>JAOWBW010000842.1:0-595684 GCA_026119855.1 Campanula takesimana
TTGATGTCTAAAACAATCTCATAAAAGATCTAAGAGTCATATATGATATGATTGATAAGAGTTATCTATCTAAATAACTTGTTTTACTTATATTTTTGGGTAAAATTTTTGGATATATTAAATATGCATAAAATACTGTACATTTAAGTCTTTAACTCTTTAAGTTTTAAGAATTTCACTAAATCCCTTAATAGCTAATATCAATTACAAATCCACCCATTTTGTCAATCACGTGCATGGCACATGCTACTTAACTGACTTTTCTAACAAAATCCATCAAAAAGTCCTTAACTGATGACTTTTTTTACACTTCAAGGTATGATCTGGTGAAAAAACAAATTCAGGATTCGTTTGGAAGGGTGGTATATGACTTTAGAGTCTAAATTGTCATTAACCCTTCCATTAATTGTTATTGCCATTTAAACAAGTTGAGTTGTTGGTTTGCCATGTTGGGTCGCATTTTCAAGCTTGGTTATGTGCATTGTTACCTTTAATACTCTTATAAATGGGATTGATTTAGATGGTAGGATTGTTGAAGCTTCTGAACTGTTTAAGAAATTGGTCAGACTGAAAATTGTTGAACCTACTGAAGTTACATACAATACTATTATGAATGGCCTATGCAAAACTGGGAAAACAACCATGGCCATTAGCTTACTCGGAGCAATTGAAGAAAAAGGCTATATGGCTGATATAAGATCCTATAACACAATTGTTGATGGTATGTGCAGGAAAAAAATGATTGATGATGCTTTGAGACTCTTACAGGAGATGATTGATAAAAACATTTTGCCCAATGTCGTTACATATAGGTTGTTTGATTCAGGGTCTCTGTCACTTGCGTCGTTGGAGAGAGGCAACACATTTGCTTGATGAAATGTGCAAGAAGCAAATATATCCTAATGTTCGCACTTATAATATACTAGTCGATGCACATTGCAAGGATGGGAATATGAAGGATGCAAAAGAATATTGTCCTTCAAATGATTCAATATGGTAAGACTCGAGACATAGTTACCTATAATGCTCTAATGGATGGTTATTGCATGCAAGGCAAAATGTTCGAGCGAACAAAATTTTCAGTTCCATGGTGCATAATGGAATTGTGCCAAACATAGTTAGTTATACTACTCTAATAAATGGCTTTTGCAAGAAGGCACAAATGATAAAGCCTTGCATTTGTTTCGGGAAGTAGTTTGCAAGGGACTGAAGCCCGATGTTGCTACTTATAGCACCCTGATACAAGGCTTGTTTCACTTGGGTAAATGTTCAACTTCTCGGGATCTACTTGTCAAGATGCAAGCTGGTGGTATAATTCCGAATCTTCAAACTTATGCTATCGTGCTTGACGGGATGTGCAAAAACAACAAGGATTGGAGAAGCGTTGTCTTTGTTTCGTTCAATGGAAACTCGTGGATCAAGTTCAACAGTTATCTTGTGCAACATTCTCATTCATGCCACCAACAAGAGTAGGAAGTTTGATATCGCAAGCGATCTTTTCAAAGAACTTTGTTCCAAAGGCTTGCAACCCGATGTTTGGACATATAATGGGTTCATATATGGGCTACGCCAAGAGGACCTTCTAGAGAAAGCAAAAGCATTGCTAGTCAAAATGGAAGAGACTGGTTGCATACCAGACGATGTAATACAATATTTTACTCAAAGAACTATTGAAGAGAAAGGCGGGTCATGAGACAGTGGCCCTTCTAGGAAAAATGGTTAAAAGGGGTTTCTCGCCTGATGATCATAATCTTTCTATGTTAATATATATTTGCTTATAAATGATGTTAGTTAACAATGTCTTACTTGAAAGATGTTTAAATGGGTTTCTGTCCTGATGCTTCTACTCTTCCATGTAATAACAAGCTTGTGTGGGTCCAACAAAGGCAACATTATAGAAAAATGAATTTGAACATCAGACACCTATAAGAGTAGCTTGTAAACCCGATGAAGAAGTGAAGCATAAAAAGGGATTTGGCAATAGCCCGATGAAGTGTTGGATAAAATCTTGTAAATATTGAAAGGAAATCGATTACAATATAATTGAAATTACAATTACAAATTGAAAGAATGAAAACATGAAAAGAAATGATAAAACCGTATTTAGTCACTTGTATCCGAGCCGTGTAAAAACAACACTCTCCTTAAGACTAATTCATCCCCTCTCTATGAGTGCTTGAGGTTGGGCGTTAGTCTCCCAGGATAAAATGGATTGACCGGATGCAACTCCGCACTTGAGCCTTCCGGCGAAATGAACTATGCTTGGACAAAATCACCATTCCAATGATTCTAGGAGGCCAAAGGAAGAAGATGAGCAAATTTCAAGAGGGAGAGTAGAAGAATTGATGGATTTTTTATTATTTTTTTTTTTTTTTATTTTTTTTTATGTTGTTGTAGGTTTCTCAATTTATAGCTCAACCAACAAAACCAACATGAATGCCCAATTAATCTCTATTAATATGAGAGTCATTACTCTTGTATTCATGTGGTTTTATTCCACATTTTTGTAACCACAACTCCAAGGTAATGATCCCAATTAATCCATCTATTAATTTGGGTATCATGGCACATAAATGGTTGGGTTAAATTCTAAAGTTACAATTTCAACCCACCAATTTTGAGCTATTATATCTTTCTCATCCAATCTTAAATTGGACATATAGATATACCATTTCATTATTCACACGGAGTAAAATATAAACATACAATAATCTTTGTCCAACGACAAATGATTCTTGCAAGGAAATGTACACAATTTCCTTCACACACAACATATTTTCCAACAATCCCCCACATGAAGGAAATTGATTACGAGATTGGTGATAGAGTCCGGCAGACAAAAACTTGCATACGCAGGTGTGGGGATATTGCCCATTGAACCTCCTCTTGTACTAGCATATTTACTCTACTCGCAAGTCGATAGACGTGATGTCCTTAAATCGATATGCTTTTTGTATAGCCGATCATATACTAGACATAAGTAATGTCCTAATATATTTCATTTCTCATAGCTATGTTCGTTCATGGCCCTGAACATAATGCCTGGTTCTGCGAGAGGGTCTAAGAATTGAGCCTCACACAATTCTCCTCGAAGCGGCCCCTCTTCTCTCTCACATAGGTGACTTCTTAAAGGTAACCCGTATTACCCCGCTCGACTTTCTCGACGCGTAAGAGTCATTAAAAGCCATAGGCTTATCCTTATCCCTTCGGGATGTCACAAATAGGAATGGACTTGGGGTTTGACCTCCACAATGACGCGCGAGTCTTTTAACAGTTAGGTGGTCCCTTTTGAATCTAGTCCTTGGGATCTCCAGTCATCTAGATTTGGTTTTCCGCTGTGATCAACTCTAAGGGCTTTATGTCTCATTCCCCTCCACAGTTTACAACTAACTCTCGGTCTAACCATTTGGTTAACGGATCCGCTTTTTTCATTTGACTTCACATAGTCAAATTAGTTGAGAGTAGTTTCTTAATGGTATTACGTCTTTGACATATATGTCAAGACCTACCATTACGCACAATAATTTGTGTTCAATCAATCATTAATTGAATTCTAGCAATACAACCAATTGCTAACACAAGCTTTATCCCTTGGAATATCTTCTATAAATTGGCATGGCTTCTCGGCTTTCTCACCACATTTATCTAAAGCTATAAACTTAGATTCCGCTATGAATCTATTTATAACTTATTTATTTAGAAGATTTCATGATATAGTTGCTTCCGCTAATAAGAATATGAAACCACTCGTAGACCTTAAGTCTTTGATTTCATATATTCAAATAGCATCGCTATATCCTTCAATTATCGATAGATGTCTAGTGTAGTATAATCCGTGATCTGGATTATATCTCAAGTACCTAAGTACTTTACAATATACTTAGGATTACTAGTGTACCAACTCAATAGATTTCCATTAATTCTCGAGTGTTCAACTTGAGAAACAATGTCATCTCTATTCTTCAATAGATGTTGACTCATGCATATTGGGTTTTAGCCCTTGCTAAATCATCCTTGTCAATTTCTCAAGAATTTTCACTTCAAGGATTACATCCGCTAAACCCATATCTCGTGACCTTTTCAAAATTTCCAAGAACTATATCTTAATTTGCTTAATGCAAATTCATTAGTTCTTGAAATTTTAAATCCAAATGTCTAATTTTGCTAAACTTCTCTCAAGTTCAACATATTTTTGATAGATTTAATCAACATTATGACATAACCACTCATGTCTTATTTGATTAATCCACTTTCTTTAAAGGCAAAATCAAGATTTTGATGTCATTATCTTTTAACTTGTTTCAACTCATCTAGTGATTTTACTAACTTGTATACTTTATTCTAGGTTTTACGTTGATCTATTTCATTCAAAGCATCAATTTGATCTATTTCACTCAAAGTATCATTTGTTCATTTTCATGAACTTAACATCAATACTTGATTTCCATTTTTTTTTTTCAATTTTCTTGGTTTTATATATATTCAAACTCATTGAATAATATATGGCAAAAAACTCATTATTTACATACTCCACTATCTTGTACCAAAATATCCATTTTGTTGACGTTGGACTTTTTACTTTGCGAACCACCCCTCACATTCAAAAGTGTACGTAGGCCTACGTTTCCATACTTCATATGTAATTTACATTGTTTTCTTGGGGTAACCTATTCAATAGGTATTGTTTTTCCAATGTAGACTCAACCCCATATCTTTGGGTTAGTCCTAAATATAGCAATAGTGCTATCATTTTGTTCATCAACACCATTGATAGTGGTTTAAAAGGTGGACATTTTGTGTACAAACTCATGTTATACACACACTACACTCATTAGTGTTTTATCCTTATTATCTCACTAGCGGGTAACCCGTGCTCTGCACGGGAAACCAATACTATTTCTCAAAAAATATTTTAATTACAGTTAACTATATTAATAGCAATGATTAATCTATATAATAATAATAATAATAATTAAAATTATTATAATAAACTAATACTATTAATAGTAATAGTTAATAGATATTGTATCTATTATAATTAGTTATTATTAAAAATTAATAATTTAACTTATATAATAACTATTATAATTAACCAATACTAATAATAGTACTCCTTCCGTTCAGTTTAATGTTCTTAGTTTGACTATACACGTTTATTAAAAAACCAAGGCAAAAACAAAGGAAATGAGTCAACAAAAAGTAGAGAGTAAGGGATATAAATGTCCAAAACACTATTCATGAAGCAAGTGAGTGAAAGTAAGTTAGGTAAGTAATAATTTTTTTGTAATTAAATGAGCTTTTTGAGGGCAAGAGTCTCCAAAGCACTATTCATTCTTTTCAATTTATGGAATAAAGCAACTAAGAACCTTAAACTGGGACATACCAAAAAGGAAAGTAAGAACCTTAAACTGGGACGGAGGAAATGATAGTTAATGTATGTAGCCTATTATCGTTAACTAATACTATTCATAGTAAAAACTAACTTATAAAGTAAATATTATAGTTAACTAATACTATTAATAGTAATAGTTAACTTATATAGTAACTATTATAGTTAACTAATACTATTAATAGTAATAGTTAACTAATATAGTTAACTAATACTATTAATAGTAATAGTTAACTTGTATAGTAACTATAATAGTTAACTAATACTATTAATAGTAATAGTTAACTTGTATAGTAACTATTATAGTTAACTAATACTATTAATAGTAATAGTTAATTTATATCATAACTAATATTATGAGCTAATAGTATTAGCTAATAATGAGAATATCAAAAGTCACATATATTTAGGATGGTGATGATGTGGCTTCACACAAATGAAGCTTTAACATTTGTTTGTCTATATGTCAAAACCATAGCCCTCTTCACTAACTTTAATATATATATATATATTAGACTAGCGGGTAACCCGTGCTCTGCACGGGAAACCAATACTATGTCTTAAAAATATTTTAATTATAATTAACTAATATAGTAATCATCATTTTAACTAATACTATCAATAATAAAAATTAATCTATATGATTACTATTATTATAATAACTATTATAATTAATTAATACTATTGATAGTAATAGTTAATATATATTAATAGCAATGATTAATCTATATAATAATAATTATTAATATAATTATTATAATAAAATAATATTATTAATAGTAATAGTTAATTGATATAGTAACTATTATGATTAATTATTATTAAAAATGAATAATCTAACTTATATAATAACTATTATAATTAACTAATACTAATAATAGTAATAGTTAATTATGTAGCCTATTATAGTTAACCAATACTATTAATAGTAAAAAATATCTTATAAAGTAACTATTATGGTTAACTAATACTATTAATAGTAATAATTAACTTATACTCCCTCTGTTCCAGTTGAGTTGTTACATTTTGCCATTTTTGGCATTTCACTTAAGTTGTTGTTGGGTTTCGATCAAACATGCGCAACGGAAATTAGCATTTAAAATTTTGAAACCCAAAGCCCATAGATCCGTTCATATGATTAAAACAAATACGACATGAGAATAAAGGAATAAACTAACCCTTGATGGCTATCAAATTCTCTTGGTCTTTGGTGGAGGTTTGAAGACTTGATCACGATCACAAAGCTTGAACACGAACTTTGAAGATAATGATTTTCACCCTCTAGCGGTATCCATACTTCGAACGAATGTCAAAGGAGCTTCTTTGATCTTGGTTGCTAGACCAAATTGTGAAACACTTTTTCACAATCAAAAGAACTATATGGAATTTATTTTGTGTATTATTTTGTTCCTCAACCAAGAATGTCTTGGAACAAAATAAACCCACTCTCAAACTCTTTGAGACTCACAAAATCATTAGCTTTTAGTGCTGGCCGAATTTGGTCTTTTATACACAAGTATGACCTATTCCAAATAGGAAACTTGTGTCAAAATCCGTCCAAAATTCGTTTCCTAATCAAATTAGGAATCTGCCACCCGACAGTACTGTGCGGCCGCCCAAAAACCTCTGTGCGGTCGCACAACATTCTGAAACAAAACTGGTACATTTCTGAGCTAAGTGTGCGGCCGCCCAGTCCAGAATGTGCGGTCGCCCACTTCCCAGAAAGTCCAGAATTTCCAAAATTCCAATGTAGTCCTTTTTAAAGATTCGTTCTATTGTGTGTGACCCTCTAGGATTATACTAAGTTGGCAATGAGCTCAAACATGATCCCATAAGATATGATTAGGTTCTAGCAAACCGTCATACCTACCCAAATAGTATAACTAGATACAAGTTCGCATTCCTATTAGAATATGTCATAATCCTTTTGTCCACGATATCATTGAACACAAGTCATGGTCAAACAGTCAACTTGTTTTGTTCAATACTTTCTCGATTTCGAATATGTTGATAATTCAAATGCTATTGATCCAATCAATCCATTTGAGTCCGGCCGAACATTTCATCAACATCATTCCTTCGAGAGGCCCAAGCTTGACATCTCCCCGAGGAGGGACAAATCCATTTAGCTTATTATTCTTCCCTACGTGAATCCGATTATGCCAATCATACCCTTTATAACTTCCCGGTTAAAGGTAGCGTTTGAATATGTCAAACATAATGTTCATCAAGTGGAAGACTATAATAACTTCATGTCTAAGGATTCAAATGACATAACTAATATGAGATATATGTTTGACATGGACCATGACATAAATCTCATACAGCGGGTCATGTCCAGTACCTTGTTCCAAACAAGTACCCATAAATCTAACATGATCATCCCATGATCATTTAGCCTTTATACTAGTGCTTAACAAGTACTAGGGACGGAGATTATTATAAGTAAACATGAACAACAATAATAATCAAAACATCTCTTTATTGATATGAAATAAATGATAACAATTACAACGTTTATTAAACGTGCCTAGGGCATCACTACCAACAATCTCCCACTTGCCCTAGGCCCAATCTCCCATGTATCTAATACCCATGGACCTAACATGACCATCATGTTTAGCTTGTGGAAGTCCCTTTGTTAGCGGGTCCGCAACATTGTCATCAGTAGGTACTCTGCATATATTTACGTCTCCCCTATCAACGATCTCTCGAATGATATGAAAACGCCTAAATATGTGTTTGGATTTCTGATGTGCTCTTGGTTCCTTTGCTTGAGCAATAGCACCATTATTATCGCAATAAAGGTCTATTGGATTAGCAATACTAGGAACCACTTCAAGTTCAGTTATGAACTTCTTAATCCAAACAGCTTCCTTTGCAGCATCCGATGCAGCAATATACTCAGCTTCTGTTGTAGAATCAGCGGTTGTACTTTGCTTGGAACTCTTCCAGCATACAGCTCCACCATTTAACATAAACACAAAACCCGATTGCGATCGGCTATCATCTTTGTCGGTTTGGAAGCTTGCATCCGTGTAAGCATTTACAACGAGATCATCTTCCATTCCTCCATAGACCAAAAACGAGTCTTTAGTCCTTCTCAAGTACTTAAGAATCGCTTTTACGGCTATCCAGTGATTTTCGCCAGGGTCGGATTGGTATCTACTTGTCATGCTCAAAGCATAAGATACATCCGGCCTAGTACAAATCATGGCATACATGATGGACCCAATTGCCGAAGCATATGGAACATCATTCATTTTCTCACGCTCATCTTTTGTCTTAGGACATTGAGTCTTGCTTAGAGAAACTCCATGTAACACGGGCAAGGTCCCTCTTTTAGAATTTTCCATACGGAATCTTCTAATGACCTTGTCAATGTATGTACTTTGGCTTAAACCAAGTAGCCTCCTTGATCTATCTCTATAGATCTTAATGCCAAGAATATATGCGGCTTCACCCATATCTTTCATTGCGAAGCACTTTCCTAACCAAGTCTTCACAGACTGAAGTGTAGGAATGTCGTTTCCAATGAGTAATATGTCATCCACGTATAAAATAAGGAATAACACTATGCTCCCACTAATCTTCTTGTATACACAAGGCTCATCTTCGTTCTTGATGAAACCAAACTCTTTGACCGATTCATCAAAACGGAGATTCCAACTCCTTGAAGCTTGCTTCAATCCATAGATGGATCTTTGCAATTTGCATACCTTAGAATCTTGTTCAAAACCTTCTGGTTGTGTCATATACACATCCTCTTGGAGTTTTCCATTCAGGAAAGCGGTTTTGACGTCCATCTGCCATATTTCATAGTCATGATATGCGGCAATGGCAAGCAAAATTCTTATAGACTTGATCATTGCTACGGGTGAAAAGGTCTCATCATAGTCAATACCATGAACTTGCCTATAACCCTTCGCTACAAGCCTAGCTTTGTAAGTATGCACCTTCCCATCCATGTCAGTCTTCTTCTTGAAGACCCATTTGCATCCTATGGTTTTTACACCTTCGGGCGCATCAATCAAATTCCAAACTTGATTGTCTTGCATGGATTGCAATTCGGATTCCATGGCTCCAAGCCACTTGTCAGAATCAGGAGAAGACATCGCCTCTTGGTAGGTTGACGGTTCATCATTCTCAATGATTTCTACCTCATTACTATCCGTTACGAGAAATCCATATCTCTCGGGCTCGGATCGTAACCTACTAGATCTGCGAGTTGCTTGTGTACTTTGAACAGGTTCCACAACTCCTTGTGGTTCTTGTTCTTGCTCCACCATTGGTTCAATGTTATTTTCTGGGTCTCGAATTTCTTCAAGATTTATTTTACTCCCACTGATTTCTTTGGAGAGAAACTCTTTCTCTAGAAAGACACCAGTTCGGGCAACAAACACTTTGTTGTCCTCTCGGTTGTAAAAGTAATATCCTTTAGTTTCCTTAGGGTATCCCACGAAAATACATTTATCATATTTGTGTGCAAGTTTGTCTGAGATAAGTCTTTTGACAAAAACTTCACAACCCCAAATCTTCATGAAAGATAGACAAGGCTTCTTTCCGCTCCACATCTCATATGGAGTCTTTTGAACCGATTTAGTTGGAACACGATTTAGTGTGAAAGCAGCGGTTTCTAGAGCGTAACCCCAAAAGGATATTGGAAGATCAACTTGACTCATCATTGATCGAACCATGTCTAACAAAGTCCGATTCCTCCTCTCGGACACACCATTCCATTGTGGTGTTCCGGGTGGAGTCAATTGTGAAACTATTCCACAATTCTTTAGATGATCATCAAATTCTTGACTCAAGTATTCTCCACCTCGATCTGATCGAAGTGCCTTTATACTTTTGCCAAGTTGTTTTTCTACTTCATTTTGAAATATTCTAAATATCTCGAATGCTTCACTTTTATGTTTCATTAGGTAAACATACCCAAATCTACTATAATCATCAGTGAAGGTTATGAAGTATTGAAATCCTCCCCTAGCATTGCTACTTAATGGTCCGCATACATCGGAATGTATCAACCCCAATAAGTCGCTTGCCCTTTCACCCAACTTGGTAAAAGGTGTCTTAGTCATTTTTCCAAGAAGACACGACTCACAAGTATCATATGACTCTAAGTCACATGAACCCAAAAGTCCGTCCCCATGGAGTTTTGAGATACGCTTCTCATTAATATGACCAAGACGGCAATGCCACAAATAAGTATGATTTACATCATTAGGTTTAGATTTCTTATTTACATGATAGACATTATTTTCATTCTTGACATCCAAGATATAAAGGCCATTAAATGAATTAGCAATACCATAAAGCACATCATTTAAATAAATAGAAAATTTCTTATTCCCAATAAGAAACTTAAAACCTTCATTATCCAAACAAGAAATTGAAATAATATTTCTGCTTAAATCTGGAACATAATAACAATTGTTCAAAACAAGAATTAATCCGGAAGGTAAAGTGACTTCATAAGTCCCTACGGCTAATGCAGCAACTCTTGCTCCATTCCCCACGCGTAGATCTACTTCACCTTCTTTAAGCAGTCTCCTATTCTTTAGTCCCTGCACATTTAGACAAATGTGAGAACCACATCCGGTATCCAATACCCAAGAATCAGTGGTAGAAAGGAGAATATCTATCATATAGATACCTGAAGTCGACGCAGCCTTGCTGCTCTTCTTCTTCTTTTGCTCTTCCAAGAAAGCCTTGCAATTACATTTCCAATGACCAATTTCTTGACAATGGAAACAGATTGCATCCTTTTGTGAATCGGGTTTTGCCTCAGAAGCCTTGGCAACCTTTGCCTTGCTTATCTTGGGTTTGACAACTTTTGCCTTACCCTTGCCTTTGGCACCAGGCTTCTTCCCATCATGAACCAGGAGCACGGGAGAACCTTTCTCCACAATTTTCATCTCTGCAGTTTTGAGCATCCCATGCAACTCAGAGAGATTCTTATCCATTCCATGCATGTTATAATTCATCACAAACTGATTATAACTTTTAGGCAATGAATTAAGAATGAGATCCGTGGCTAGCTCCAATGGGATTGGATAGCCAAGTTTCTCAAGGTGCTCTACATAACCTTTCATTTTAAGAAAGTGAGGACTCACTTGTTGCCCTTCATTCATTTTACTAGTAGTGAATGCAACAATGGTCTTGTACCTCTCTTGCCTAGCTTGCTCTTGAAACATAGTTCTCAACTCCACGCCTATCTCATAGGCTTCCAAATGTTCCAAACTTTGTTGGAGTTTTGAACACATAGCAGCAAGCATGAGACAACTTACATCTCTAGAATCATTACGATGTTTCTTGTAATTGTCTCTTTCTACCCTAGGGGCAGTAGGCGGTGGTTCAGCAGGGAGAGGCCCATCGAGAATGTACAACTTATCTTCTTGCCTAAGAACGATTCTTATGCTTCGGATCCAATCCATAAAGTTAGTACCATTCTCTTCGAGCTTATCCTTCTCAAGGATCGATCGCAACGACATTGATTGAGTGTTATTTGTCATTTTCTACAAATATGCAAAATTTCCAAAATTTAATAAGTACCGATTTTTCATTAAAGAGAAAAAAATGTATTTTAAAACAAAATACTCCCACTAAATTATATAACCTTCATATACATCCAATGTATAATATAATTTAAATGGGTTGAGATCCCGCTTTAATCTAATTTTGAGTACGCTTTGGCGCACCGCTCAAAATTAAATCAATTAGGTAGACAACTCTTGTCAATCATATCTCATATGACTCTCAGTTCTTTTCATGAGATTCTTTAAGAAATCCAATTTCAAAAAGCATGTTAAATCCCATCTTTGCCTTAAGCCCAAAACTGTTTTGACGCTTAATTAAGTCCAACCATTTTAAACGCATAGGAAACTCTTATTCACTCATCTTGCTCAAACATGAATAAAATCAATGCACCTCGCTTTGGCGAGCCCACATAAAATTACTCATGTATAAACAAGTGTTTTAATCATGGCATGGCAAAAGGACTTAAAACTTTCTTTGAAGGTTCATCATATATAGCATATAACACATTTATGAGCACATAATACAAACATGTTATACATCAAGTTTAGCCACTAAATTAATCTCCATTAATTTAAGCATGGTATTTATGTGTCATTAGTTTCTCTATAATTATGAGGATGAGACTATTTCAACTTTGGTTATTATCTCCAAATCAAGACAACAAGAAGTGCGGTCGAACTAAGCCATTAGGCAACCACAATCCCGCACTAATTCAAGAAACCAAGAAAGTAGTCCATGTGGCCGAAACTAAGCAATAGATGGTCTCGATGAACGTAGGCCAATTGCATTCACAATTCCTCATGGATCTCCAATCATTGAATCAAGAACTTTGTTTCTCAATTTTAGCAATTATGAACTCTTCATAATTCTAACTTCGTTTTATCTTTGAAACTTTGATTGCGATCAAGTTTGGGAAACACAATCTCGATGAACGCAGATTAGCCATCCAAACCTTGAACCAATCTTAGAATCACAAGACTAAAACAAATAGGAAAATCAAACCCCAAAATCCACACACAAACCAACTACCCAAAACCCATTCCAGATCAGCAAGTCTGGACTGGTTCTGTTACTGGTTTTGTTGAATCTTTCGAAAAATTCCAGATTCTGGTTTTTTCAACCAAAATCAGACCTTCTGATCAACTTGTGCGGCCGCCCAAAAACCCTTGTGCGGTCGCCCAAAACTGTGCGGCCGCCCAAGGCGTTTTGTGCGGTCGCCCAGTACCATCAGAATGTGCAGAATTTTCAAAGTTCGAAAATTTTGTCTCAAAATCGTTTTTCCCCGATTATTAAAACTTTGATCCAATCAAAAATTAATAATCAACAATTCTGAATCCACCATAATTTATTTATTGCGATTGAATCGTGCGATTAAAGTTGCAAAACAATAAACCACATATATTCCAATATTCAAATCATTCAAGGCACATAAACAATTTATATACACATAACATGATCTAGGTATTGAAATAATCAACATGAACGGGGCTCTGATACCACTATTGGGTTTCGATCAAACATGCGCAGCGGAAATTAGCATTTAAAATTTTGAAACCCAAAGCCCATAGATCCGTTCATATGATTAAAACAAATACGACATGAGAATAAAGGAATAAACTAACCCTTGATGGCTATCAAATTCTCTTGGTCTTTGGTGGAGGTTTGAAGACTTGATCACGATCACAAAGCTTGAACACGAACTTTGAAGATGATGATTTTCACCCTCTAGCGGTATCCACACTTCGAACGAATGTCAAATGAGCTTCTTTGATCTTGGTTGCTAGACCAAATTGTGAAACACTTTTTCACAATCAAAAGAACTATATGGAATTTATTTTGTGTATTATTTTGTTCATCAACCAAGAATGTCTTGGAACAAAATAAACCCACTCTCAAACTCTTTGAGACTCACAAAATCATTAGCTTTTAGTGCTGGCCGAATTTGGTCTTTTATACACAAGTATGACCTATTCCAAATAGGAAACTTGTGTCAAAATCCGTCCAAAATTCGTTTCCTAATCAAATTAGGAATCTGCCACCCGACAGTACTGTGCGGCCGCCCAAAAACCTCTGTGCGTTCGCACAACATTCTGAAACAAAACTGGTACATTTCTGAGCTAAGTGTGCGGCCGCCCAGTCCAGAATGTGCGGTCGCCCACTTCCCAGAAAGTCCAGAATTTCCAAAATTCCAATGTAGTCCTTTTTAAAGATTCGTTCTATTGTGTGTGACCCTCTAGGATTATACTAAGTTGGCAATGAGCTCAAACATGATCCCATAAGATATGATTAGGTTCTAGCAAACCGCCATACCTACCCAAATAGTATAACTAGATACAAGTTCGCATTCCTATTAGAATATGTCATAATCCTTTTGTCCACGATATCATTGAACACAAGTCATGGTCAAACAGTCAACTTGTTTTGTTCAATACTTTCTCGATTCCGAATATGTTGATAATTCAAATGCTATTGATCCAATCAATCCATTTGAGTCCGGCCGAACATTTCATCAACATCATTCCTTCGAGAGGCCCAAGCTTGACATCTCTCCGAGGAGGGACAAATCCATTTAGCTTATTATTCTTCCCTACGTGAATCCGATTATGCCAATCATACCCTTTATAACTTCCCGGTTAAAGGTAGCGTTTGAATATGTCAAACATAATGTTCATCAAGTGGAAGACTATAATAACTTCATGTCTAAGGATTCAAATGACATAACTAATATGAGATATATGTTTGACATGGACCATGACATAAATCTCATACAGCGGGTCATGTCCAGTACCTTGTTCCAAACAAGTACCCATAAATCTAACATGATCATCCCATGATCATTTAGCCTTTATACTAGTGCTTAACAAGTACTAGGGACGGAGATTATTATAAGTAAACATGAACAACAATAATAATCAAAACATCTCTTTATTGATATGAAATAAATGATAACAATTACAACGTTTATTAAACGTGCCTAGGGCACCACTACCAACAGTTGTTACATTACCAAAATAGGAAAGTATTTATTACTTTTATAATCATCCACTCATTCTCTCTCTTCCTCCCAACCACTCATTATTCTCCACTCATTCTCTCTCTTCCTCCCAACCACTCATTATTTTCCACTCATTCTCTCTCTTCCTCTCAACCACTCATTATTCACCTTTCTTAATTTTTGAGATTCACACCCCATGTAACAACTCAAATGAAACGGAGGGAGTATATAGTAACTATTATAGTTAACTAATACTATTAATAATAATAGTTAACTAATATAGTAACTATTATAGTTAACTAATACTATTAATAGTAATATTTAACTTGTATTGTAACTAATATTGTTAACTTATACTATTAATAGTAATGGTTAACTTATACTATTAATAGTAATAGTTAACTCATATAATTACTAATATGATTAACTAATAGTATTAGCTAAGAATGAGAATATCAAAAGTCATTTAGATTTTAAGATGATGTTGATGTGGCTTCTCTAAAATCAAGTTTTTACTAAAATATGTCCACATGTCAAATCCACAACACTCCTCACCAACTTTAATATATATATATATATATATATATATATATATATATATATATAGATTTTGAAGTAGTTTCCAACTTTTTCATTCAATGAGACAATGCTTATTAATAATAACAATAACATTGTTATTATTACCATGTGTTTAAACAATCCATACATATCACAAAATATCACTATGCTTATCATATGATGATGTAGTTCAACACACATTTCACATCTTGTTTGAATTCCTTTTTGAATGAAAAAATGTGATCCAACTAAAGAGACATGTTCTCATTATTGGTCACCAACTCAACCCATCGGTTGATACAATTTCCATTTCATTCATTCAAAAATCATGATATCATCCTTGATGACATCTACCTTTGTCTCTCAAGACACAAGGAATATGTTTAACTTTTTCAAACAAGTTTTGCTTCTCATAGAAGTTTAAATTTTCAAACAAGTTTGACTTTTGACTAAGTTTGACAAACTTTGTCTTTGCCTTAAGCATTTCAATATGCTCCACCACATTTGATTTCATCACAAGAAGTGTTACACAACTTCTTATCCGAAGCTCTATTCTCTTTTCCAACACAAAGATGAAAAGCAAGCATCTCAACATTCATTTCAGTTTATTTATGTTTGAGTTGCTTCTTGAAATCTTTCCATGTGGAAAATAATTTTTAAATTGTTTCCATCACTAGAAAATTTCACTTATCACCATCCATTCGATATGCATTTCATGAAAGACTAGTTCAATTCTTTCATTTGACCTTTTATGGTTTATGGAGCCTACTATTTTAAAATCAAAAAACGGCCTGCAATGAATTTCATTGCACCAACATTCTCGACTTTATTTTTATAGTCCAAAACTTCAACAATTCTTTTCCTTTTTCTTGGTACTATATATGTTATATAACGAAACTAAAATCCGTTAAGTATATAGTTCCGGCAAAGGAAATTCACATGCTTCAACCGCACTCACGGCTTAAGCATCCGTCTCATTTCCACTAACTTTGTAGGATCTTCCTTAAGAAATCTCACTAAGTTCAAGGTGTTTAAGTAGAACATCTTTTGTTGCCATCACTTAAAGTTGAGGCCAACAAAATTTTCTAACTTCTCACGATGGTGACCAAAATACTTGGAACACCCACATTTCGTTGGAAATTATCTCCACACAAGGAGCCTTTTCAAAACATTGTCTTTAATTTTCAACATTTAAACACCAAATCATAACTTTGTTGTTACGAATATAATTCTCTAACTTAATTAGAGAATTTACCAAGAATAAATTGCTAATTCAATAAGAGAATTAACACAATTTATTTCTTGTAATAACCCATAATTATATCCTCTTAATTCCTTGATGGAATTATAATTAAAGATTATTTATTTCAAAGTTTAAAGGTCTCTTCATGGAGTACCTCTAAATTAGAGAAACTTACATTCTCATTCACAGAATGCACAATCTTTTAGAAGTCATCCTTCTAAATATTGTGTCATTTTTCATCATCAACAACAATAAGATTTAACAACTTCCTTCAAGAAGCCCTATTGTTTTTGTCTTTATGACATTAGTCACTCATCAACTATTAGGTTTTAACATCTTCTTAAAAGAAGCCCTATAGTTTTAGTCTTTGTGATTTCACAATAATATAATTCAACAACTTCTTTCAAGAAGCTCTATTGTTTTTATCTTTGTAACTTTTGTCACCATTAACAATAATAATTTTAACAACTTCTTTTCAAGAAGCCTTATTATGTTAATCTTTGTAAACTCCGTACCATGTACAATAAAAGGTTTTAACAACTTCTCAAATAAGCCCTATTATTTTGTTAATGTAACGTTAACGACTTAATCTTTCAACGTTTTAAGTTCCAATGAACTTTCCAATCTCTTCACTATGATTCATACGAAACGAACCATAAGAGACATATCACATGATGTATTTCCACTAGAAGAGGCATAGCCTCAACTAGTAAATACAACCATTGAAACATACTTGATGTCACGAAGCATCAATCTTTCCATCTTTGTTAATCTCATTAAACAAGTGGAAAGAAACTGTTTTTAATTTACAAAACTTCTCTGTTCCGAAATTTTTATCTCCATTTTCACATGATAGATTCAAATCGCCACCATTCAGAATCGTCTCCTGTGAGTCGTGAACAAACGAATCCTTCAAAATCTCTTAATTGGCGAGAACTTGATGTGGCCAAAAAGAATATCACCCCCCCCCCCGGCGAAGACCCCACACACATTCCCGGCCCTAAATTGTCATTATCCCCTCTAACAAATGACATGTCTGAATTATATTAAAAATCTTAATTGAAGGCCCTTCTTGTAATAAAATAAAATAAAATACAAGGTACATACTCCATTTGTTCTAGAAAGATAGTCTCATTTTGACTTTTTATGGTCAACAAAAATGAACTTTGACCAAACATTGGTGTCGATCTAATGATTCGAGTGAAATTCTAAAAGTTGTAATTGATTAGTTATTAAGTGATTTATCAATAACACATTTTAGAATTTTATTGTGATGATTAGATAGACACTAATGTTTGGTCAAATTTCATTTTTGTTGACCATAAAAAATCAAAATAGGACTATCATTCTGGGGGACTGAGGGAGTATTAAAATTGTGTGATGATAGACAAAATTATAATACCTCGCAAGTGCACGAGCTATCGTTATAGCAATATGCAAACACAAGGGTCGATCCACAGGGACTTGGATTAATTCAAAGTTATTTAACTATTTTAAAACAATAAAATAAAGTAACAGTAATAAAGGATAGGTGATCAACATGAGGAAGCATATAAATGATAGGAATCGCATAATTAAAAGATATCTTCGTCTTTAATTCAAATATCATTGGTACATCTTTTCACTTTTCACCCTATTCACTTGATCACGAGATTTATTTCAATCTCTGTTTTTTCTTTCAGTTTAGTTACTAGCAGTGGCACACTCACTAGAAACCCTAATCAATAATCAAATCTAACTGGCACAGTCTAGATCTAAAAATTAATTGCTTGATTGTTTTAAGAAACTAAGATCAAGAACGCTTTTTACAATTATTTCATATAGATAATCGTCTAATTTTACCCGCTTCACAATTTACCATGGCACATGCATAAATCGTAAAGATGCTACTTATGAATATCTACACTGGCACAGTCATAGAAAATTCTAGCATAAATCAATTGACAAGGATAAACAGGTTGATCAAGTCTATAAACCCTAGCAATCAATTTAGAATAAGCACAAGTAAAATTATGAATAGAATTAAAAGATGAAAAGAAAAATACCTCAATTAAATAAAAAGATAAAAGTTACCTCCAACCTTGCAACCCTTACAAATATTTACAAGCTACATTGTTTGATAAAAAATATAAGAAAACTAATCTAGTATTTATAGGAAGAAAACTAACCTAAATCTAAAAGGGAAAAGAATTGTAAAAAGAAAAGGAAACTAAAAAGAAATCCTAAACTAAAAAGAATAGTCAAAAGATATCATAATGAATTAGGAAATTAAATTCCTTCTCCAACTTGGGGTAATTTTTGGGCTGAATTCCGAAATTTCTCTAAGGTCCCTCATATTTTGATAATTTCCAGTTTGGTCCTTCAGTTTTCAAAAATTCCAGAACAGTCCCTGTGTATAAGAAATTGCAGTTTAGTCCCTGGATTTCAGCAGATTTTGCACAGCAGTCCCTGGCCTTTGCATCATTACTCAATTAAGCACTTTTTCTCCCTCTTTTTTGTAGATTGAGCACATAATCACCCTAGACAACAAAAAACACAAAAATACACAAATCAAATAACAAAAGGTTGAGAACAAAGCAATAATTAAGCTTAAAAATATCTAATTAAATGAGTAAAAACTCACTCATCAAATACCCCCAAACTTAATCATTTACTTGTCCTCAAGTAAAACAAAAGTAAACTACCTACCAAACAAAAAAAAATCTACTAAAATAAAACAAACTAATCTACTAAAACAAAACACATTTTTTTTTTATTATTGTTCTTGTCAAGCCATGATCATCGGCCCATAAAAGTCTCATAAATAAAATATACATACTCAATATGAAATCAATCAATACCATGCAAGTCTAAATACACAACTCAATCAATAAAATATCACCACGATTCTCCGTGTGTGTGTGTGTAATGCAATAACTAGATCACCGTCAAACCCGGAATACATTATAAAGTCAAGTACCCACTCATTCTCTAATAGATATGATATATGGAGTTGAAGATTCAATGAAACATGAAGTGTGAAGATCAAGAACCAAATAGCTTGCTTTTCATGGCTATCTACACTAATGGGGACTACAATCAACCAAAGATCAGTTAGGACTTTATTAGCTTGTAATGTTAGGCTCGTTAAGGGCTACAAACGAAAGGTAAAGAATTCAAATTCAAGAGAGAATAACCAAAGAGTCTTCAAATAATAACACAATTTCGCACAACTTTTGGGCCTCTTTCGTTTCACCAATGCATCAACCCCCAAACTTGAACTTTAACATATATTACTTTTGACTTTGGGTTGAATGCATTCATTTTTCTACCTCCCCTTTTCTTCAATACTTGTACATTAGTGAGGGCTCTTTGAGCCTTTTCTTTTTTATCTCAATTTTTTTTCTCATTTTTATTCGTGAGGGCTCTTTTTTTTTTTTTATTGAGCCTTTTTTTTTTTTTTCTCACTTTTCTTTCCAAAGTTACCTCGTAGGGGTTTCTCAAACTTCCACTCACTTTTGCCCATTTCAAATATCTTCCGTAATCTCACTTTTCCTTGTCTTTCATTCTTTAATTACACTCTCTTGACGGGTAAGGAAAAGTGTATAGGCTAACGGGTAGGTGAATGTGGGTTCAAGAAACGATGTCGAATGGGGGTCGTTGTGTGCTTTTGCACACACCATTCTTTTTACTTTAAGATCAAACGGGGTAACTAGGGATAATTTTATAAAGGGTAGTTTAAGGCTTAATATATGACTAACAAAGAATGCCTACGTCATCCCTCCGGTCAATCATAATCCCAAAAATTTCGCCTCGAAAGTCAATCAAACAAGTTCTAAAGTTCCCAAGAATGCAGTGAATAAGTCAACTAAATAATGGTCATCTAAGTCTTCCGGTGATCAAAGTAATTAACATAAAGTGCTCAAAAGGGTGGAGAAATCATAGATCAATCATATCAATCAAGCTACATATCCGGACAAATATAGTATTAAAGGAATTCAACTTAAGCATGCATAAATCATTTGTACTATCACGGACAAACCAAATAACACATCAAGACTTGAACACAACCCTTTTTTTTTAACTAAAGAAAAAAAATGAAAAACAAATATACACTAAGAATAAAAAGGGTGATTAAGTGTCAAACTATCATAATGTGTTAGTGTCCTCACCATTCCCCTCTTAAGAATACCCAATTCACAAGTGCCAAACAATAACACAATCCCAAAAATTGTGATAATCCAGTTATGCCAATTTGTGATGTCACCCCACTACCACAACAATTCTCAACATGCATTAACACTTTAAGACCCGAGAAGTACTAATTTAGAACTACAATTTCAATAGTGCACTGCTTATATGGCTTCAGAAGTTAAAATTTTGCACGATAAAAAGAGTACCTCAAACTGCTGTCGATGGAATTAGGTGTCCGGAAGTGGTGCGGTGATGGTTATGGGTTTGTCGGTTAAAGCAGCCGGAGAAGATGACCCTTCTGAGTCGGAAAGTAGAAGGAGACCAGCCAGAAATCGGAGATGCCGGCGGCTATTGGTGAGGTCAGGGACGGATGGTGAACCGGCAAGGAAGAAGATGGGGTGTGGTCGATGCGTCAGGAGCAGTAAAGAGAGAACGAGTGAACTAGGGCTTTTGTAATTGGGGATATAATTTTTTTTTCTTTGATTTTCCCCAAGCCTCTGACTTTGATGCCTGCGACTCTCATCAACCTTGTTCTCTCTTTTTTTTTTTTTTTTTTTTTTTTTTTCTGTTCAGAACAACACCCGTGGAGATTATAGAAACTCCTAATTAGCTCCTGCCTTCAATTTTCATCTGCAATTCAGTCATATCCATGTCTTGTTGTTATCTAACCTGCAGTCACAACAAAGAACCCCAAGCATAATATCCATTGAAAAATAAAAATAAAATTAAGAAACTACCTAACAAAAAAAAATAAAAAAAAAATTGCAAGGTAAACAAATTTGGAGGCACTTTAACTAACATAAAAAATATAAAATCTTTTTGGAGGGTGACACTATTTACACTCCTCTATAAACCCACAAACTCAAGGAGACTCTTTCGAGTGACACAAAACATTAACTAAGATAGATAATTAAATAACTCGAATTAAAGCGCAAGTCCCCGGCAACGGCGCCAAAATTTGATAGACAAAATTATAATACCTCGCAAGTGCACGAGCTATCGTTATAGCAATATGCAAACACAAGGGTCGATCCACAGGGACTTGGATTAATTCAAAGTTATTTAACTATTTTAAAACAATAAAATAAAGTAACAGTAATAAAGGATAGGTGATCAACATGAGGAAGCATATAAATGATAGGAATCGCATAATTAAAAGATATCTTCGTCTTTAATTCAAATATCATTGGTACATCTTTTCACTTTTCACCCTATTCACTTGATCACGAGATTTATTTCAATCTCTGTTTCTTCTTTCAGTTTAGTTACTAGCAGTGGCACACTCACTAGAAACCCTAATCAATAATCAAATCTAACTGGCACAGTCTAGATCTAAAAATTAATTGCTTGATTGTTTTAAGAAACTAAGATCAAGAACGCTTTCTACAATTATTTCATATAGATAATCGTCTAATTTTACCCACTTCACAATTTACCATGACACATGCATAAATCGTAAAGATGCTACTTATGAATATCTACACTGGCACAGTCATAGAAAATTCTAGCATAAATCAATTGACAAGGATAAACAGGTTGATCAAGTCTATAAACCCTAGCAATCAATTTAGAATAAGCACAAGTAAAATTATGAATAGAATTAAAAGATGAAAAGAAAAATACCTCAATTAAATAAAAAGATAAAAGTTACCTCCAACCTTGCAACCCTTACAAATATTTACTAGCTACATTGTTTGATAAAAAATATAAGAAAACTAATCTAGTATTTATAGGAAGAAAACTAACCTAAATCTAAAAGGGAAAAGAATTGTAAAAAGAAAAGGAAACTAAAAAGAAATCCTAAACTAAAAAGAATAGTCAAAAGATATCATAATGAATTAGGAAATTAAATTCTTTCTCCAACTTGGGGTAATTTTTGGGCTGAATTCCGAAATTTCTCTAAGGTCCCTCATATTTTGATAATTTCCAGTTTGGTCCTTCAGTTTTCAAAAATTCCAGAACAGTCCCTGTGTATAAGAAATTGCAGTTTAGTCCCTGGATTTCAGCAGATTTTGCACAGCAGTCCCTGGCCTTTGCATCATTACTCAATTAAGCACTTTTTCTCCCTTTTTTTGTAGATTGAGCACATAATCACCCTAGACAACAAAAACACAAAAATACACAAATCAAATAACAAAAGCTTGAGAACAAAGCAATAATTAAGCTTAAAAGTATCTAATTAAATGAGTAAAAACTCACTCATCATGTGATTATCAGGGTGTACAAATTAAGAAATAGACGATTCCTTCAATTTAATTGGAATTATTTCGATCGCTCTCACCTACAATGAGCCGAATTGGCATCAGCTTTGCGGCGGGGTACTTGGTCTGTTGCCGCCGTCGACCACCATTTCTCCTTTCCAATAATTTCCCTACTCCTTCTTCAATCCCATTTTCAACTTTTTCAAGAATTCCTTCTATTCATCATCAAAATCACTATATGTTTGAGAGTATTACTAAACTCGATGATGCCCTCCAACTGTTCGACGAAATGCTCCAAAGTAAGCCACCTCCTTCCATTGTTCAATTTACTCGTCTGATTTCTGTAATTGTAAAGATGCATCATTTTTCACCTGCTCTTTCTCTTGTGAATAAATTGCAATTGCTGGGTATTTCAAATTTGTACACCATCAACATTTCCATTAACTGTTACTGCCATTTGAACAAGTTGAGTTGTGGGTTTTCCATGTTGGGTCGCATCTTCAAGCTTGGTTATGTGCCCGACGTTGTTACCTTTAGTACTCTTATAAATGGGCTTGCTTTAGAAGGTAGGATCGTTGAGGCTTCTGAACTATTTAAGAAATTGGTCAGACTGAAACTTTGTGAACCTAATGAAGTTACGTACAGGACTATTATGAATGGCTTATGCAAAACTGGGAATACAACCATGGCCATTAGTTTACTCAGAGCAATGGAAAAAGAAGGTTTTATAGCGGAGATAATATCACATAACACAATCATTGATGGTCTATGCAAGGAAAAAATGATTGATGATGCTTTGAGAATCTTGCAGGAGATGATTTATAAAAACATTTTGCCCGATGTTGTTACTTATAGTTGTTTGATTCAGGGTCTCTGTCACTCAAGTCGTTGGAGAGAGGCCACAGAAATGCTAGACGAAATGTATAAGAAGCAAATATATCCTAATGTACGCACTTATAATATATTAGTCGATGCACATTGCAAGGATGGGAATATGAAGGATGCAAAGAATATTGTCCTTCAAATGATTCAGTATGGTGAGACTCCCGACGTAGTTACCTATAATGCACTAATGGATGGATATTGCTTGCGAGGGAATATGAGTGATGCGGATAGAGTTTTTGGTTCAATGGTGCACAGGGGCATTGTGCCTAACATAATTTGTTATGCAACTCTAATTAATGGCTATTGCAAGAAGGCACAAATGGATAAGGCCTTGGATCTGTTTCAGGAAGTTGTTCGCAAGGGGATGAAGCCTGATGTTGCTACTTATTGCCCCCTGTTGCAAGGCATGTATCAGTTGGGTAAATGTTCTACAGCTTGGGATCTATTTGTCAAGATGCAAGCTGGTGGTATAACTCCGGATCTTCAAACTTATGCTATTGTGCTTGACGGGCTATGCAAAAACAACCGGATTGCAGAAGCGTTGTCTTTGTTTCATTCAATGGAAACTCGTGGATCGAGTTCAATAGTTATCCTGTACAACATTCTCATCCATGCGACTAGCAAGATTGGGAAGTTCGATACTGCAAGCGATCTTTTCAAAGAACTTTGTTCCAAAGGCTTGCAACCCAATGTTAGAACGTATAATGGGCTCATATGTGGGCTATGCCAAGAGGGCCTTGTAGAGAAAGCAAAAGCATTGCTAGTTAAAATGGAAGAGAATGGTTGCTTACCAAACGATTTTACATACAATATTTTACTCCAAGGTCTTCTGAAGAGGAAAGCGGGTCATGAGGCAGTGACACTTCTCGGCAAACTGGTCGAAAAGGGCTTTTCACCTAATGATCATAGTCTTTCTATGTTAATAGATGTACTCCCAGGTGAAGGGGAAGATCCTACTCTACTCCACATGATCCAAAAGTTTGTGCCTAAAGATAAAATGAAAAGTCCTGTTCCAACTCATGAGAAGCTGCCTGAAAATTAAAAAGACTATATATAGTTTACTGTTATGGTAAATGGGCTTATAAGAATGGAAGAGAGTAGTCGCTTACATAATGATGTCACGGGACGGTGTCTTACTTGAAGGACGTTTGAAGAGGTTTGAAGCGGTTTCTCACCTGATGAACACACGACGCATATCAGTTGCATTATTACTTTTTTACCATGTATGTGAAACCATCTTTTCTTTCATTTTCTAGTCCACTATCAAATGTGCTACGTTCAGTTCACTATATGCTGATCCCTGTGCATCATGGTTCTGCAGGTTGTCTCTTTTTACGTCCCGTTAACGAATATTCCAAATGTAAATGGCTATTAATGTAATTTCATATGTACTATGACAAAAAAAAAATCATGCATCGAACACATATATGGGATTAGTTACACGGTAAATAATCTCAATGTTGGTGCTATTTTATTTAATCAATGGGCAATGCTAGGGGCACAAAATAAGCTTAGAAAATCATGGACACAAAATGAGGTGACGATATTTTATTGGTTGCATCGATTGTGGACCCGGCACACTCTAATTAAAAGCACCAATAAAATCTTGACACATCATTTTGTGAGCCAAGTTTTGTGAGATTTTGTTGTGACTTTATATTTACCCTTAATGAAATGATACCACTACAGCTGCTTTTTGGAGTCTCAACTACGTACACTTGTTCTATTTATTATTTTATTACCTATGTCTCAAAATGAAAATGACCTTCCCAAAATGCGTCTCTAAATGATATTTTTTACCATTTTTTATATTTCATTTCATACGTGCAAAAGTAAAAGTTTAAAAGTGGATAACAAGGATATTTATGATTTTTTGAGTAATGCTAGGGTTACAAGAATATGTTACAAAATTTTCTAGCAAACACAGTTGGCAATGCATTGATTGGATATTTATTTAATGAAAGTTGGGTCTACAAACACAACATCTAATCACTCATTGTCAACCGTATTTGTAACCAAAATTTAATAAGATGCTTTTTTTAAACTTTAGTTATACTCTGAATTTTTACTATTAAAAATCAATCTTTTCAGAATGTCCCTTAAATGAATAAAGTCATTCATTTTGGGACAGAGGGAGTACAATTTTTTATGGAGACATTGTATAACAATGAATTGTTGTTATTCACTTATCTAAATGAAAAGGAATTCGGTGTAAGTGGAAATGTATTATCTAGGTATTTTCCAGTTACAAGTTTCTTGGCATAAAATTTCTCTTGTGGAAATTTGAGTCATAGCTTCTTTATTGTACAGTTTTTTTTGGGGAGAGTTGGAGTCAGTAAGTAACTGATTACTTGCGAAAGTTTCAAATGGAGTTGGAGCTAAGCAAAAAGTGTTGGTGCAACAAAGGCTAAAAAAGGGATTTGGCAACTGCCCCTACGAAAAAGTCAAGCAGCAGAGGAAAAGACTCACTTCATGCTCACTTCTTGAAACAAGGTACATTCAATTTCGGTACAATTTGAACTTGTAAGTTTCCCTTGCAACTACATTTCTCAGTTTTCATTGATTTTGATATTCTCAAGGTGCTCGTTTAAAAATAAATTAGTATTTTTAAGGTGCTTGTGGATTTGCTGAAGAACTCAAGGATCTTATAGTAGATTTTAATGAATGTAAAGTTGATAATGCATCGGCGCATGTGTATTTTGAGGATATGAACGAGTTTCCTGCTGGTAAATTAGTAACAAGATGGAGACATAACAGAGTGAAAGAGGGAGAGAGAGAGAACCGTCAAGTTGGTAGAGATATATATACATATATATATATACATATATATATATATATATATATATATATATACACACATATATATATATATATACACATATATATATATATACACATATATATATATATATATATATATATATAGAGAGAGAGAGAGAGAGAGAGAGATGTTGAGAAAAAATGTATCTAGAGGAAACTCGGGAAAATTTGGCAAAAACCAAGGAAGGAAAATGTGTGAAAGTGGGGGAATCGGATGATGGACATGAATATATGTTGCCCTATACCACGACTTTTGCAGCTTATTACTCCCTCCGTCCCAAAATGAATGTCCAAATTAGCTCTTGATCAAGAGAAACTTTAGACATTCATGTTGGGTTGAAGGTAGTATAATTTGCGGTAGTCATGTTTCATGTGTGTCGCCCTCAATGTGAAAACAATCGCTTGTAAATCTGCTATGAATCAAACTATACTGTAGTCGTTTCCAGAGAATAAGATAGGATGCTTATTTTCAAATATTAATGGTAGATAGCCTCATAGAACTTGCCTAGGGGAGAAAACGGTTGAGCTATCAAGTCATGTAATTACCAAATATCAACTGAAATTTGGGTATAGAGTTCTCAATCTATGCATCCTGATTCTTATTGACCCAATTTGTTAGGAAAAATCTTCACCAGAATTGTGATTTATAATTATTTTAACAAAAGTTATAATTTTTCTTAAATGTTTTTTTTTTTCATTTACTATTTTATCAAGTAGGTTACCTTCGTTTAGGGCCATGTTTGGATCAAGGGACTTGATCCAAACTCTCGCGAGGTAAGCTTAAAGCTAAATAAATGCCAATATCACATCATATTTTCATAGTCACTCAAGCCAAAACCATGAAATTTTCTTTGATATCAATGCTTACAAACAATGATTGATGGGTGAACTGTGTATAAGTCCAAAGAATAGTATTGTTAACACTAGGACTTTGGTTGAGAGGACTTAAACTTTGAATGCTTTGAACTCTTAAGGCCTCGTTTGTTTTTCAAATTCAACACTTAATTGGGTCTGAATGCCTGAATGGATCAGACATTGAAGCATTAAGACCGTTTGTTTTATTTTTTGGTTCAGATCTGAATGCCACTTATTTACCACTTATTGTTCAGACCTAAAAACAAGTCTTAATGCCTCTGAACCAAATGTGGACAAAAGTATCCGTAAAATAACTTACTAATTTCGAGACTACCCTTCTCATTTGTGCTCTCCTTGTCTGCTTGATTTCTTTCTTTCTCTCTTTCTCTCTCTATCCTCCTCTCAATCAAAGGCATCCCAAAGATGGAGAATAACACGGTGTTGGCGGCGAAGAAGAGATCGATGGAAGCCAAATCTATTTGAATCGCCGGACAATCGCCTCTCCTTCGCCGGTCGCCTCCATCCCCCTCTTCCATTTCTCTCTCCTCCTGGTCCTCCTTCGTCCCAGATCTGTTGTATTCACGGGACTGACATCATCGACTTCAACACTGATTTCCGGCGATTTTGACTTCACATCATTCGATGGATCTTCCTTATTTGGGTTTCAATATTGATTTTAGCTCTTGGGTTGGTGTTTTGCGTCAAATTGGTTTCTTCATCTGGGTGTTCGTTATTTTTAAGTTTTTAATGTAATGAATATTTCAATTTTGTCAAAAATATATTTTTGAAAAAAAAAAAAACAAGAATAGTTTGAATAAAATTAAAAATTTATTATGAGACGGAATGAATTATAATATATATCAATTATATAATCTCCAAAAAGTAAAAGGCTAAAACGGTAAACAAACACATTTCAGAAATTGAATTCAGATGAAAAATCAAACAGTTTGAATAGTTCAGTAATCAGATTTCAGACGTTGCCTCTTATCCATTCAGCCATTTTCAGACATGAAATCAGATTTCAGGACTTAACATTTAAAAAAAACAAACACCACCTAAGTCTTCAATGTAAATTCATAGTTTCAACATTCAAACCATTTTAATTAATTGATCGTGCATATGAATGACTTAATTCGTGAACTTTCTTGCATTTTTATTCAGGTTGCGGAACCTAATTTAGTGCAACATGAAGTGTCATGCTAGAGAAACTTGGCCCAGTGAAGAACATGATTTGAACATAGTTATAAATCCCGTCCCGTCCCGGCCGGTACGTCCCGTCCCAGTCAAAAACCGGTGCGGTACATGCATAATTCCGTCCCAGTTTCTGTACCGCCCTGAACCGCCACATACCGTCCAAACCGGTCCGAACCGGCCGAGATGGTTGTCCCGGTCGGTACGTGAAATGAAAGACTTATAAACCAATTTTTAATTGTCGGACCTAATAAAAATATATTCAAACTTGAGTTTTTTTTAATATATATATAAAAAAAAACTATGCCCTAGATTTATACTTCACTATTAATCAACATCCATTCACCGCAATAGAACTTTCAAGGTCATTAAGTCGCTAAACATGAACAAACCAGTCTGTGTAGTCAAAGAAATTGAAGCTGCATATCAGTAATTTGTAAGCAATCTAGACTAAACTTATGCTAGTATTGGTATAGTTTGATGATAAAATACAAGCTTCTGTATTTTTTTGTTGAACATATGTTTTATATATAATTATCTTAAGAATTACTAAAAAGTGCGGTAAATCCGGTATGGTACACCGGTGCGTTCCGGTACCGGTACGTCCATTCCCAATGGCAAAACCGGTGCGCTGTCCGGGACAGTATTTATAACTATGGATTTGAAGCTTAAGGTGAGTCCAAAATAAGTCATTCCATGTCGGCTAAAAGAAGAATCCGAATTTGCAAGCTTCATGAAGAATCTAGAATTAATCTATAGCTAAATACATTCACGACATGCTAATGGAAAGTTGGAAAGCCTTTTGATAGCTTATTATGATATGACTTGCAGCATTTATCATATAATTTGTAAAGATTATTTTTTACATCATGGATGACATCATGTACCTAAGAATCATCACTATATCACACTATGAATAGATCCTTTGTAAGTCATTTGGATCACTAACCAAATTCAATAGTTTTCGTAAAGTACGTATTTGGGACTTTTATTCTACTCTTTAGTTCTTTAAAAACTTAAGACTTATCAAGTGTAGTTCTTTCTCTCAATTCTGCCGTCTTTCTAACTTACCTACAAACTTTGGGTGTATTAGTTGTGACACTTCTAAACCAGTCTTCATAAATAATTAAGGGTGCAATTTTACACATATGAAACAACTTTCCTTACCTTAAATACTAATCACGTTCATTTTTCCTTGTAATAACATTATTTCTCATAATCGTTTATGGGTCCTCCTTCCTTTTTTCCCCACCCTCCCTTCTCTCTCCCTCTCCACCCCAACTCCTTCTTCGCCTCCACCACCACCCTTTCTATCTGATACCATCCACCTTTTCTTTTCTTCCCCAGTCCCCTTCCATCATCCCCCGTCAAAACGTATCCTCTACTCCTCCAAGCTTTCCGATATCATTTGACTACGATCCCAAGTTTTCAGATGGATCCAAACTCTTAGTTTAGTGTTTTTTCTCCCAACTGCATAAAAGTTTGGTAGATTTTCTTGGAGTTGGTGGTTAGTGTTACTGTTATTGTAAATGGTGGGTAATGTGATGAAATGATTGATTAAACATGCTAGTATGAGCGTGTTTATTGTAACTATAATACGACATAATGACAATGAAAAATATCTATATCTATATTCTATACTCCCTCTGTCCCATTTTAAAATTCAAAAATCTCCATTTTGAGTGTTCCATTTTAAACTTTAAAACCCAAAAAAGGAAAGTGTTGGAACAAGATGGCTTGCAATACAAGTTATTTAGACTTCCATTAATAAAATCATGACTATAATATTAATATAAAGTATAGTCAAACCTAGTCAATGTGTAGAATCCCTGAAATGTAATTTACCTATTTATGATGGGCAAAATGGTAAATTAACATTGCTTAAGAAATGAATAGGTGTGGTCCCTAAATGAAATGCCACCAAGTCTACTATATAAATGGTATTTGTTAGGATTCATTGTTAGTACACCCACCTGATTTGATTGACCCATTCCACGTGTTTTTTATGGACTTTAGGTTTACTTGTAATGAAGTTTTACTTCAATTTTAGACAAGTCCATTTCTAGATATTTAGTAGTTAGGCTGAGTTATGATCGGTTTATCCTTAGCGGTTTAGTGTCCCTCAAGCCGCCATTCTCAAACCTCCAGCATGGTGCCTTAAGCCCTTCATCAAACCGCAGTTTGTGTCTTTGATGAAACCGCACTTCAAGTTCATTCATGAAACCGCACATGCATTTGGTGGAACCGCCGACCAAGATATTGAAGAAGTTATTGCTGTCATTTACTCCTTGAAGACAAACATTCGCTTTTCAACCGTAAATGAATGACTGGTGACTTGTCCTTAAACTTCAAGTCATGTTTCAGTTATTCTTGGAATGTCGGTTTGTCTCGCTTTTTGAAAAGTTACCGTTGTACTTTTCCAACAACTAAAAGGACAATGTCAGGTAGTGATCCAACAACTTCCTGCCACAAAGCAAAAGCAAAGGACGACAGTGACATGTCAACCAATGGGATTGTGACAGCGCATAAAACCGCCATACAATGACTCACCTCATTGTCCAATGGTCACTAATGCCTTCACTATAAATAGCCTTCATTTCTCAACAATAAAGGTTGCTGAGCTTCAAAGAGAATATCCCAAGTATTCAAGTTTGCTTTGAAGATTGAAAACCCAGATATTCATATCTTCATCATCTCCTTAGCAAACCCAGAGTTCTTCATCAAAGCTTCATGCCTTCAAATCATCACAACTCAGCCTTGCACAGAAAGTAATCACTTGCTCGCCATCACTTAGATATTTTGAGCTCTTGATTTCTTTCCACACCACACACCCGGAGTATATTTTCTTATAGATTATATACCTCGAAAACACAGGTTGTCATAATAGCATTGTTAGGTTAGATTGTTTATTTAGAGTTTGGATTCGTTTGTAATCTTGTAAAAACTCCTCTAAATCAATACAAGTCTAGTAGCTATTAGAAAATCCTAGGCTAACCACCTAGGTAGAGGATGTAGTTCTTTCAAGAACGAACCTCTTCAAATTGTGTGTCTTTGATCTTTAATTTTTGTCTTGTCATTTACTTTCCTGTTTATGAGCTTTATTTACTTATATGTGAAATGACTTGATAAATGATTTGCATACTTTTGTGATACTTCAGTTGTGCCTTGTCAGTTGCATCATTCCTTTTTCAACCACTTAAACCGCCCTACTCTCTACAATTCAGTTTGGACATAACCGCAAAACTCCGCTGTGCATTTTATCTGAGCGGTTCTAGTGCCTTAAACCGCAATAGACCAAACTGATAAGTACTTGGTTGATTTTCAAGGGTATTTCGAAAAAGATTTTAAACCGCTATTCACCCCCCCCCTCTAGCGGTTCTATACCCTTGTTGCCCTTTGGGACCAACAAGTGGAATCAGAGCTTATCCACCAAAAAATATTTTACAAGCTTAACCGCTTGGGTGCTGATCCAATGGCAAACATAAACTCTCATATGATGCAGACATCCAACTCTAATCACTTACCTATTCTTAATGAAGATAGTTTCATCTTCTGGAAAGATAGGATGAAGAAGCACATGATATCTGAGGATCGCAGATTATGGACTGCAACTGTTAATGGACCCTATGTCCCCATGAAGGCTAACCCTGATGCAGGTACTGCTGGACAAACCGCGGAAATCAAGAAGCCGGAAGCTGAATGGACCGAAACTGATCAACGGAATGTGGACTTTGATGGTAGAGCCATATCCATGCTTGTATCAGCTATTGATCTAAGAACTCACTCAAAGGTTCTAGATTGCAATACCGCAAAGGAAACATGGGATGGCATCATTGAATTTCTGGAAGGAGATGCCGACACCAAGAAGAACCGCCTCTACCAACAGAGAAGGCTATTTGATTACTTTGTCAAAGACCCAAAGGAATCTCTTCGCCAATGCTATGAGCGGTTCGTGGAAATTGTCAATGTATGTTTCTCTCTAGGGCACAAGTATTCCAATACTGACCTAAACATGAGATTCATGCAATCTCTTGGTAGCAAATGGCTGATCAAAACTACCAACATTGAAGACAACAAAGATCTGGAAGCTCTTGATCTTCGTCATCTTTATGCCATGCTAAGGGTATTTGAATTCAAGCTTGAGGAAGCTCATGAAACCGAAAACAGATTCAAGTCTCTTTCTCTTGCCGCTTTCAACAATGCCACATCTCCAGTTTACAATCCAGATCACCATCAAACCGCATCTAATACCCATTTACAAACCGCTTCTTTTGATCCAAATATTCCAAGATATATTTCTCAAACCGCACCTCCAGAGTATTACCAACCGCCTCATCAACCTTACTCTCAACATCATCAACCCTATTCTCAACCTCAGCAATCTCATCAATCCTACACTCCATCTCAAAATTCCCAAAGTGTAGCATCCAGTTCTACTCAAGTTGACTTTGATGACATGGATGATGACGAGTTTGCTCTCTATGTGAAAAACTACACCAAGTTCAGAAAGAACAGAGCTCAATTTCAGTCAGGCGGCCCTGCAAAGTTTGTCCCTCCAACCAGATTCAACAAAGCAGCTGATGCTAAGAAAAGGGATGATCTTGTTTGTTACAACTGCAGACAACCAGGTCATTTTGCCTCCAGTTGTCCCAAACCGCGCTATGAAGCCGCTCCTGCCAAGAAACCGTTCAACAAGAAGTTTTTCAAGAGAAGAGGAATGGTTGCTGAACAAGGAGAACAACCATTAACATGGATGGGTTCTGATACAGATGATAGTGATGAAGATGAAGGAGTTGCAAATCTTTGCCTAATGGGATTTGAAGAAAAAGTTGAAATTGACGAAAGCCTTCCACTGCCACTCCATCAAATGAAGTCAGTTTCACCAAGAACTCCTGAAGCTAAACAAGGCAAAACTCCCACTTCACCAAACTACTCTCCTGAGGATCAAACCGAACAAAGCCATGATGACCAGGTACTTGAACGTGCTAATGTTATTTGTCAACAACACACTGTGCTTAAAAAGGCATATAAATTAATGGCTGCGGAACTTGAATATTCCCAAAAAGAGTGCAAGTCCCATAAGGAGGAGATTGAAAAACTCAAGCTCCAAATTATTGGGATAGCTTCTATTGTGGAAGAAAACCGCTACCTTAAGGACAAAACCGAGGTTCTTAACACCCGAATCCATGATCTTACTGCACAAAGGGATGAACTTCAAAAAGTGACCGATGTGTGGACTAAGTCTGGTGTCACCATGGAACAAATCGTTAATTCACAAATTCTCTCTAAGGAGAAAAGTGGATTGGGATTTAAAACTGATGATGGGTGTAAGTGTCCTTGTCTCTGTGCTGAAGGTGGTGTGAAACCAACTGAACAAACCAAAGAAATTCCTAAGGTGAATCATGCTGGTAAAAAGGGCTCAACACAAGAAATTAAAAAGCAAAATTATTTCTATGAGTATCCTAAAAACCAGACTGGGGGAGATCCAAAGTGGAAAGAGAAATCCACAGCGGCTGAGGCAACCAAGGAAGTATTGAGTGATGAAACCGCTCCTAGTCGGTTTAAGGAATATCCTGTTATATTTCCTAAAGCCGCACCTAAGAGAAAGGTGGAACTCAAGAAGGTTAACTTTGTTAAAGCCAAAACCGCTAACCCAGTAAAACATGAGAAACCGAAGGTCAGTAATGGGTTTGTAAAACCGCAACCACAACCTGGCTTAATTCATTGTTCTATCTGTGCCGATTTTGGTCATAGTGCTGGTCATTGTCTTTTAAGATTCACACCCAATGCCAAGGTACGTAAAAATCCTAAGGTCAAACAGGTGTGGGTCCCAAAAAGCTGCTAACCCTAGGACCCAAGGAATAAGGGGGACCAAAACCTTTCATGTTTATTTTTCAGATTTCATATTTTATGGCTGGAACCGCTAAGAAGAAGATCTCTGGTATTTGGATAGTGGATGCTCACGACACATGACTGGAGATTCAGAACTACTCTGCAGTTTCATCCAAATGAAAAGTCCCCCAGTAGTGTTTGGTAACAACAAGAAAGGAGAAACAGTAGGATATGGAGCAATCAAACGAGGAAATGTGACTATTGAAAATGTTTCACTAGTAGAAGGACTCAAGCACAACTTTCTCTCCATATCTCAGTTTTGTGACAAAGGAATGAACTGCATCTTCACATCAACCAGCTGTTATATCAAAGATGCTTCCTCTGGAGTCACTCTACTGACTGGCAACAGAACAGGTGATGTTTATATGATAGATTTAAGCAATATTGTTTCTGTTGCTCTCTGTTTTGTAGCCAAAAATATAAGTGAAAGCAGCTGGTTATGGCATAAGCGGCTCAGCCACTTGAACTTCAAGTATCTAGCAAAACTGCACAGGGATGGTCTAGTAAAAGGACTACCCAAAGTGGCTGACCATCATGATGAAAAGTGTAAAGCATGCCAGCTTGGAAAGCAGCCCAAACCATAGTTATAAATACCGTCCCGGACAACGTACCGGTTTTGGCATTGGGACGGGACGTACCGGAATCGGAACGTACCGGCATACCGTACCGGGTTTACCGCAATTTTTATTTTTTTCATAAATTTATATATACTATGTATAATCCTAATATATAGTCTCATCTGTATATAGAAAAAAAAATCTAGTCTAAATTAATTAATAATTACAATGTACTGTAACTTTGTTAATTTAAATTTTCTCACCACATTAGATAATCCGTAGTACACATTGTGCACATTTTAAACCTACATAGTTATTATAAAGTTCTTGAAGAGACTGCAAGTATGGCCACATCCGACTTTTCGGCCATTTTCATTGAAAAATTGGTTTTGACAACTACCTACCCACCTATATTATCCACCATTTAACACTACACACCTTTAGTCATTTCAAAAAATTATTGACTTTTAGTTAACCCCTTACTTCCACCCACAACTCCTCTGTCTCTCAACTCATTTTCTTTTCCATTAACACCATTTCTAGAGAGAGAGTGACATTGCTCTTTGTTCACCAGCTCCAGGCAGTTCAAGACCGCACCAGTCAAGCTCTCCATCTTGAGTGCATTAACTCTTCCGTCCATCTCTGCTTCACCACAGACCACTCTCAACTCCATCCACCGCCGCTCTGTCTCCTCCTTCACCTCCGGCCACCATCCACCACTGCCTACCAGTTCAGTTCCATCCACATTTTTCTCTGTAACCACCTCCTTTTCTGGTTTGACGCCACACCATGCGTGTAAGGTCATTTTTCATCCCGGCCGGAATTCGTATCTCGGCCGGTTCAGGCCGGTTTAGGCCGGTTTGACCGGTACGAGCCGGTTCAGAACGAGACTTAATCTGGGACGGAATATTGCCCGTTCCGCACCGGTTTCAGACCAGAACGGGATGAACCGGCCGGTACGGGACGGGATTAATAACTATGGCCCAAACAGTCATTTCCTAGTAAAACCGCGCCTTCAACGAACCGCTGTTTGCAACTGCTGCACATGGATTTATTTGGACCTGTCCCAACCGCCAGTATAGGAGGAAACCGCTATACACTTGTGGTGGTTGATGATTATTCAAGATATACATAGGTGGAAATGATGGCCTCTAAAGATGATACTTATGGCATCGTAACCGCTCTCTTTAGACAGCTCCAAACTCAGAAATTGGATGACATTGTTGCCGTGCGTTCAGATAATGGAACCGAATTTACAAACAATGGTGTTGCCCAATATTGTGATGATCATGGAATTGATCATAATTTCTCTGCCGCTGGAGTTCCACAACAGAATGGAGTAGTGGAAAGAAAGAACAGGACTTTGATTGAAGCCGGGAAGACTATGATTGCAGAAGCCAAGCTTCCCAAGTACTTCTGGGCCGAAGCTGTCAATACCGCATGTTTCACCCAGAACCGCTCCCTCATAATCAAAGTTCACAACAAGACTCCTTATGAATTGTGGAGAGACAGATCACCCAACATTGCCTTCTTCAAGATATTTGGATGCAAGTGTTACATCTTGTACAATGGCAAAGAGCATCGAGGTAAATTTGATGCTAAGGCCGATGAAGGTATTTTTGTTGGTTATTCTAAACACTCCAAAGCTTTTCGTTGTTTCAATAAGACATCTTTAAAAATTGTAGAGTCAGTCCATGTTACATTTGATGAACATGCTCTCCTTGAGCCACATATGGCTCCAAATGTTGCTAATGATTTTAGTGATTTTGAGACAGGCACTAGACATAGAGCAACTGACAACCATCCTACTGAAACCGCTACATCCAGTTCTTCAGCCGCACCTACTCAAACCGCTGATGGTGTAACTGTTGAACCGCTGTCCTCTGATCCCATTCAAACTGTTGAACCAGTTCCAAATCTAACCTTCAATGAAGATTTCAATGATTATCAAGATGACTCTCCACTGGAAAATCTTCAAGAAATAGTGGTTCAAGACAACCTCCCTCCTGAAATTAATGAGCATAGAGACCATCCAACTGCCAACGTTATTGGTCCTATCAGTACTGGTGTTCAAACCAGAGTGAGTTTGACTCACAGAGATGATCACAGTTTGTTCTCAACTGCTCTGTTATCTCAGATGGAACCGAAGAAGGTAGATGAAGCTCTAAGTGATCCAAGTTGGGTAATTGCAATGCAAGAAGAGCTTAATCAGTTTGAAAGATGCAAAGTTTGGACTCTAGTTCCAAGGCCCAGAGATCACACTGTAATTGGAACAAAATGGGTATATAGAAACAAGATGGATGAAAGTGGTGCTATAACTAGAAACAAATCTAGGTTGGTTGCTCAAGGCTATAGGCAAGAAGAAGGGATTGACTATGATGAAACTTTTGCCCTTGTTGCCAGACTTGATGCCATAAGATTGTTCCTGGCCTATGCATCCTTCAAGAAATTCAAGTTATATCAAATGGATGTGAAGAGTGCATTTCTGAATGGTGAACTACAAGAAGAAGTCTATGTAGCCCAACCGCCAGGATTTGAAGACAACAAATTTCCAAATCATGTCTTCAAACTCAAGAAAGCATTGTATGGACTCAAACAAGCTCCAAGAGCATGGTATGACACTCTATCTAAATTTCTTATTGAACAAGGCTTCTCTCGAGGTAAAATTGATACAACTCTATTTATAGCTAAACACAAAAGTCATTCATTATTAGTTCAAATATATGTTGATGATATTATTTTCGGTTCTACTAATGAAACTATGTGTGTTAAGTTTGAGAAGCTAATGAAGAGTAAATTTGAAATGAGTATGATGGGAGAGTTGACATTCTTTCTTGGACTTCAAGTCAAGCAATGCCATGATGGGATCTTTATCAACCAAGCCAAATACACTAAAGATTTGATAAAGAAGTTCGGGCTTGAAACCGCTAAAACAGTTGATACCCCAATGCCTAAGGCCTGCAGTTTGGATCGAGATGAACATGGTAAGAAAGTTGATCAAACTCTCTACCGAGGTATGATTGGCTCTCTACTTTACTTAACTGCTAGTAGGCCAGATATCATGTTTAGTGTTTGTGTTTGTGCTAGATTTCAAGCTGACCCTAGAGAATCTCATCTTATTACTGTTAAACGTATTATTAGATATTTATGTGGATCTGTTAACCTTGGACTTTAGTATTCCAAAGAATCTTCATTTGATCTATTAGGTTATTCAGATGCTGACTTTGCAGCATGTAAGATAAGCAGAAAGAGCACAAGTGGTACTTGTCAGTTCCTTGGAACGCGGCTTGTGTCATGGTCCAGCAAGAAACAAGCGTCGGTTTCGGTATCAACCGCTGAAGCTGAATATATAGCGACTGGAAGTTGTTGCTCTCAAATTCTCTGGATGAAACAACAGTTGGAGGACTACGGGATATTTGAACAAAACTGCCCTATCTACTGTGATAGCACTGCTGCAATATCCATCTCCAACAATCCAGTTCAGCACTAAAAAACCAAGCACATCGACATAAGATATCATTTCCTCAAAGACCATGTTGAAAAGAAAAACATTTTTCTAGCAAAGGTGGGAACAGATGATCAAATTGCTGATATCCTCACCAAACCGCTTGAAAATTCCAGATTCTATCATTTACGAGGAGAAATGGGTATGTTAGAACTAACTTAAGATATCATATCTATATATATTAGTTTTAATATCTTTTGTTTAAGTGTTTTCGCTATGCTTAGAAAAGTCATCTAGTGTGCGGTTCTGTCATCATTGAAACCGCATCAATAAATGGTTCGGTACAAGATACTCCATCAAACTGACGAGTCAAAATGAATGAAATCGGTTCTTTCAAAACCGACAAGAAAGCGAAGTCACTCGGTTTAAACATATAAACCGCCATCAGATTAGAGAGACATCAGTTTCATGAAAACCGCTGAAGACGTAAGGTAAGTCGGTTTGCTCAATCAAACTGCTCAGGTATGAAATTGCCTTTTAGTCCTTACTTTATGTCATATCAATTATAAGGACTTTTTTGCAATTTTCTCTGCCGCATTAAATTCTTTGTGACGTGGGACGCCAACTGTAGACAATCGTGCGCCGTTCTCGTCGTTCCATTACCCGAGGAACAGTTATTTGAGTATAAAAGACAAAGTTTATTTATTTTTACCTTTTTACCTTCTTCATCATTTATCTCTCTATTCTGCAACCTCTGCTTTCTACTTCCAAAATTTCTCTTACTCTTTTCGAAATTTAAATGGCACCTAAGAAATCATTCGACCCTTTTGCTCCATCTACATCTAAAACATCCAAAGGCGATATGGTATGATTTCTTGAACCCTTCACTCTAGCATTTCATATTTTTTTCGCCATTGTTGCTCGTAAAAGCTTGTTCATATTCTAATATTTTTTTCCTTGCTTTTTCGTTCAATTTTTGGTTAATATTGCTTACATATGTTCATATATGCTGGGTTTGATATTTATTTCTTATCTTTTGTTCTATTTTTGAGCAATTTTTATTTTTGGGTTTTTCGGGTGTTCTTTCGTATTTCTTTTGATACTATGTTCTGGGTTTATTATTTGAATTTGTTCTTTTAGAACTTTGTTAGTATCTGCTATTTTTGAGTCATTTGGTATACTTCTTTCATGTTTTGGTTAAGTTTTTGTTTTGCATGTTTATCCCCTGTTCATCATGTTCTTCATGCATTCAAATCCTTTTTCAAATCCTTTTCATGTCTAGTTTTGGGTGTTTACCATTTTACCCCTGTTTTGCTTCAACCGCCTATTTCATTGTTAGAATTCCTTGTAGCAGTTTGAATGTTTGTTTTATCAAACTGCTTGCACCAATCTCTTACTAACTTTGATTATTTTTAGGATGAATCCAACTTTGTACCTGGATCTCAAATCATTAAAGCCGAATTCGAAGCTGATGCAGTTGGAAGAAAACTACTTGCCCTACTGGAATCGTCAAAATTGTTGCCTCTGTTTCAGTTGGATGAACCTAAGTTTGACAAAAAGCTTTGTGCAGAATTCTTTGACAATGGGATTGTCTGTGTGGTACCCCTGTTGAATGGTAAAGGTGAAGAAATCAGAGACTTAGAGTCTGGGGAAGTGAAGACTGAAAATGCCATCAAGTCCACTGTCAGGACAAAGGATGTAGTTCTATCTGCTTCAAAAGTGGCTATTCTGTCTGGTTTAGAAAACTCCGGAATTCTTTCCATCAAACCAGAGTTAGTCAGCCGAACTACTGAGGAGCTCTTAGGGGTTTCTGTCTTCAACACTAAGTCCACCCCCAATAAGGAGTTTAGAGAAATTATGGCAATGTTGTGTGATTTGGTAGATACTGGAGTGATGTTCAAGAATGGCAATCACAACAACTTCACTTCTGAGCAGTACAACTACTGCGTGGCTATCTACAAAGGGAAGAAGCTGCACTGGCCAAGGATCATTATGCAAGAAATGATCAATGCCCTCAGCCGCCATACTTCTGCCAAAGCCGCTGGAAAAACAAAGATCAGAACTCACTGCAGACTCTTAACAAAGTTCCTTCATCAGGATTCTGTGATCTTTAAGGCTTCTGTGGCAAACGAAGCTGAGTGGGTGCAACTGAATGAGAAGACCTTGTTTGGTGCTTCAAAGCTTGATGCTTTCAGAACCGGGTTTGGATGGCGGTTTGCACAAGCTGTATGGAATGCTGATCCATTGACTGAAGAACAGAGAGGACCCTATCCTGAGGCTCGGCTCAATAAGTCAGGCAAACCTTATGCCGGTGCCATAGCAGATCAAGCCGCAGCTACTAGAGCTAGAGAAGCAGCTCAAACTGCCACCTTGAATAGGCTAGGAGTTAGCCTGGATGGAACTGAGGCTCCAGTTGAGAGGGAGTCTGCGGTTGAGGGGGAGCCTGCAATCCCTGCGGCTCAACCCAGGGAAACCGCGGCTCCAAGAAAGAAGAAAGCCAAAATTACTGACACTTCCAAACCCTCATCCAATCTTCCTCCAAAACCATCCTTACCAAAATCCTTCCTTATTCTATCCAATCCCTCTTCTAAACCGCTTCCACCTTCATCTAAACCTATTCCCTTCACTAAATCAACTCCTCCTACCTCATCTAAACCCCAGATAAAACCCCTTTCCTCAATCAAGCCAAATGTTGAAAAATCCTTGAATTGCACAAGATGTGAATCTCTTGAGAAAACTGAAAGCCACCACCTCTGATCCCAAACCTATCTCACCTCCAAAATCCCCTCTCAAACTGCCAACTGTTCAATTTACTGAAGAACAGCTTCAGCTAATCTTTTCTACTCTTCCCAACCTCAAACCCTCCACTCAAACCGAGCCTGAACAGACTGACATGTCTGAGGCCGCGGTTCAGCCTGATCAAACTGCGGAATAGTTTGTGGCTGAGGTTATTGTGGATGTAGATGAGCCTGAGCAGACCGAAGTGTCTAAGGCTGAGATTCTAGTTGAACAAACCGAGGTATCTACAAGTGCGGTTCAGCCTGAGCAAACCGATGAGTTTGAGGCTGTAGTATTGCCTGAGCAGACTGATGTGTCTGAGGCAGTTCAAGATGAACCTGAGCAAGATGATGACAATCTTGAGGTTCAACCGCTGAAGAAGAAGAGAAGATTAGTAAAGAAATATGACTTTGTGGAGCACTGGCAATCAAGGCCACCTGGTGCAGTGGACTTCACTGAAGCTCATGACAAGAAGGATCACTCACCCATTGAAGGCCCTTTTGCAAAGGAGTTAAGGGAAAGAGCTGAACTGAGAAAGGCCGGAATAGACCCCATGTTGGTTGAAACCGCTCCTCCTTCATTGAAAGGAAAGCTAGAGTTTGACTCACCAGAGCACACTGCTTCACCTTCTGGATCCCCTACACTGCCTTTTGCACCATCAGTTCCACAGTCGGCTCAACCGCAACTGATCAATATCTCTGCCCCTTCGGTTTTTCCTGAGTTCAAAGTTGCAGTTAGGTCTCCCAAACCGCGTGGTTTGAAAAGGAAGTGTGCACAAGACATTGCGGCTTACCTAAAGAGGTTTAGAGCTACTACTTCCAAAGCCAACCGCCATGGAGCCATCATCAGAGCCGCCAACAAACATGAAGAGCAACGACTCAAGTCTGGTCGTCCAAATCCTTTCGCAATCTTTCCAGCCGATGAATCTCAGGCTGCTTCAGATCAACTCATTGCTTCAACTCTTGATCAAATTATTGAAGATCTGGCAGTTGAGTTCATCTTTTCTCTCTGCCCTCAATTTTTCTTTAGGATAAACTGTATTGTCTTTCCTTATCTTTATAGATGACAGTTCTCTCCTTATACTTCCATTCCTCTCTCTAATACCCAAATTCTTTCCATTTCCCCTTCTCTTCCTTACACTTCATTTTCTGTCATTCCTTCTCCTTCCTCCCTTTTTGAAACTGATCCAGTAAAGATTCAATTTGTTCTGGATTCTTTTTTTTACCCAATCTGCATTTTTTTCCTCTCTGCCCTTCCTTGTTGATGCCATTAAGAGGGAGAATGCTATTGACCCTCGGATTGGAAGAATGGAATTCAAGATTGAAACTCTTCTGGAGAACCAGCTCAAATTAGAACAGAAGCTTGAAACTCTGAATGAGTTGACTTCTCTCAGACTTGAAGCGGCCCAAGAAATGAATGAGGCTTTAGAGAAGAAGTTAGACCAACTAGCTGATCTAACGGTTTCATCAACTGACTACTTAGTTCAGTATGCCAACGACCTGAAGAAGCTTTCTGAAAGAATCTTAGAGAAGGTAAATGAACCGACCCATCTTCGTCTTAAGTCAGCTGAATATGTGTTTGAAACCGCCAGCCTAGTTGAGCCTTCTGATGCTGCTCAAACCGCAGACCAAGCCGCCGCCAGGGTTCCTGATAGAACTGACTAGATTTCTTTCTATCCTTTTGTAATCAGTTTTGCCTTTCATTATTTTCCTTGTAATTTGTAACTTCTAAAACCTTTAAAGGATTATAATGAAAATGAGTGCATTGCATCCAATATTCCAAAACTTTGTTTATTCAAACTACTTGTTTGTGGAACAATGCATTTCTAAAAACTCATGCACTATTCATCATGAAAAATTTTCTAAGTGTATGTGTTTTAAACATTCAGTTTAAACATGCATATCTGATTTTCATAATCATATCTCTTTATATGCATCTGAATGTATTTCTTATCTATCTGTTTTTCATTTCCTTTGTTTTTGATAGATTAGAAATCTATGGTATAGCATTGTGTGTGCATTTGACTTGGGACATGCAGTTTCAATACATACTCATTTGAGCATGTTCTTACCAAGTACAATGTTTGCTCTATCATAGTGTGGTAATGGCATCAATCAAATAGGGGGAGATTGTTAGGATTCATTGTTAGTACACCCACCTGATTTGATTGACCCATTCCACGTGTCTTTTTATGGACTTTAGGTTTACTTGTAATGAAGTTTTACTTCAATTTTAGACAAGTCTATTTCTAGATATTTAGTAGTTAGGCTGAGTTATGATCGGTTTATCCTTAGAGGTTTAGTGTCCCTCAAGCCGCCATTCTCAAACCACCAGCATGGTGCCTTAAGCCCTTCATCAAACCGCAATTTGTGTCTTTGATGAAACCGCACTTCAAGTTCATTCATGAAACCGCACATGCATTTGGTGGAACCGCCGACCAAGATATTGAAGAAGTTATTGCTGTCATTTACTCCTTGAAGACAAACATTCGCTTTTCAACCGTAAATGAATGACTGGTGACTTGTCCTTAAACTTCAAGTCATGTTTCAGTTATTCTTGGAATGTCGGTTTGTCTCGCTTTTTGAAAAGTTACCGTTGTACTTTTCCAACAACTAAAAAGACAATGTCAGGTAGTGATCCAACAACTTCCTGCCACAAAGCAAAAGCAAAGGACGACAGTGACAGGTCAACCAATGGGATTGTGACAGCGCATAAAACCGCCATACAATGACTCACCTCATTGTCCAACGGTCACTAATGCCTTCACTATAAATAGCCTTCATTTCTCAACAATAAAGGTTGCTGAGCTTCAAAGAGAATATCCCAAGTATTCTAGTTTGCTTTGAAGATTGAAAACCCAGATATTCATATCTTCATCATCTCCTTAGCAAACACAGAGTTCTTCATCAAAGCTTCAAGCCTTCAAATCATCACAACTCAGCCTTGCACAGAAAGTAATCACTTGCTCGCCATCACTTAGATATTTTGAGCTCTTGATTTCTTTCCACACCACACACCCGGAGTATATTTTCTTATAGATTATATACCTCGAAAACACAGGTTGTCATAATAGCATTGTTAGGTTAGATTGTTTATTTAGAGTTTGAATTCCATTGTAATCTTGTAAAAACTCCTCTAAATCAATACAAGTCTAGTAGCTATTAGAAAATCCTAGGCTAACCACCTAGGTAGAGGACGTAGTTCTTTCAAGAACGAACCTCTTCAAATTGTGTGTCTTTGATCTTTATTTTCTGTCTTGTCATTTACATTTATGTTTATGAGCTTTATTTACTTTCATGTGAAATGACTTGATAAATGATTTGCATACTTTTGTGATACTTCAGTTGTGCCTTGTCAGTTGCATCATTCCTTTTTCAACCACTTAAACCGCCCTACTCTCTACAATTCAGTTTGGACATAACCGCAAAACTCCGCTGTGCATTTTATCTGAGCGGTTCTAGTGCCTTAAACCGCAATAGACCAAACTGATAAGTACTTGGTTTATTTTCAAGGGTATTTCAAAAAAGATTTTAAACCGCTATTCACCCCCCCTCTAGCGGTTCTATACCCTTGTTGCCCTTTGGGACCAACAGTCTTCCATCAACCCTTTCAAGACTACTTTTTACTTTACTTTCTCTCTTATTATTCTCTTCATTATTGTCTAGAAGTGTTTGAGAAACTAAAGGACATTCATCATTTAGAAGATCTATTTTCCTACATCCTCTTCTTCATTTAAAGTTCTCCCTTCAAGTTATCAATATGGATTCAACAGGTAATCATCGCTTCCGCCTTCATCTCCTTCCTCATTCTTCTTCTAAATATGAGTATGGCATTCAAGGTTAAATTGTTCCAACAATTGGTATCAGAGCCCGCTCATTATTTAGTTTAAGTTTGAGTTCTTTTAAGAAAGCTTTATTGCTTTAATTTGATTCATTTTTCCTGTTGAATCATAAAGGTTTGATGATGATTGGGGACTCTAATTTATTGATAGAGTACTAATAATCTTCATCAGAAATTAAGAAAATGGTTTGAAAGTTTTGTTCATTAAAACTCAATGGTTCAAGCGTGTCTATCCCTTCATAACATGGTTTTATGTCTAGTGCATACCATGTGGATCTACTCACTTGATTCCATTAATTTTAAAACAAGATTATCCCTAAATAACATGGTTTTATGTTTTAAGTACATACCATGTGCATCTACTTATTATTCATGCCTTTTCGGAAAAAATTGGAAAAAAATCAGAATACATAAAATTTGGCACGGTCGTGCCCTTTGTTTAGCACGGCCGTGCACCTTCAATTTTTGAATCGGTGCAACCTGGAAAGGGCTTAATCCGGGCGGACCTCAGATCTGCACGGTCGTGCCCTTTGTTTGGCACGGTCGTGCAGAATGTGTCGAATGAAACAATGATTCTGTGAATTATTGCACGGCCGTGCACTTTTATATGCACGACTGTGTAAACACTGTTCATCAGAATTGGATTTTATGAAATTTTCTGTATAATTTTGTTTTTCCCTTTGGAACAAAACATATATTTTTTCAAACCCTAAGGCCCTTGATTAATTATATGCTTTGACAATTTTATTCATTGTTTAAATAATATTGTCGCCTAAGTGATTTACGTTATTTAAACCCTAAAATTGTAAAGTGTTGGATGTTTAAGTTGATATGTGAATGGCTTGAATTTTCCAAAGAAGATATTGACATTTGACTAAACTTGGGCATTCATGTGGTAACAAGTAAAATGAACATTAGGTTATTTTCTTAGGTACTTATGTCGGCCCAAAGGAAGATTAAGTATTTATTAAAATATAAGTTCAAGTTACTTGTTGCCTAAGGCAATCATTTATGAGTCAACTCGCAATCCAAAGATTAGTTTTGATGTCATGTTGATTGTTTTGTTGATGGATTTCGTTGATATAATTAATCATTTTTCATTAAGTAGTGTCTTATACATGTTTTGTATTCATTCTTGTTCTCGGAATTCCAACAGATTTACTTATAGCTTCATCCGTGATTACTGCTATGAGTACCGTACCGATGCTTAATGGGACTAATTTTAAAACTTGGAAAAATAAATTGATGATGATCTTAGGCTATATGGACATAGATCATGCATTAAGGGAGCCGTTTCCTCTTCCTCTCTCTAACGAAAGCACTCAAGAAGAGTGCTTAAATGAGGAGAAGTGGAAACGCTCCAATCGTGTGAGCCTAATGATCATGAATATAGTTGTCCCGGAGACCATTTTGACCGGTATCTCCAAAGATATTGATGCTAAAATATTCCTTGATACGATTTAGGAACGTTTGGCATCTACCTCCTCTCATGGGACAAAGAGAAAAGGGAAGGTGTTGCGGTTGCAAGAAATAAGAAGCGTAAGGGATCATCTAATGATCATGAAGAATGCTTCTTTTGCAAGGACCTCAATAACATGAAGTACGACTGTCCTAAGTATCACGCTTGGCGTGCTAAGAAAGGTATGTCATTTGATCTTTGTTTGTGATAAAGGGTAATTTGGTTTCATTTCCTATATATACATAGATGTTGAATATTGGAACGACAACTCACATAAAAGAAGTTTATGTAGGATTGCCTGAAATACCGAAGTCTTGGAGAAGATGAAGGATTCATCTATATGGAAGCCGGGATCCGGTTGAAGTGCAAGGCATCGGGAATTTTTGTTATTGTTAAAGTACTTAGTAATATTTGTATAAATACTGCATTTGTTGTACCGTCATTTAGACGGAATTTGATATTTATCACACTATTGAACAAAGAAGGTTATTTTGTTCAATTTTATAAATGTGATTTTTATTTTTATTCCAATGTTGATGGTACTAGTAATTTGTCAAGTAGTCTTTATTCACCTGACCGTATTTACACAATAAATTAATCCCATAAATAATGAAACCAAAGCTAGAAAGCAAAAGTTATCAAGTAAATTTTAAGGCATAGGCGTTTGGGTCATATTTTCAAGAGGAAAATTGATAAGCTTATGTTAAAGGAAATCTTGAACAAACTTGATATTTCGAAAAATACTTTTTGCATTAAATGCCTTAAAGGAAATTTACAAACATTAAAAGAATAAGTATTCTCGAGAGCATCAAGTGTCTCAAAGAACTAATACATTCGGATATTTGTGGGCCATTCATTAATCCTTCATGGAAAGGTCAACAATAGTTATTATGTTTATAAATGACTACTCTCAATATGGATACATTTATTACTTCATGCAAAGACTCAAGTTATGGACATTTTCAAGTCTTATGAGGTCAAAGTTGGAAATCAACTTTGAAAGACTATTAAGAACATTAGGTCCAATCATGATAGAGTATATCATGGTTGAAATGTTTGTTAAAGGGAACAACGTCTAAGTCCTTTTTACTCGCTATTTTGAAGAGTGTGGGATTGTCTCCATCTACATTAAGCCGGGTACGCTTAGCATAAATGATGTACACAAGAGACATGATAAAATCCTTAAGAAAATGGTAATAAGCATGTTTTGTGCTTCTTTTACCTCACTCATTATGGGCGATACATTAAAACCGCATCACTTATTCTCATTAAAGCTCCCTCTAAGCTACTAATAAAACCCTTTATAATTTTGGGACGAATAAGGAACACGTCCTTAAATCATCTTCATTTATGGGGTTGTCTAACATAAGGGTAGACCTTATAAGCCTACTAAGGGCAAGTTAGACATAAGATTGTTAGTAGTTATTCATGAGGTAAGCCGAGAGATCTAGGGGATATATAAATTTTACAACCCAAAAAAAATTTGAACATTTTGAAACGAGAAAAGCTATGTTCTTTGAGGATGTTGAATTTAGTGGGAGATTAGGTGTAATATTTTGAATTTGGAAAAGAAGATGCATCCATTTCTTCACATCTTCCATAAGTTTCAATTGGATTTCAAATTTTGTACTTGATATTCAAGAAGAACATGCAATTCAAAATAAATATGGGTTCCCTATAAATATTGAACAACATGAAAATGTTGATCATAAGAAGAAAATTCAACAACCTCAAAATTAGGAAGAACCAAGTGCCCTTAAAGAGATACAATAGAGTAAGAAGGATTGCAATACCGGATAATTATGAGATGTATCTTACCAAGAAATAAAAGACACATAGGTTTAGTGGGAGATGAGCCATTCATCTACATAAAGCCATTAATGGTCCTAATTCTCATAAGTAGATTAATACCATATATAAAGAGTTGAAATCTTTGAAAGATAACAACTTTTGGGATCTTTTACATTACCTAAAGATGTGAAACCTATAAATGGGTCTCTAAGGCCTAAAAGGATTCACAAAAGTAATGTTGAAAGATATAAAGACCCATCTAGTTGCTAAAGAATTTTTAACTCATAAGAAAGGCATTAATTATCAAGAAAGAAACATTTCCTGGTATCTTCTAAAAACTCTTTTAGAACCATTATGGCACTTGTAGCAATTTGTGTCTTAAGCTTCATCAAATGGATATTAAGAACTTTTCTTAATGGAAACATTGGGGAAAATATCTATATGAAGAAATCCATTTATGGACTTAAGTAAAACTTCTCATTAATGGTATTTAAAGATTAATCAAGTTATTCTTTCATTTGGTTTTGAAATGAATCTTGATAAATATTGTATATACCATAAGTTCAGTGGGAGTAAAAATTATAATTTTGGTCTTATATGTGGGTAATATTTGCTTGCTAGTAATGTTTTAAACCTTAATAAGGAAACTAAGAAATTTCTTTAGAATGAAAATTCTTGATGAGGCATCTTTTTGTATTAGGAATCCAAGTTCACTATGAGTATTCACGGAGTATTTTAGGATTATCACAAAAGCCCTATATAGAAAAGGTATTACAAAAGGTATAGCATGCAAAACTTTAAACCACTTGACACCCCTAATTTTAAAGGAGACATGCTTAGTCTCAAACAGTGTCCTAAAGTTAATTATGAATCCAAGTACATAGAAAATATCCCTCTTTGCATCAGCAGTAAGTAAAACTTCATTACATGTAAACCTAAAGTCCATAAAAAGACACGTGGAATGGGTCAATCAAATCAGGTGGGTGAACTAACAATGAATCCTAACAATCTCCCCCTATTTGATTGATGCCATTACCACACTATGATAGAGCAAACATTGTACTTGGTAAGAACATGCTCAAATGAGTATGTATTGAAACTGCATGTCCCAAGTCAAATGCACACACAATGCTATACCATAGATTTCTAATCTATCAAAAACAAAGGAAATGAAAAACAGATAGATAAGAAATTCATTCAGATGCATATAAAGAGATATGATTATGAAAATCAGATATGCATGTTTAAACTGAATGTTTAAAACACATACACTTAGAAAATTTTTCATGATGAATAGTGCATGAGTTTTTAGAAATGCATTGTTCCACAAACAAGTAGTTTGAATAAATAAAGTTTTGGAATATTGGATGCAATGCATTCATTTTCATTATAATCCTTTAAAAGGTTTTAGAAGTTACAATTTACAAGGAAAATAATGTAAGGCAAAAACTGATTACAAAAGATAGAAAGAATTCTAATCAGTTCTATCAGGAACCCTAGCGGCGGCTTGGACAACGGTTTGAGCGTCAGAAGGCTCAACTATGCTGGCGGTTTCAAACACATATTCAGATGACTTGAGACGTAGATGGGTCGGTTCATTTACCTTCTCTAAGATTTTCTCAGAAAGCTTTTTCAGGTCGTTGGCATACTGAACTAAGTAGTCAGTTGATGAAACCGTTAGATCAGCTAGTTGGTCTAACTTCTTCTCCAGAGCCTCATTCATTTCTTGGGCCGCTTCAAGTCTGAGAGAAGTCAGCTCATTCAAAGTTTCAACCTTCTGTTCTAACTTGAGCTGGTTCTCCAGAAGGGTTTCAATCTTGAATTCCATTCTCCCAATCCTAGGGTCAATAGCATTCTCCCTCTTAATGGCATCAACAAGGAAGGGCAGAGAGGAAAGAAATGCAGATTGGGTAGAAAAAGAATCCAGGACAAACTGAATCTTCACATGATCAGTTTCAAAAAGGGAGGAAGGGAAAGGAATTATAGAAAATGAAGTGTAGGGAAGAGAAGGGGAAATGGAAAGAAGTTGGGTATTGGAGAGAGGAAAGGAAGAATAAGGAGAGAACTGCCATCTATACAGATAAGGAAAGACAATGCAGTTTATTCTAAAGAAAAATTGAGAGCAGAGAGAGAAGATGAACTCAACTGCCAGATCTTCAATAATTTGATCAAGAGTTGAAGCAATCAGTTGATCTGAAGCAGCTTGAGACTCATCGGCTGGAAAGATTGCAAACGGATTTGGACGACCAGACTTGAGCCGTTGCTCTTCATGCTTGTTGGCGGCTCTGATGATGGCTCCATGGCGGTTGGCTTTGGAAGTAGTAGCTCTAAACTTCTTCAGGTAACCCTCTATGTCCTGTGCACACTTCCTTTTCAAACCACGCGGTTTGGGAGACCTAACTGCAACTGTGAATTCAGGCATAACCGAAGGGGCAGAGATGTTGATCAGTTGCGGTTGAGCCGACAGTTGAACTGCTGAATCAAAAGGCAGTGTAGGGGATTCAGAAGGTGAAGGAGTGTGCTCTGGTGAGTCAAACTCCAGCTTTCGTTTCAACGAAGGAGTAGCGGTTTCAACCAGCATGGGGTCTATTCCAGTTTTTCTCATTTCAGCCCTTTCTCTCAACTCCTTTGCAAATGGGCCTTCACTGGGTGAATGATCCTTCTTGTCAGAAGCTTCAGTGAAGTCCATTGCACCAGGTGACCTTGATTGCCAGTGCTCCACAAAGTCATATTTCTTTACCAACCTTCTCTTCTTCTTCAGCGGTTGAACCTCAAGATTTTCCTCATCTTGCTCAGGTTCATCTTGGACTGCCTCAGACACATCAGTCTGCTCAGGCAATACTGCAGCCTCAAACTCATCCGTTTGCTCAGGCTGAACCGCACTTGTAGATACCTCGGCTTGTTCAACTGGAACCGCAGCCTCAGACACTTCGGTCTGCTCAGGCTCGGTTTGAGTAGGCGGTTTAAGATTGGGAAGAGTAGAAAAGATTAGCTGCAACTGTTCTTCAGTGAATTGAACAGTTGGCAGTTTGAGAGGGGATTTTGGAGGTGAGATAGGTTTGGGTTCAGAGGAGGAGGCTTTCAGTTTCCTCAACAGATTCACATCTTGTGCAAAGTTCAAGGATTTTTCAACATTTGGCTTGATTGGGGAAAGGGGTTTTATCTGAGGTTTAGAAGGGATAGGAAGAGTTGGTTTTGTGAAGGGAATTGGTTTAGAGTAAGGTGGAAGCGGTTCAGAAGAGGGATTGGATAGAATGAGGAAGGATTTTGGTAAGGTCGGTTTTGGAGGAAGAATGGATGAGGGTTTGGAAGTTTCAAATACTTTGGCTTTCTTCTTTCTTGGAGCCGCGGTTTCCCTGGGTTGAGCCGCAGGGATTGCAGGCTCCCCCTCAACCGCAGACTCCCTCTCAACCGGAGCCTCAGTTCCATCTAGGCTAACTCCTAACCTATTCAGAGTGGCAGTTTGAGCAGCTTCTCTAGCTCTTGTAGCTGCGGCTTGATCTGCTATGGCACCGGCATAAGGTTTGCCTGACTTATTTAGCCGAGCCTCAGGAAAGGGACCTCTCTGTTCTTCAAGCAGAGGATCAGCAGACCATACTGCTTGTGCAAACCGCCATCCAAACGCGGTTCTGAAAGCATCAAGCTTAGAAGCACCAAACAAGGTCTTCTCATTAGGTTGCACCCACTCAGCTCCATTGGCCACAGAAGCCTTAAAGATCACAGAATCCTGATGAAGGAACTTGGTTACGAGTCTGCAGTGAGTTCTGATCTTTGTTTTACCAGCGGCTTTGGCAGATGTGTGGCGGCTGAGGGCATTGATCATTTCTTGCATGATGATCCTTGGCCAGTGCAGCTTCTTCCCTTTGTAGATAGCCACGCAGTAGTTGTACTGCTCAGAAGTGAAATTGTTGTGATTGCCATTCTTGCACATCACTCCAGTGTCTACTAAATCACACAACATCACCATTACTTCTCCAAACTCCTTCGTAGGGGTGGACTTAGTGTTGAAGACAGAGACCCCCAAAAGTTCCTCAGTAGTTTTGCTGACTAACTCTGGTTTGATGGAAAGAATTCCAGAATTTTCTAACCCAGCCAGAATAGCAACCTTTGAAGCAGATAAAACTACATCCTTTGTCCGGACAGTGGACTTGATGGCATTTTCAGTCTTCACTTCCCCAGACTCTAAGTCTCTGATCTCTTCACCTTTACCATGCAGCAGGGGTACCTCACAGACAATCCCATTGTCAAAGAATTCTGCACAAAGCCTCTTGTCAAACTTTGGTTCATCTAATTGGAATAGTGGCAGCAGTTTTGATGATTCCAGTAGAGCAAGCAGTTTTCTTCCAACTGCATCAGCTGCAAATTCGGCTTTGATGATCTGAGATCCAGGTACAAAGTTGGATTCATCCTAAAAATAATCAAAGTTAGTAAGAGTTTGGTGCAAGCAGTTTGAATAAACCAAGCATTCAAACTGCTACAAGGAATCCTAACAATGAAATAAGCGGTTGAAGCAAAACAGGGGTAAAATGGTAAACACCCAAAACTAGACATGGAAAGAATTTGAAAAAGCATTTGAATGCATGAAGAACATGAAGAACAGGGGATAAACATGCAAAACAAAAACTTAACCAAATTAAGAAAGAAGAATACCAAAAGACTCGAAAAATGCAGATACTAACAAAGTTCTAAAATAACAAATTCAAATAATAAACCCAGAACATAGTATCAAAATAAATACGAATGAGCACCCGAAAAACCCAAAAATCAAAATTGTTCAAAAAATGAACAAAAGACATGAAATAAACATCAAACCCAGCATATATGAACATATGTAATCATAATCAACCAAAAATTGAAAGAAAAAGCAAGAAAAAAATATATGAGAAGACGAACAAACTTTTTCGAACAACAATGGCGAAAAAAATGAAATGCTAGAGTGAAGGGTTCAAGAAATCATGCCATATCGCCTTTGGATGTTTTAGATGTAGATGGAGCAGAAGGGTCTGAAGATTTCTTAGGTGCCATTTTAAATTTCAAAGAAGAAATATGGGAAATATTGGAGGTTGAGAACAGAGTGCAGATGAGAGAGAGAGAGAGAGAGAGAGAGAGAGTATACGCAAATGAGGAAGAAGGTAAAAAGGTAAAAAGAAATAAAGTTTGTCTTTTGTACTCAATTAACTGTTTCTCGGGTAATGGAACGACGAGAACGGCGCACGATTATCTCCAGATGGCGTCCCACGTCACATAGAATTTAATGCGGCAGAGAAAATTGCAAAAGGGTCCTTATAATTGATATGACATAAAGTAGGGACAAAATGCAATTTCATACCTAAGCAGTTTGATTGAGCAAACCGACTTACCTTACGTCTTCAGCGGTTTTTCATGAAACTGATGTCTCTCTAATCTGATGGCGGTTTATATGTTTAAACCGAATGATTTTGCTTTCTTGTCGGTTTTGAAAGAACCGATTTCATTCATTTTGACTCGTCAGTTTGATGGAGTATCTTGTACCGAACCATTTATTGATGCGGTTTCAATGATGACAGAACCGCACACTAGATGACTTTTCTAAGCATAGCCAAAACACTTAAACAAAAGATATTAATACTAATATATATAGATATGATATCTTAAGTTAGTTCTAATATACCCATTTATCCTCGTAAGTGATAGAACCTGGAATTTTCAAGCGTTTTGGTGAGGATGTCAGCAATTTGATCATCTGTTCCCACCTTTGCTAGAAAAATGTTTTTCTTTTCAACATGGTCTTTGAGGAAATGATATCTTATGTCTATGTGCTTGGTTTTTGAGTGCTGAACTGGATTGTTGGAGATGGATATTGCAGCAGTGCTATCACAGTAGATAGGGCAGTTTTGTTCAAATATCCCGTAGTCCTCCAACTGTTGTTTCATCCAGAGAATTTGAGAGCAACAGCTTCCAGCCGCTATATATTCAGCTTCAGCGGTTGAGACTGAAACCGACGCTTGTTTCTTGCTGGACCATGACACAAGCCGCGTTCCAAAGAACTGACAAGTACCACTTGTGCTCTTTCTGCTTATCTTACATGATGCAAAGTCAGCATCTGAATAACCTAATAGATCAAATGAAGATTCTTTGGAGTACCAAAGTCCAAGGTTAACAGATCCACATAAATATCTAATAATACGTTTAACAGCAATAAGATGAGATTCTCTAGGGTCAGCTTGAAATCTAGCACAAACACAAACACTAAACATGATATCTGGCCTACTAGCAGTTAAGTAAAGTAGAGAGCCAATCATACCTCGGTAGAGAGTTTGATCAACTTTCTTACCATGTTCATCTCGATCCAAACTGCAGGCCTTAGGCATTGGGGTATCAACTGGTTTAGCGGTTTCAAGCCCGAACTTCTTTATCAAATCTTTAGTATATTTGGCTTGGTTAATAAAAATCCCATCATGGCATTGCTTGACTTGGAGTCCAAGAAAGAATGTCAACTCTCACATCATACTCATTTCAAATTTACTCTTCATTAGCTTCTCAAACTTAACACACATAGTTTCATTAGTAGAACCGAAAATAATATCATCAACATATATTTGAACTAATAATGAATGACTTTTGTGTTTAGCAATAAATAGAGTTGTATCAATTTTACCTCGAGAGAAGCCTTGTTCAATAAAAAATTTAGATAGAGTGTCATACCATGCTCTTGGAGCTTGTTTGAGTCCATACAATGCTTTCTTGAGTTTGAAGACATGATTTGGAAGTTTGTTGCCTTCAAATCCTGGCCGTTGAGCTACATAAACTTCTTCTTGTAGTTCACCATTCAGAAATGCACTCTTCACATCCATTTGATATAACTTGAATTTCTTGAAGGATGCATAGGCCAGGAACAATCTTATGGCTTCAAGTCTGGCAACAGGGGCAAAGGTCTCATCATAGTCAATTCCTTCTTCTTGCCTATAGCCTTGAGCAACCAACCTAGCTTTGTTTCTTGTTATAGTACCATTTTCATCCATCTTGTTTCTGTACACCCATTTTGTTCCAATTACTGTATGATCACTGGGCCTTGGAACTAGAGTCCAAACTTTGCATCTTTCAAACTGATTGAGCTCTTCTTGCATTGCAATTACCCAACTTGGATCACTTAGAGCTTCATCTACCTTCTTCGGTTCCATCTGAGATAACAGAGCAGTTGAGAACAAACTGTGATTATCTCTGTGAGTCAAACTCCCTCTGGTTTGGACACCAGTACTGATAGGACCAATAACGTTGGCAGTTGGATGGTCTCTATGCTCATTAATTTCAGGAGGGAGGTTGTCTTGAACCACTATTTCTTGAAGATTTTCCAGAGGAGGATCATCCTGATAATCATTGAAATCTTCATTGAAGGTTAGATTTGGAACTGGTTCAACAGTTTGAATGGGGTCAGAAGACAGCGGTTCAACAGTTACACCATCAGCGGTTTGAGTAGGTGCGGCTGAAGAACTGGATGAAGCGGTTTGAGTAGGATGGTTGTCAGTTGCTCTATGTCTAGTGCCTGTCTCAAAATCACTAAAATCATTAGCAACATTTGGAGCCATATGTGGCTCAAGGAGAGCATGTTCATCAAATGTAACATGGACTGACTCTACAATTTTTAAAGATGTCTTATTGAAACAACGAAAAGCTTTGGAGTGTTTAGAATAGCCAACAAAAATACCTTCATCGGCCTTAGCATCAAATTTACCTCGATGCTCTTTGCCATTGTACAAGATGTAACACTTGCATCCAAATATCTTGAAGAAGGCAATGTTGGGTGATCTGCCTCTCCACAATTCATAAGGAGTCTTGTTGTGAACTTTGATGATGATGGAGCGGTTCTGGATGAAGCATGCGGTATTGACGGCTTCGGCCCAGAAGTATTTGGGAAGCTTGGCTTCGGCAATCATAGTTTTCCCGGCTTCGATCAAAGTCCTGTTCTTTCTTTCTACTACTCCATTCTGTTGTGGAACTCCACCGGCAGAGAAATTATGATCAATTCCATAATCATCACAATATTGGGCAACACCATTGTTTGTAAATTCGGTTCCATTATCTGAACGCACGGCAACAATGTCATCCAACTTCTGAGTTTGGAGCTGTCTAAAGAGAGCGGTTACGATGCCATAAGTATCATCTTTAGAGGCCATCATTTCCACCCATGTATATCTTGAATAATCATCAACCACCACAAGTGTATAGCGGTTCCCTCCTATACTGGCGGTTGGGACAGGTCCAAATAAATCCATGTGCAGCAGTTGCAAACAGCGGTTCGTTGAAGGCGCGGTTTAACTAGGAAATGACTGTTTGGGCTGCTTTCCAAGCTGGCATGCTTTACACTTTTCATCATGATGGTCAGCCACTTTGGGTAGTCATTTTACTAGACCATCCCTATGCAGTTTTGCTAGATACTTGAAGTTCAAGTGGCTGAGCCGCTTATGCCATAACCAGCTGCTTTCACTTATATTTTTTGCTACAAAACAGAGGTCAGCAATAGAAACAATATTGCTTAAATCAATTATATAAACATCACCTGTTCTGTTGCCAGTCAGTAGAGTGACTCCAGAGGAAGCATCTTTGATATAACAGCTAGTTGAAGTAAATATGCAGTTCATTCCTTTGTCACAAAACTGAGATATGGAGAGAAGGTTGTGCTTGAGTCCTTCTACTAGTGACACATTTTCAATAGTCACCTTTCCTCGTTTGATTGCTCCATATCCTACTGTTTCTCCTTTCTTGTTGTTACCAAACACTACTGGGGGACCTTTCATTTGGATGAAACTGCAGAGTAGTTCTGAATCTCCAGTCATGTGTCGTGAACATCCACTATCCAAATACCAGAGATCCTTCTTCTTCTTAGCGGTTCCAGCCATAAAACAAGAAATCTGAAAAGTAAACATGAAAGGTTTTGGTCCCCCCTTATTCCTTGGGTCCTAGGGTTAGCAGCTTTTTGGGACCCACACTTGTTTGACCTTAGGATTTTTACGTCCCTTGGCATTGGGTGTGAATCTTAAAAGACAATGACCAGCACTATGACCAAAGTCGGCACAGATAGAACAATGAATTAAGCCAGGTTGTGGTGGCGGTTTTACAAACCCATTACTGACCTTCGGTTTCTCATGTTTTACTGGGTCAGCGGTTTTAACTTTAACAAAGTTAACCTTCTTGAGTTCCACCTTTCTCTTAGGTGCGGCTTTAGGAAATATAGCAGGATATTCCTTAAACCGACTAGGAGCGGTTTCATCACTCAATACTTCCTTGGTTGCCTCAGCCGCTGTGGATTTCTCTTTCCACTTTGGATCTCTCCCAGTCTGGTTTTTAGGATACTCATAGAAATAATTTTGCTTTTTAATTTCTTGTGTTGAGCTCTTTTTACCAGCATGATTCACCTTAGGAATTTCTTTGTTTTGTTTAGTTGTTTTCACACCACCTTCAGCACAAAGACAAGGACACTTACACCCATCATCAGTTTTAAATCCTAAACCACTTTTCTCCTTAGAGAGAATTTGTGAATTAACGATTTGTTCCATGGTGACTCCAGACTTAGTCCACACATCGGTCACTTTTTGAAGTTCATCCCTTTGTGCAGTAAGATCATGGATTCGGGTGTTAAGAACCTCGGTTCTGTCCTTAAGGTAGCGGTTTTCTTCCACAACAGAAGCTATCCCAACAATTTGGAGCTTGAGTTTTTCAATCTCCTCCTTATGGGACTTGCATTCTTTTTGGGAATATTCAAGTTCCGCAGCCATTAATTTATATGCCTTTTTAAGCACAGTGTGTTGTTGACAAATGACATTAGCACGTTCAAGTACCTGTTCATCATTGCTTTGTTCGGTTTGATCCTCAGGATAGTAGTTTGGTGAAGTAGGAGTTTTGCCTTGTTTAGCTTCAGGAGTTTTTGGTGAAACTGACTTCATTTGATGGAGTGGCAGTGGAAGACTTTCGTCAATTTCAACCTTTTCTTCAAATCCCATTAGGCAAAGATTTGCAACTCCTTCATCTTCATCACTATCATCTGTATCAGAACCCATTCATGTTAATGGTTGTTCTCCTTGTTCAGCAACCATTCCTCTTCTCTTGAAAAACTTCTTGTTGAACGGTTTCTTGGCAGGAGCGGCTTCATAGCGCGGTTTGGGACAACTGGAGGCAAAATGACCTGGTTGTCTGCAGTTGTAACAAACAAGATCATCCCTTTTCTTAGCATCAGCTGCTTTGTTGAATCTGGTTGGAGGGACAAACTTTGCAGGGCCGCCTGACTGAGATTGAGCTCTGTTCTTTCTGAACTTGGTGTAGTTTTTCACATAGAGAGCAAACTCATCATCATCCATGTCATCAAAGTCAACTTGAGTAGAACTAGATGCTACACTTTGGGAATTTTGAGATGGAGTGTAGGATTGATGAGATTGCTGAGGTTGAGAATAGGGTTGATGATGTTGAGGGTAAGGTTGATGAGGCGGTTGGTAATGCTTTGGAGGTGCGGTTTGAGAAATATATCTTGGAATATTTGGATCAAAAGAAGCGGTTTGTAAATGGATATTAGATGCGGTTTGATGAGCTTCCTCAAGCTTGAATTCAAATACCCTTAGCATGGCATAAAGATGACGAAGATCAAGAGCTTCCAGATCTTTGTTGTCTTCAATGTTGGTAGTTTTGATCAGCCATTTGCTACCAAGAGATTGCATGAATCTCATGTTCAGGTCAGTATTGGAATACTTGTGCCCTAGAGAGAAACATACATTGACAATTTCCACGAACCGCTCATAGCATTGGCGAAGAGATTCCTTTGGGTCTTTGACAAAGTAATCAAAGAGCCTTCTCTGTTGGTAGAGGCGGTTCTTCTTGGTGTCGGCATCTCCTTCCAGAAAGTCAATGATGCCATCCCATGTTTCCTTTGCGGTATTGCAATCTAGAACCTTTGAGTGAGTTCTTAGATCAATAGCTGATACAAGCATGTACATGGCTCTTCCATCAAAGTCCACATTCCGTTGATCAGTTTCGGTCCATTCAGCTTCCGGCTTCTTGATTTCCGCGGTTTGTCCAGCAGTACCTGCATCAGGGTTAGCCTTCATCGGGACATAGGGTCCATTAACAATTGCAGTCCATAATCTGCGATCCTCAGATATCATGTGCTTCTTCATCCTATCTTTCCAGAAGATGAAACTATCTTCATTAAGAATAGGTAAGTGATTAGAGTTGGATGTCTGCATCATATGGGAGTTTATGTTTGCCATTGGATCAGCACCCAAGCGGTTAAGCTTGTAAAATAATTTTTGGTGGATATGCTCTGATACCACTTGTTGGTCCCAAAGGGCAACAAGGGTATAGAACCGCTAGAGGGGGGGGTGAATAGCGGTTTAAAAACTTTTTCGAAATACCCTTGAAAATCAACCAAGTACTTATCAGTTTGGTCTATTGCGGTTTAAGAGGTTGAAAAGGAATGATGCAACTGACAAGGCACAACTGAAGTATCACAAAAGTATGAAAATCATTTATCAAGTCATTTCACATGAAAGTAAATAAAGCTCATAAACATAAATGTAAATGACAAGACAGAAAATAAAGATCAAAGACACACAATTTGAAGAGGTTCGTTCTTGAAAGAACTACGTCCTCTACCTAGGTGGTTAGCCTAGGATTTTCTAATAGCTACTAGACTTGTATTGATTTAGAGGAGTTTTTACAAGATTACAAACGAATCCAAACTCTAAATAAACAATCTAACCTAACAATGCTATTATAACAACCTGTGTTTTCGAGGTATATAATCTATAAGAAAATATACTCCGGGTGTGTAGTGTGGAAAGAAATCAAGAGCTCAAAATATCTAAGTGATGGTGAGCAAATGATTACTTTCTGTGCAAGGCTGAGTTGTGATGATTTGAGGGCTTGAAGCTTTGATGAAGAACTCTGGGTTTGCTAAGGAGATGATGAAGATATGAGTATTTGGGTTTTCAATCTACAAAGCAAACTTGAATACTTGGGATATTCTCTTTGAAGCTCAGCAACCTTCAATGTTGAACAATGAAGGCTATTTATAGTGAAGGCATTAGTGACCGTTGGACAATGAGGTGAGTCATTGTATGGCGGTTTTATGCGTTGTCACAATCCCATTGGTTGACCTGTCACTGTCGTCCTTTGGTTTTGCTTTGTGGCAGGAAGTTGTTGGATCACTACCTGACATTGTCCTTTTAGTTGTTGAAAAGTACAACGGTAACTTTTCAAAAAGCTAGACAAACCGACATTCCAAGAATAACTGAACCATGACTTGAAGTTTAAGGATAAGTCACCAGTCATTCATTTTTACGGTTGAAAAGTGAATGTTTGTCTTCAAGGAGTAAATGACAGCAATAACTTCTTCAATGTCTTGGTCGGCGGTTCCACCAGATGCATGTGCGGTTTCATGAATGAACTTGAAATGCAGTTTCATCAAAGACACAAACTGCGGCTTGATGAATGACTTAAGACACCATGCTGGCGGTTGAAGATGGCGGCTTGAGGGATACTAAACCGCTATGAATAAACCGATCATAACTCAGCCTAACTACTAAAAATCTAAAAATGGACTTGTCTAAAAATTAAAGTAAAACTTCATTACATGTAAACCTAAAGTCCATAAAAAGACACGTGGAATGGGTCAATCAAATCAGGTGGGTGAACTAACAATGAATCCTAACACTTATGATTTAAAAGGAAGAACTTGTTTGCAACCCAAGTGGGAGATTGTTGGAACAAGATGGCTTGCAATACAAGTTATTTAGACTTCCATTTTCAATTGCCAAAAAATACCTCTAACATCAATAACGGTAACCAAAAATAGTTAATGAGTTCAATGATTATATTTTAAAAAATTGTGAACAATAATAAATAATCTTGTACATAGAAAATGTTTTTTCGACCAAATTACCCTTACACTCATTAATGCAGTAGTTTAAATCCTTTCCACATTAATTCATGTTCTTATTTCAAAACAACCTCATTAGATTAGCATTCTCCCTTTCATGCTACTAGTGGGTAACCCGTGCTTTGCACGGGAAACTAATTTACTACTTTTTCGTATTTTGTTTTTTATGATTTTATTTAGTAATGTAACATAATAACTTTTTTAATATAACTATATTGTATATGAATTAAATTATATTGTATATGAATTAAAATGTTTGCTTATAAATTTAGGAAAATTGTGTTAATTTGATAGTAATAATTAAAATAATTATTATAATTAACTAATATTATTAATTGTACTTATTAACATATATAATAACTATTATTATTCACTAATAATACTAATAGTTATAATTAACCTATATATTAACTATTATAATTAATTAATACTCCTTACGCCCTAAATTAAGAGTCCTACCATGTTTGTGCACACTTATTAAAGACACAATAGAAAATTGGTAAACATTGCAAGTGTGTTGAGGGTATAATTTTCCAAAATACTATTCATTCTTTCTAAACATTTGTCCTCCTTTTAAGAAATAGACTTTTAGTGGGACGTACAAAAATAGAAAGTATGACTCTTACTCTCGAACGGAGCGAGTACTATTAATATTAAATATTAACATTTATTGTATAATGATTAACTAATACTCCATCCGTTTCAAATTATTTGTCGCTTTAGGAGTAAAAAATCATTTCAAAATATCCGTCGCTTTACTATTATCAATGCACTTTTACCATTTTGTCTCAATTATACCATTATTAATGATGATGAAAGTATCTCATGCAAGCATTTAATCAACTAGAAAGTTGAATTATTTAGGGGCAAATGAGTCTTCTTAACATGCATTAATTACATTTCTTAATATGTGTGAAAAAGTCTAAAGCGACAGATATTTTGAAACGGAGGGAGTACTATTAATAATAATAGTTAACTTATATAGTAACTATTATGATTAACTAATAATACTATTAATAGTAATAATTAATATATACATATAGTAACTATTATGATTAACTAATACTATTAATACTTATTTTTATTTTATTTAATAGTTAAATATAAATGTTAATTATAATAATAGTTAACTATTAATAGTCAATTGTTATTTGCTTAAAAATATTAACTAATTATATTAATTACTATATAAAGTAATTATTATAGTAACTATTACTAATAATAGTAATAATTACTATATAGGGTAACTATTATAGTTAACTATAATAGTAACTATTACTAATAATAGTAATAGTTAACTATAGTTGTTAACTACTATAGTTAAACATTACTATTATTAGTAATAGTTACTATTATAGTTAACTATAATAGTTACCCTATATAGTAACTAATATTATTAGCTAATACTATTAGCTAGTCACTTATTTAAGAAGGTAGTGTTGATGTGGCATCACCAAATTCAAGCTTCTTCCATGACTTGTCCACATGGCAACACCTTAGCTCTCCTCACCAACTTTAATATATATATATATATATAGATTTCATCTACTTTCAGCTTTTAAAAGAAATAAAATAAATATGTTTCAATGTGAAGTGTCTCAAATCATTTAGTCTCAATTTGGTTGCAATTTTATTTTAGTACTCCATTCGTTGCAAAATGATCTTCTCATGTTTTTTTCGTAATTATGAATTACAAATTTTAGGTTTTCATTGCTATACTTATTTGGGTTAATTGCAATTTAGACCCTGAAGTACCATACCACCCTTCCAAGCGAACCCTGATATGGTTTTTTTTTTTTTTTTGTCAAATCGGGTCTTGATGATTTAAAAACTAGCCAAATAAGGCCTTTTTAACGGATTTCGTTAGAAAGTCAGTTATGTAGCATGTGCCATGCACGTGACTAACGAAATTGGGGTGACTTTGAATTGATATTAGCTATTAAGGGGTTAAGTGAAAATTTTGAAACTTAACAAGGTTGAAAATCAAAAAACTAATTATTGAAATATTAATAAAAGGGTTTTTTTTTAGTTATTTTCAAAATATTAAAAAGAATAAAAAAAAGTAATAAATAAATATTAAATTTTATTCTATGAACATAATAAATCATTTTTTACATTCACAAAAAAAAATATATGCAACATTTTGTAATTTATTATAGAAATTAAAAATAAATTAAAAGAGTAATATATTTACTTGTTTTCACCCACTTAATTTGTTTTTTTATTGTTAAATTAATGAAAACAAATTTGAAAAACAAATATTAAATTACTAGTATTAAATACGAAAAAAAAACTATTAGAAATATTTTTTTAGAGATGAAGATTAACTCAACCAAAAAAATAAAATAAAAATATCATCTTCCCCAAATTCCTCCCACATCCCATGTTCATCGTCTTCCTGCCACTCCTCCTCCAGTCCCTTCCCCACCTCCACCGCCCCTTCACTTCCACCCTTCTTCACTAGCACCATCACATTCATAACCACCATTGAAGAAACCCAGTCAACCTCCTTCTTCCAAAATTGCTCACCACTTTCACCCCTCTTCTCTAACATCTTCCCAAACGCAACTTGACGGTCAAAAACAGGGTCACCGTCAACACCCGTCAAGGAAACCTTCCAACCTAGATCCCTCATCTTATCACAAAGATCCGACCCACCATTAATCACCGGGTTGCAATACTCGTGATCACGATCAACTCCAACCGGTAACGCTAGGTCCCACATCAAATCGGAAACCGCCGGCGGCAAGACTTTATCTTTGAACAAATTCCATTCTCAATCACAAACTCAAATCCCAAAATTCCAAATCAAAATCAAATTCAATCCCTTAACAACAATGGCTTCCTCCTCTTTTCTCTCTCCTCCATCTCAATTCACCCCCACCCCCAAATTATCACACGCTCACTCCGCCGTCCTCCGTCGCATTCTGTCAATCACAGCACATCTCCGCCTCCTATTCCTCCTACACCTCCATCGCCACAATCACGTCTCCGTCGTCGATGTACGAAGTGCTCGGGATTAACATGGGAGCGTTGGGGCAGGAATCAAAGCTGCGTACCGTAAATTGGCGAGAGTTTCGCATCCCGATGTTGCCTTGAAGGTCACCGCCGACGTTCATGGTCTCCATCGAAACAGCTAGAGGAGAGAGAGCATAGAGGGAAGGATATGGTTATTCGCCGGAGAGTTGGCCGGAAAGAGTATACTCTGTCTGTGTGATTTCAGAGATAGAGAGAGAGAGAGAGAAAGAGAGAGAGAAAAAGAGGACTGGTTTCTTATTGCTTACTCCCTCTGTCCCAGCTCACTTGAGACTTTTTGACCAAAACTGATCAACTTAAGGTCGGTTTGACCAACACTTTATAGAAATATTTATGATCCAAATAAAAATAAAAAAAATGTAAAATGATCACCATTAAAAATCCTCTCAATAACAATTTTTAATTTTTTTTTGGAACATAAATATTTCTATAAAGTGTTGGTCAAACCGACCTTAAGTTGACCAGTTTTGGTCAAAAAGTCTCAAGTGAGCTGGGACGGAGGGAGTATATATTAATTGCTTATATATTACTACTTTTTAATCCTTTAAGTTTCAAAATTTTCACTTAACCCCTTAATAGCTAATATCAATTCAAAGTCACCCAATTCCGTTAGTCACGTGCATGGCACATGCTACATAACTGACTTTCTAACGAAATCCGTCAAAAAGGCCTTATTTGACGAGTTTTTAAATCATCAAGACCCGATTTGACAAAAAAAAAACATATCAGGGTTCGCTTGGAAGGGTGGTATGGTAGTTCAGGATCTAAATTGCAATTAACCATACTTATTTCAACTTACATTATTGTTTTGAATCATAAAATGAGACATATTGAGTAAAAAGTTATACTCCTATGTTACATTATATTATCTAGGATAAGAAAATCGCGTTGGCCGGAATATTAAATTGATATGATGATAATTTTCTGTTGTACTAAGTGTCTTCAAAATTACATTTTTCAAAATTAATTTTTATTATAAGACTTTCGTTATTTTTTAGTTAATTTATCAATTCTTTTAACCGTGGGTTTAAACGCACAGGTGTCGTGCCAATTTAAATTTAAAGTGAATTATGTAATTTTCTAAGAAGCTCATTAAATTATTCATTGGTCCAATAATTTTTTTAACATTCATAAAAAAAAATGCATCAATTAAAATTTATGATAAGTTGACAACATGGTGTATGAAATTGTAAGAAATTATAGATTGGGCTCAAAACGCAAAATCCATTGAAGGGTTTATTTGTCTTATTATGAGTGTCTTATCTTTCCAACGCTCGCTTTATCTGTCCACACCGTTCTTCTCTCTCTCTCTCTCCACCCAATCCAACCACCAGCATATCCGGCGATACTCAACCCTCCGATCGACGCAGCCGTCGCAACCAATTGACGTTCAACCGACGTTTCTGTCTCCGGCTCGGCATATATCTCACAAGCAAAATGTCCGTTTCTCTCGTCCACAATCTCCCAATTTCTCTCCCCTATTTCTCAACTTCACAGCTCAAGTGAGTTCCTTTCTACCGCCATGAATTGTTATGTGTGTGTCCGTTTCTCTTCCCTATTTCTCAACTTCACAGCTCAAGGGAGTGTGTCGCTTATCTCTAGAAATTGATTTATGCATATTTGAATCGAAACCCCCCACCATTGGTCAATTTTTTATTTTTTATTTTAATTCGGCATGTGTGTGCTAGTCATAATGTTTTGGTTTTATTCTTTATGAGTAATATACTGTGTATGTTCATGATCAGTAGGAATTTGATCAAGTTGACATTATGAAGTCAATTCAAGGAATTTGTTTTTAGATTATGACAGAGCTAGGTGTTTCAAGTGAATGTTACTGCCCTTTAATATTACTCTCTCTGTCCCGGAAAGTTGTCCCATTTGACTTTTTTTTGTGGTCAACAAAAATGAACTTTGATCAAATGTTATTGTAAGTCCAATCATTGTAGTGAAATTCTAAAAATTATAATTGATAAATCACTAATATCATTTTTGATGTTTTTCTGGGATGATTAAAAATCGACATTAATGTTTGGTCAAAGTTCACTTTGGTTGACCGTAAAAAGTCAAATGGGACAAATATGCTGCTTGTTGAACTAGACCAACTGGAATTCATTGTGTATGAAGCAGTATACTACGGAGTATATTGAAAAAATTGAGTTAGAAGCTGACTTAATGCTAGTAATAGGTTACTTTACTTTAGTGAGCAGAATTTATTCTAGCTGTTTAATGCTAATAGGTTACTTTACTTCAGTGAGCAGAAATTTATCAAGTTTCCGCGTGATTCCAACTTCAAAGTCCAAAGAAGACTTGAGGTGGTCTGTCAATGCATGCAGTCATCTGGAAAATTTATGCAGAGAAGGAAGAAAATAGAAGTCTTTGAAAATGATGTTGATAAAGCAGATCAGAAGAAAAGGAGGAATGAGATTGAGAAGGTGGGCTCTGCAACTTCCGTGCCCAAAACGCGATGGGCCAAGAAAAAACATGTTCCAAATATCCAGTTTTATTATCGCACCCAATTCGGAAGTATCACTGGACTCGACCCTGCTCTCCAGTTGTTTGACGAAATGCTCCAAATCCAACCCTGCCCTTCCATTAGACACTTTAACCATCTCATTTCGATCGTTGTCAAGATGAAACATTTTTCACCGGCCCTTTCTCTTTTGAATGAATTATATCTGCGGGGTTTTTCAAATTTGTGCACCATCAACATTTCCATTAATTGCTATTCCCATCTGAACAAGTTGAGTTATGGGTTTGCCATGTTGGGTCGCATCTTCAAGCTTGGTTATGTGCCCGACATTGTTACCTTTAATACTCTTATAAATGGGCTCATTTTAGAAGGTAGGATTGATGAGGCTTCTGAACTATTCAAGAAATTGGTCGGACGGAAAATTTGTGAACCGGATGAAGTTACCTACAATACTATTATGAATGGCCTATGCAAAATTGGCAAAACCGGCATGGCCATTAGCTTACTCAGAGCAATGGAAAAAGAAGGTTTTATGGCTGTGACAAGGTCTTATAACACAATTGTTGGTAGTCTGTGCAAGGAGGCAATGATTGATGATGCATTGAAACTCGTGCAAGAGATGATAGATAAAAACATTTCGCCAGATGTCGTTACTTATAGTAGTTTGCTTCAGGGTCTCTGTCACTTGAGACGTTGGAGAGAGGGGGAGCAGATGCTAGAGGAAATGTTCAAGAAACGAGTTTATCCTAATGTAACTACTTATAATATATTAGTCAATGCATATTGCAAGGAAGGGGAGATGAAACGCGCGGAGGATATCATTCTTAGAATGGTTCAATATGGAGAGAGACCAAATGTTGTTACTTATAGTATATTAGTCAATGCACGTTGCAAGGACGGTAATATTAAGGATGCAGAGAATATTGTCCTTCAAATGATTCAGTATGGTGAGACTCCTGATATAGTTACTTACAATACATTAGTTGATGCATATTCCAAAGAAGGGAAGATGAAACAAGCGGAGGATATCATCCTTAGAATGATTCAGTATGGTGAGACTCCCAACTTAGTTACCTATAATGCACTAATGGATGGATATTGCATGCAAGGGAAAATGAGTGAGGCTTATAAAGTTCTTTGTTCCATGGTGCATAAAGGAATTGTGCCTAACTTATTTAGTTATAACACTCTAATTAAAGGCTATGTGAAGAAGGCACAAATGGATGAGGCCATGAATGTTTTCCAGGAAGCTGTTTGCAAGGGATTGAAGCCCAATGAAGCTACTTATAGCAACCTGATACAAGGTATGTATCAGTTGGGTAAATGTTCTACAGCTTGGAATCTACTTGCGAAGATGCAAGCCGAGGGTATAACTCCTAATCTTCAAACTTATGCTATCGTGCTTGACGGGCTGTGCAAAAACAACCAGATCACAAAAGCATTGTCTTTATTTCGTTCATTGGGAACACGTGGATTGAGTTTAGAAAATATTCATTACGCCATCCTCATTCATGCTACCGGCAAGAGTGGTAACTTTGATACTGCACAAGATCTTTTCGTAGAATTTTTTTCCAAAGGTTTGCAACCGAATATTTATATATATACCGCACGCTTATATGGGTTCTGTCAAGAAGGCCGTATGGAGAAAGCAAAAGAATTGGTTAAGAAAATGGAAGAAAATGGTTGCATGCCAGACGATGCTACTCACAATATTTTACTCCAAGGACTTCTGAAGAAGAATGCTGTTCACGAGGCAGTGACACTCTTAGGTAAACTGGTTGAAAGGGGTTTCACACCTAGTGATTATACTCTTTCCATGTTGAAAAATATACTCCAAGCTAAAGGGCAAGATCCTACTCTACTCAACATGATCCAAAAGTTTGCGCCTAAGAATGAAAATTCGCAGTCCAAGTCATGAGAAGCTGCCTTAACAATCAAAGGAGTGTATATTGTTTACTGATATGGTATATGGGCTTTGTTAAGAAGGCCTGGTGGAAAAATCAAGAGAGTGGCTTATCAAAAAATGGCTGCTTGCGGAATAATGTCACTTGAAATGTTTTACTCCACCGACGTTGGAAGAGAAACGGCTTACATCACGGGGTTCTCACCTAATGTATGTGCTATGTATATCATTAACATCATTACTTTTCATTTATACATGTGAAACCATTCGTTCTAATCTTTTCTTGCCCACAAGTGAATGTGTTATTTCCAGTTCATTATGTTGCTGATCCTTCTCTCCACCATGTTTCTGCAGGTTCTTTCATCTTGCTTATGAATAATTCAGCGATCAAGTATGTTAACAGCAAACTTTTCTTTGATATAAGAGGCTTTGACCAATAAGTCCCTAGGCCAAATCAAAACGACCAATAAGGACAGACATTTTGAAAACCTACCAAAAAGTCCCTAGAATTGTTGTTGGACCAGAATAACCCTCCACTCCTTCACGCATGCAACGCAGTGCACAAAAGAAAAACTTACGTGCTTTCTTCTCCCAGCTCTCTCTTCCTCTCTCTCCTTCTTTCTCTCTCTTTCTTTTTTTTTTCCACCTAAAATTTTAAAATGACATATCTCAAAATCTATAAACTGTAAAAATGATCCGAAACCATTGTTTTAATCGTGTCGACAATACGAATCAAACAAGTACACTCAACACATAATTCAAATTTTATAAATAAAAAATTCATTTTTCACTTGTAAAAATTTGAAAAAAAAATCATTTTTAATTTCTCAATTAATTTCATAAGTTTAAAAAATAAATTTTCATTTCTCACTTGTAAACTCATTTTTCAATTGATTTCTCAGTTGTGTGATTTTTTGATTTTTCATTTTTAAAAACTGATAAATTCATCTCTCAATTTTTCACAATCATTATAATAACTGAGACATGCATTTCACAGTTGTTCACACATGAATTTGAATATAATAACTGAGACATTCATTTAACAGTTGTTCATAATTGAATAAAAACTGATAAAATCATCTCTCATTTTTCCCAATTGATGACTCAATTTATCAGTTTAATTATATAATAAATGAGACATTCATTTCTCAGTTATTCACATATGAATTTGTGTATTTTTCATTTTTCACTTGTAAAATTATTTTTCAACTGATTTCACACAACTTGTAAATTTATCAGTTTAAAAACTGATAAATTCATCACTTAATTTTTCACATTGATGAATAAATTTCTCAATTGTTCAAATAATTTAATATTTCAAATACGAATTCGACTAAAATGCTAGAAGGAAATGGAGGAGAAAGCAAAACAAGTGAGAAATCTAATTGTGCAATATCAGGTTACATTCTCTTTTCATAATAAATAACAAGGGTTTAAGATTTTACAATCCACTTCCCCTTTCCATTCCATTTCTTGCCCTCCCCCCTAACTGTGGCAGACCTAAAACAGAAATAGACTTGCAATTCTTTGGCACTCCTGTACCTTTTTTTGTACATAACTGTTGAACTGGTATACTTCACATACGGTATACCAGTATGAGGTGGGAGGGAACCAAATTGAAAATACAATGAAGTACTACTTCCTATGATAATGAAAACTGTTTAGATTGTTTACCTATTTTGTTCAAAAGAAGAAACTACGCCCCTCAAACAAGATTTAAAGGATGAACGGGGAATAATTTGCACCCATTTGCACCCATATATTTTTGTAAAGGTGACCAGTGCAGCTGATAGTTGTATCACCATGGAATGGAATAGATCGCTGGTGGAGACCGCCATGACCGGTCTCTGCAAAATTATCCTCTCATATACCCGGATCAATTGCTTACTTTAGTATGTGAAATTCACCGACGACTTTAAGGCACAGATCTGGCCAAAATAAGAGAGGGATGGGAGGATCATAGGGGAGAAAGTGGGGTTGATTGAGGTTAGAAAAGGTAAATCCGATAAGAATGAGGGAAGAAAGGAGTGGCCAGAGGGGCGTACCGAACCATGGGCATGTGCGGCTTTAAATCGAGTGGCGGACTTCTGCCATGTCTTTCTCTCGGCTCTGTTTTTAGTTTACGGGAAGGAGACGGTGAAACCCTAGGTTTTGATCGGAGAAGACGACCTGAGGATGGTGAAGGGCTGGTAATGATATCACCGGTAGAGGATGGTCTTGTCGCTGGAGAGAGATAGCATGAGATGGAGGATGGGGAGGGAGTCGGAGAAGAGGAGAGCGAGGTTAGAGAGAGAACGGGCTAGGGTTACAATTTGGAGAGAAAAAGGATAAGACGCGGTATATAGGTAACGGTATATAGGTAAGGGTAGTTTTGCCATTTAAATAGTGTGAGGGGTTTATTGGTAAAATCGATTTCAACCTAGGGACCCTAAGGTAGAATATAAAAATGTTTTTATTGGCAAATTGCACTTCTTATGAGGGACTTATTGGTAAAAATCCCTTGATATAATATCACATATATTACGACACAAATCGCAGCATCAAACGCAAATTTGTGATTGTCTGCATGGCAAATAAACTTGATGGTGCTGTTATTTGGGTATATCATATTCCAAATTATTCTTGAGCAGGGTTTACAGATCGAAGTCAAATTTGGGATTGTTTATATGGTAAATAAACTTGATGATGCAGTTACTTTGTTTAATCAAATGACACCACTGCAGCCCCTTATGGAGTATCAACTCCGTTGCGATTTCTGTTTCTTACTATACAATTTTACTTGGGTATATTGTATAATAAGGAGTTGTATATTATTCACCAATCTAAATTAAACCCTATGCTTATTTCTTAACCCTTAACATACTTAGATCGAAGTCAAATTTGGGGTAGGTTTAAGAGTTTTCTCTCTGAAAGTGAGAGGTGGTGTTTAGATTGAGTGGTGGGTCAGGGGTGTTTGTTTTGGTGGTGGGGGGTGTGTTGGGTATGCTTATTTCTTAACCCTCCTAAATTATGTTAGAATTGATTGATACCATCACCTAAGTATGTTTTATGGACTTTAGGAAACTTCAATTTTTTTTAGCTAAGTCCTCTCTATGAACTAGGCTTAGTGATTAGGGTTTATACTTTGAATTTGAAGTTTCATTTGCTGATGACCAAGTGTGATGCGCATGACATCCATGTGCAGCAGCCTATATGCGCACTCCATGCGCATGACCTTCATGCGCGCAGATCAACCTTGGTCCATTCTCTTATCTCTTGACCTCACATTCTAGAAGCTTGGAAAGCGTCAGGACAAGCTACACTTTTTGGAATGAGCCAATGTACTGGGGTGTCTACATACGACAAAACAAGCACCCTCAACATATTCAATGATGGAAATGCGCCTTAGTGAAAATTTTCAAATGAAGACGCTGTCATCCTTCTAGAAGAAGATTTGAGTATTGTCTTCATGCTCCGTCTCCAATGGCTACAAAGGACACATGCGCACGAATCATATTATGTCAGCTCATTGTCCTTGCTCAGAGCTCCAACGGCTAGTTTTTGAAGCTCAGCTATAAATAGCATGCTCATCCTAATTTCCAAGCTGCTTGAGTTTTTGCTTCCAAAGAGAAACTTTGAAGTTTTGAAGATTGTCTGCTTATTTCCAGAATTCTCAAGAACAGCCTTCATATCTTCATACCTTAACCAAGCCCAAATCCTAAAGCCTTGTAACACCAGAATATCTTGTGCTCTTTATCTCATAGATTCATAGAACCCTGATTTCTGACAACACACACCTCTTGAACCATTTGATCATATAGATCATACTTCTAGAGATACACCGGTTTAGTCTAGGATTTGTTCTTAAAAGCATAGATTTAGATTTGAGTTTTGATTCCTTGTAATCTTGTAAAAGCTCCTCAAACTAATATAAATCTCGTAGTTAGATATCCAAGACTAACCATCTTGGTAGATGACATAGATCTTTCCAATCGAACCTCTCCAAATAGATTGTCACTTTATCTTGCTCTTTACTTTACTCTTACGCTTTTCTGATATATTGTTTTGTTTGATCTTTGTAGATTGTCTTGCACTGTTTGAATTGTGTTTGTTTGCTTTCTGCCTTAGTACATTTATGCGCCTCTCTTTAAGCCAAATCTAGTTGCGTGCGTTTTTACACACCTGCGCATATACCTGTGCATTTGTGATTGCTTTAAGTTTCCGTTGTGCATTTCACACTCTTGTTGCACGCTATACTCAGCCAAAATTAGAGTTGTGCCCATTTGCCTTTGATTTGCAAAAGGGTTTGAAAAAGAATTTCAAAACAGCTATTCACCTCCCTCTAACTATTTTTCATACCCTTGTTGCCCCTTTAGGATCAACAGGGTGTTTAGCTTTAAGTAGAGGTTGGTGGGGCTTTTCCAGTTTTGGTTTCGGGTTATTAAAGGTGGTGGGTTTAGGTAGATGGGGGTGGTAAGTTTGAGATGTGGTGGGGAAGAAGAGGTTGGTTTTAAGGTGATGGAACACGGTTAAGAAGAAAGTTATAAGTGCATACATGTAACTGCATGGGTATTTGCTCTCTTTTTTGATAGAGTTTTTAACTGTTCAAAACAGATTTTTTAGAGACTAATTTTTTGGTTTTTATATTACTATATATGTAGATTATCACCAAGCTTGTACAATAAGTTAGAATGTTAGAAGACAATTTAGCCTTTCATTTTTTCAAAATTTATCACTTTCTTGTTATTATATTACTATAGATGTGTGATTTTTTTCACTATATATTGATCAAACTTCAATTTTTTACTTAATTAAAAAAATAAAATTATCATATACAAAATAAATTTACATGCAAAGTTGACTACTTCTACGAATTAAAGATAATGACTTTTGTTCGTCTCGTTCCTCGTTCTGACGTTCGATTTGATATGCGGTGCATTCTGTGGTTGATCCGGAGTCAAAAGTTACGACCGTTTCCGCTATAAATATAGATGTGTGATTTTTTCACTATATTTTGATCAAACTTCAATTTTTCACTTAATTAAAAAATTAAAAATTATCATATACAAAATAAATTTACATGCAAAGTTGACTACTTCTACCAAATTAATGGTAATGACTTTTGTTTGTCTCGCTCCGACGTTCGATTTGATATGCCGTGCGTTCCGTGGTTGATCTGGAGTCAAAAGTTGAATACTTGTGCCAATTAAAGATAATGAAATATTTGACCTTATTTACCCAACTTTCCTATTTTGGAGGTGCATGTGGGCCACATTCCAAAAATGATACTACCTCCGTCCCAGATTATATGTTCACCTTTCTTTTTTAGTCCGTCCCAGAGTATATGTCCAATTCCAAAAAATGATAAAAAAATCTTTACAACTCTTCTCACTCATTCTCTCTCCTACTTACTTTTATACTCACAGCATTATTCCCTCCCACTCATTCTCTCTCCTACTTTACTTTTATACTCACGACACTTACATCATTTCAACCATTTCTTAATATCTGTGTAAATTGGAGTGTGAACATATACTCTGGAACGGGGGAGTAACACTTTTTTTTATTTTAATAATTACTATAAATGAGTGAATGTTTTCTTTCAAAAAATATATTGAAACTGGACCCTAAATGCTGCATTCACCTACAATGAGCCGAATTGGCATCAGACGGTCTCTCCATTCCAATAATATACCCACTCCTTATTCAGTCTCATTTTCGACTCTTTCAAGAATCCCTCTTAAATCATCAACATCGTAAAAGCTATAAGATTGAGAATGTTACTATAATAGACGCTGCTCTTCAATTGTTTGACGAAATGCTTCATAGTAAGCCCGGCCCTTCCATTCGTCAATTTAACCATCTGTTCATAGCCAAGATTGGTCATTTTGCACCCGCTCTTTCTCTTTTGAATAAATTGCAATTTCAAATTTATACACCATCAGTATTTCCATTAATTGTCATTGCCATTCAAACAAGTTGAGTTGTTGGTTTGCCATGTTGGGTCGCATTTTCAAGCTTGGTTATGTGCCCGACGTTGTTACCTTTAGTACTCTTATAAATGGGCTTTCTTTAGATGGTAGGATTGTTGCGGCTTCTGAACTTTTTAAGAAATTGGTCAGACTGAAAATTGTTGAACCTACTGAAGTTACCTACAGTACTATTATGAATGGCCTATGCAAAACTGGCATGGCCATTAGCTTACTCAGAGCAATTGAAGAAGAAGGCTATATGGATGATATAAGATCCAATAACACAATTGTTGATGGTATGTGCAAGGAAATTATGATTGATGATGCTTTAAGACTCTTACAGGAGATGATTGATAAAAACATTTTGCCCAATGTCGTTACATATAGGTTGTTTGATTCAGGGTCTCTGTCACTTGCATCATTGGAGAGAGGCAACGCATTTGCTTGATCAAATGTGCAAGAAGCAAATATATCATAATTTTCGCACTTATAATATACTAGTCGATGCACATTGCAAGGATGGGAATATGAAGGATGCATAGAATTTTGTCCTTCAAATGATTCAATATGGTGAGACTCGAGACATAGTTACCTATAATGCTCTAATGTATGGTTATTGCATGCAAGGCAAAATGATTGAGGCGAACAAAATTTTCAGTTCCATGGTGCATAATGGATTTGTTCCAAACATAGTTAGTTATACTACTCTAATAAATGGCTTTTGCAAGAAGGCACAAATGGATAAAGCCTTGCATTTGTTTCGGGAAGTAGTTTGCAATGGACTGAAGCCCGATGTTGCTACTTATAGCACCTTGATACAAGGCTTGTTTCACTTGGGTAAATGTTCAACTTCTCGGGATCTACTTGTCAAGATGCAAGCTAGTGGTATAATTCCGAATCTTCAAACTTATGCTATCGTGCTTGACGGGCTGTGCAAAAACAACAGGATTGGAGAAGCGTTGTCTTTGTTTCATTCAATGGAAACTCGTGGATCAAGTTCAACAGTTATCTTGTGCAACATTCTCATTCATGCTACCAGCAAGAGTGGAAAGTTTGATATCGCAAGCGATCTTTTCAAAGAACTTTGTTCCAAAGGCTTGCAACCCGATGTTTTGACGTATAATGGGTTCATATATGAGCTATGCCAAGAGGGCCTTGTAGAGAAAGCAAAAGCATTGCTAGTCAAAATGGAAGAGACTGGTTGGATACCAGACGATGTAATACAATATTTTACTCCAAGAACTATTGAAGAGAAAGGCGGGTCATGAGACAGTGGCCCTTCTAGGAAAAATGGTTAAAAGGGGTTTCTCGCCAGATGATCATAATCTTTCTATGTTAATAGATATTTGCTTACAAATGATGTCAGTTAACAATGTCTTACTTGAAAGATGTTTAAAGGGGTTTCTATCCTGATGCTTCTACTCTTCCATGTTAGTAACAAGCTTGCGTGGGTCCAACAAAGGCAGCATTATAGAAAAATGAATTTTAACATCAAACACCTATAAGAGTAGCTTGTAAACCCGATGAAGAAGTGAAGCATAAAAAGGGATTTGGCAATAACCCGATGAAGAAGTCAAGCAATACAGGAAAAGACTCTCACTCATGCTCACACCTTGAAACAAGGTACATTCAATTTGGTACAATATGCATTTCTCATTTTCATTAATTTCAATATGTTCCATACTTATTATGCTTTTCAGGTCCTCTCTTACTTATTCATGATACCCGAAGTGTCTGGTGGTAAATTAATTAGGACCCATATGGAGAAATAACAGAGAGAGTGCGAGAGAAAGAGAGGTTTCTTAATTGATGAAAACCATCATTTTATCATTGTGGTCATTCATTTAGAAATGAAGGTTAGCCATGTTTATATCTAAAAATCAAGTAGATTGATATAAAAATTCCAGTCAAATCGGTAGAGTTCTATGCGGAGAGATGGGGAGAGAGAGAGAGAGAACAAGAGAGATGTTGAGAAAAAATGAATCTAGAACAAATGCAGGAAAATGTGGCAAAAACCAAGGAAAATGTGGGAAGTGGAGGAATCGGAGGAAAGAAGGGAAGCGACAATGGAGGCAAGCAGATCAATATGGGAAAGAAAATAGTGCAGAAAGAAGAGCAGCTGGAAAGGTAAGAAGTGATCAACATGAAATTCTGCTTAACCGAAAACTTACAATCAAGGTATTCTCCGGTTATAAGTCATAGCTTCTTTATTGTACATATTTGTTGGGAGAATTGGAGTCAGTATCAAATTACTTGCAAAGTTTCAAATGGAGTTGGAGCGAGGCCAAAAAAAAAAAAAAAAACAGTTTTTTCTAATGCTTAGGGAAACGAGTTCTTCAAAAAAAAAGTGTGATCCTCGTGAGTGTCAGTGATAATGTTACAAAGTATTTGGTCATTCAATTGACAATCAAAAACATTCAAATCCACATTTTAACACTTGCTAATAAGTGCTATAGAGTTTACAAGTGTCAGTGTATGTGTTTAAAAGTGGTTATAGTTTAAGTGTTAGTGATTGTTAGTGCTGGTGTTAGTGCCCGTATGTGTTTTTAGAAGTGAAAATGCTTGTGTTTAGATGTGTCAGTGTATGTATGCTACATTGTAAGTCAATAATGAACTAGCATTTTTATCGGAATCGATTTTACTATTGAGAAGGAAGGACGCTTTCCAAGCTATCTAGTGTTGATAAGTGCTAGTGATAATGTTTAGAAGTGCTAGTGTATGTTACATTAAGTTCTTGTGTGTGTTAATAAGTTTTAATTATTCACAACTTAACAACCATTACCTGTTTTTGGTCAGGGTTATTTACGATATGGCACTGTGTGTTTTAAAAATACATTTTTCTAAAATGTACAAAATATCCTATGATTTTCGCAAATAACTAAGGTTCCATAAAAAAAAATGTTAGACTTGTTAACATAAAACACATAAAACATACTCCCTCTGTCCTTAGGGTGTACTACAAATATGATAGCAGAAATTTGGGCTCTCCGTACAAGATTGCAACATGCTCGAGATTTACATATTGATCAATTACATGTTGAGACTGACTCTTTAGTGACTTTTAATGTAATATGCAGGGGACAAAAACCTCTGATAGGCGCTCAAAATTTAATCCATGATTGCAGGAACCTAATTAACAATTTCACCCATGTTTGGTGCTCTTTTGCTTATCGTGAATGTAATTGTGTGGCAGACCTTTTAGCGAAAAATGTTGCATCAACAGAAAATACCAATAAATGTTTTGCTTCTCCACCTTTGTACTTGCACCCACTTCTGTAACATGATGTAATAGGAGGATCAACTGTTAGAGATATTTGTGTATATCAGGTGTAACTATGTGTGTAAAATAACTCTTATGTTTTATTGTATATATATGTGTGTTGTCTAAAAATAAAACTGGAACCTACTCTCTAAACTAACCATACCCTAACACTGTCCCCATAAATGACCGTTAGGTTACCCCCTTGCACATATTTCACGCACTGATGAAGGGTGGAAGCCGCTTCATTAACTTTATGGAGCCAAGGACGTCCTAACAAAGCGGTGAAGGAGATAGAGATGTCAAGTACTTGGAAGTCAGTTGGCATCCTTTGCTTTCCAAACCATAGGTTCAAGGTGACCATCCCTAGGACTGATCGGGCCGTAGAGTCATAAGCTTTGACGGTGATCGTGGAGGGCCTCAAATCGTCAGTCTTAAGGCCAAGGAGGTCCATCATTTTGGCTGGCAGGACGTTTATGGCGGAACTGTTGTCAACCAAAACCCGTGGGAGGCGGCGCTCTTCCAACTACACCGTAATATAGAGAGCTTAGTTGTGGTTAACCCCAAATTTAGGCAAATCCAAATCGGTGAAAGTGATGATGTTTCCATATTGAACACTCCCAATCATTTGCACGGCCTCCTCAGGGGTAGCCGTGGTAGGCACCATGGTTTGAGCCAGGCATTCCTCCAACTTGAGCTTATGCGGGTAAGACGACGTAAGGAGGGACCAAAGAGATATGTTGGCTTGGGTCCTTTTTAGTTGAGTAAGGACGGGGTCTTCCTTTTCAAGATCCGTATCCCCTGTCTCTTTGGCCAAAGGGGGAGGTGAGTGATGCTCCTGTGGTGGAGGCTTCTTGGGATTCTCCGTGTGCACCTGCCCAGAGCAGGTCAACACACTTACTTCCGCTGAGTCATCTACTTTCTCCTTTTCTTCCATGGGCATTGGTAGATCCTTGGTGGAGTAAGGCCATGCCACTTTTCTTAACTCATTCGCTGTAGTCATTCCCTTTGGGGCATAGGCTGACTCACGGATTTCTTTGAGGGAAACAGAGCGGGTGTTTTGTTCTTCCCAAACTCCCACGGTTTTTCGAAGTTTTTCCAAAGTCAACATACAACAAAAGTATTCCGGAAACATCGACCCATCATCGCCAAACTGAGGTGGTAGTGATAGTGGTGGCAAGGATAGGAAGTCGTCTAAAGGTGGGAAGTCTTCCACCATTCCTGGGGATGGGACACGGGGAGGCACATAGGAGGAGGACACCTCATCGTCATCACTTTCACAGAGAAACCGGAGTTCTTTGCGAGACATGGAGCGGATTTTGCCTCTCATTTGGGTGAGGTGCCCTTCATAATTAGTCATTCCCGGGCTTCCCATCATTTCGGGCACATTTTCCTCATTGTGGTTGCATACCCTTCTAACCAACCTTTTGCCGGTCGAGGAGCTACACGGTTCCGTGACATGGAAGTGATCATGATGAGGGGGACAACACCCGTTTGGATTATGGATTTGGCCTTCCACCTCGTCTTTAACGGCCTTCTCCAATTCTGCCATGCATTCCTCATATGTTAGATTGTGCTCAGTGAGCTTAATCACGACCAAATCGCTGGCATTCCGTTGTGGGATCCTTGCACTCAGCACATTGGCTACCATACAGTTCGGGGGACATTTCATCTTTCCTTCTTGTATACATGCCCACAGGATATCTTTCCATCTCTCCTCGATTTCCCTTAGTGGGGTGTTAAATTCTAAGAAGGTTACCGGTGCTGGTTCCCCAAACTCAATCATGTTCACACTTTCTCGCCCGAACTCGATCATGTTGATGGCGCCGTTGTCGGGGAAGGGGTTGTTGACCACATTTGGACCACGAGGGTGTTCAAGCTTCCCTTTGTCAATCAGGTCAAGGATGATGCGTTTTACCATAGAGCAGTCATCGGTGTTGTGGCCATGATAATTGTGAAAGGCACATCTCCAACTTTTGTCAAGGTGTTTCTCGGGATTCCTTGGTTGGTAGTTGACCAAAGGCTTCACAAGGCCTTGTTTGACTAACCCTTCAAACACCTTGCTTATAGGCATCCCGAAATCTTCAAACCTCACATACGGACGTCTCTCTGAGTTTTCGGCCCTTTGCGGGACTTGTCCCGGGTTTTCCCCTTGGATGTTGTTAACTACCCCTGAGGTTTCTTTCCCTTTGCCGGTGGTCGGAGGGCGGTACCAGTAGGAGCTACCACTGACCTGAGCGGAGGATTGCTCACTGAGGGCCTTCTCAAACTTGGACCATGCGGTTACCATAGCCCGAAGATTAGGGTAGAAGTGGTGACTGATCAAAGCTCGCAATTGAAGTTTCAGGCATGACTTAAATATATCAAGCTGCTCATCCTCAGTAGGCGGATTGGAAATTTCCCCAAGCTTGTAATTCCATCTCTTGTAAAATTCACCAATCGGTTCATCATTCTTTTGTAAGGTGCCTTGCAAATCAGTGCGATTGGTTTCCCACTCCAAGTTAGACCGGTATTTGGTGAGGAATGCTTCTTTGATCTGGTCCCATGTGACCCGAGATTCATCTTTAAGGTTAAAGAACCATTTGAGTGCATTTCCTCTCAAAGAAAGTTGAAAGTGATCAGCCATTTGTTGCACGGTACAACCCTTCGCCCTCATTGCTAGGGTGTAAGCATTGAGATGAGTCTGGGGGCAAGCAGTTCCATCAAACTTATCAATCTCTGGCATTTTGAACCTGTGAGGGAGGGGAACAATTTTATCGGGATCGGTGATTCCCGAGGTGGACTACTTCTCGTTCATCCCCTCAAACCTTTCTTCCATTTGTTTCAACTTTTCCACCAACCATCCCATTTGAGGGTCCACAGGCGGGCTAGAATTGATGGATCCCATGGTTTGGGTTGTTACTGGCATTATGGTCGGAGGCACAGTGGTGGATGGTACTACCGAGGGAAGGCTTTGAAGTGGTTCATGGGTGTAAACAAACCCATATCCCAGATTATTTGCTGGGATGTATGATGGGATGGCTTCAGGGGTTTGTGCTATCGGGTAGTGAAATGGGTACGGCACCCCTTGGGATGAGGTGGGCAAAGCCGGAGGTGGTAACCCGGCGGTGGCCGGGGCTAAGGGTGTTCGGTTTGTCGGGATCGGACCATATGGGTTGAATCCGGGCGGACACATGGGAGATCCTTCCGGCGGGATGAAAGGAACCTGGGTGGTAGGCACACTTTGGTGGATGGTGGTTTGGAATGCGGGACGTGAGGCCGCCACATTGGGGTAAGTTTGGGGAGGGGGAACTCGGTTATAACCCTGGGGTCGTACATTTTCAACCTCCTCTTCCTCCGTGATTTCCACAAAACCTCCATCATTCTCAAATACGACGGCTATCCCTCTCTGTCTCATGGCTTCCACAACCCTATTCTGCATATCTTCCTGATGTTTTCTGACACTTTCTTCCCTAGCCCTGGCGGCCTCTAGAGCTTGTACCAACTCTTCCCTGGTGAGTCCATTAGGATCGAATGTGTTGTCACCCCCACTACTACTTCCTGCGGACTAGTCATTCGAAGAAGTCTGAGTGAAGGTGCTGATGAACTGTCAGACTCGGCACTAACCAGACGACGACCCGGAACCCTGACCCAATTCTTACGAGCTGCGGAGAAGAGGGAGGTTCATTTCAGACTTGGGCATCAATCTTGGGCTAATGTTTAGGAAAAGGCTTAGGCTCATACAACATGAAATTTTACTGTCTTTATTTATCATATATTTTTTTTGTTCCTGTTTACTTAAAACGCATTTTATTCCTAATTGGTTGGAAAAGATTTCTCTTCTTTTCCGCAACTAATCTAAACCCTGGATCAGTGGAGGTCATCACTACGCCTATAGACCCCTCGTTTTTCACCTGTATTGCACACTCCCTAGGATGGACTATCCCGGGCGAGGGTCCTATAGGGCACTCAGCTTCCACCGACCGAAAGAAGCCAAACCTAGGGTCTAGTGCGTCACAAAGTTCCAATGCACGGGCCATTCTTATCATAGTTAACCCTTGGCTAAGGTTAAGATTAACTTAACGCTTTAACGAAATTCCGGCATGACCTTGTTTAACGAGGGGTCTCGGACCTTAGCCTTGGGCTTAAATATGATTAGGACGGGTCAAGCATTAGAGCTTAATGACGCGGTGTCATCCTATCCTTAATACATGAATTTGGTTAATTATGGTTGGAATTAACGCGTAAGTCAAGGACCGGGTCAAAGATAACCTTGGTCACACTCGCTTTCACGAGGAGTCCTGACTCGGGCGTTAACTTGGCCATAATTAGCGTTTCGACACGTATTAAGGACGTGATGACGTGAGCTAGACCAAAAACCAACCAAGGTCACGGTATTTGTGTGTCAAGGACAAGTGTGGTTGACTCGGCTCGGAAGGGGAGGTGGAATGGACCCGTGCGCGCGAGAAGGGCACAAGAGCACCAATCAAGCTGCATCGTGGCATCCATCCCGGGTTTAAAGGGTTTTTGGAACGTGCACAAGGTCGAGTGCGCGTTGTGTGAAGCCTTTTATGTTCCCTTTTGAGTCAAAATAGAAATTTTCAATGCGTTTTAATGTCATGAGCATGAACAAGAGTATAAACAAGACATGGACAAACAATTTAAACAAGTAATTTGCATAAGTAATCAAGCAAAGATATGAACAAGCGAGATTCAAAATTTTGTACATGGAAAAGGTTGTGCACAACCAAAGGTTTTTGAAACCAAAATTTTACAAGAAGAACAACCTTTTGAAAATCATTTGTACAAAAAGGTTGTGCACAATAAAAGAATTTAAGAAACCAAAACTTTTATAAAAAGGGGTAATGCACAATGAGGATTTGAAAACCCAATTTTATGTCCAAAAGTGTCACGACCCGAAATATAGGCTCTATTTTATTAGTAATAAATAATTATTATTTATTTAATTGCTTAATTATTTATTTAAATTATTATTTATTTAAATAATTATGTGTGCAATTTATGTGTTATAATAATTTATGCCTAGCATTTTAATTGAGTCATTTGGGTTAGTGTGGTATTGTTGGGTCTTAATTGTTAGTAGGGAGTGTAGCATTTGTGTTAGTAGAAGGGGAGGGGCCTAGATGTAACATTTTGAAATAATTTTCCCCTACTCCCCTCTCCTCCCTCACCTCCTCCCATCCCTCTCCCAGCTTACATCTTCCTCTCTCCTCCATTTATGGTAAGTTTCTTTCTTTCCTTCTCTCTTAATTTTCTTCATCTTCTCCTTGTTATCTCTCATTTCTTAAAACATGAACCTTGTTTATATCGTCGATAGGATCGCGTAGAACCAAAAAGAATCGAATTCCGTCAACTTTGAGATTTATCAGGTAAGTTGCTTTCCCCCCATTTTTATGCTAAAATGCTCATAACATGTTTCTACAATGCTTTAATTGTTATATTTGAAGTTTGGTTGAGTTTGGAATTAATTTGAGTTTTTGGTTAAAAATGGTGAATGGATGAATGTTGGGTTTGATTCTTGGTTTTGGTTAATAAATGGTGTTGTTAAGGTCCCCTTGTTGGTTAGTTATGGTTTGGGTACCTTGAGGATCTTATTGGTTGTGTTTGATTAAGAGAGTTGTGAAAATGGTAAGGAAAATTGATGAACCCAGCTGGGAATTCCTCCCAGCCCGTAGACCAGGCGCCCGCCTGGGTTGGACCAGGCGCCCGCCTACATACCCTTTTCTGATGGCCAGACCTTCTGGTCATTCAAGCGCGCGCCCGCCCCATGCCAGGCGCCCGCCCGCCCCCTGTTCCAGGATTTTGCCCTTTTGCTTGGTTTAAGACTTAAGGCTTATCTAGTTTAGGTTTATTTCTCCTAATTAACTTAAGATAACACCGTGGAACACTTTATTGATTGGATTTGATTCTTTTGTGAATAAATACGATATGGAATTTGATTAAGTATCAGTTTGGGAATGTGGTTCATCTTTGATGTGCTGTTTGGATTGGTTTACCTTTGTGGTAATTTAATTGGATTGGTTCCCTACTTTGGAATCTTAAGTTGTTTATTCATGCTAAAATATTATTACTTAGCATTTAATTAGAAGCCCAGCTGGCATATTTGTTGCATCGGGCGATGGGAGAGATTATAATGGCAAAGCCAAGTCCATTATAATGTTGACCATTGTTTTGCCCCCTTCTATACCCTTTTCCAGATTGGCCTTGGAAAAGTCAAGTTAGCTTCCTCTGTGAATGTATCTAGCTACCGGGCATGACTTTGTGTCATGGCTCTTGTCCCTAGTGACACTCTTATGGTTATTGGTTCCGGTACCGGGGTTTTCTCTTCGGCTTTCATGCTATTATGAAGATGATGATTTGTTGATTATTGTTGCTGCGCAGCGATCCTTTATTTGGACGTACCGGTTTGGAAAACCATGGCTATATCCTTTGTTATGTGTTTATTTCCGCTTCTATCTGTTAAGTGATAAATGCTATGTGCTATGCGATATTTATTATTGCTTATTGTATATTGCATCATAGCATGTCATGTAGTTGCATTAGTAACTTATTGAGATTTATCTCACCCCCTTCTCTTTTATCTTTGTTTTTCCTTAACCCCCCCAGGTGCTAAGGATTAGTCTCGCTGATCACGAGAAAGAGGACGTCGAGTGTGGATACATTCTTTTGGGGAAAGTTGTATAGGTTGGTTTACATTATATAAATGTGTAACCTTTTGGGATAATTGTACCAAACATTGACGTCACTAGGAATTGTGTATTTTGTAACTTTGGTGTATAAGCTTATGGAGTTTATACTAGTTTTACCTTGTTGTTCAAGTTGATTTTCAAAACCTTGTGTTATCACCTTATGGTATCAAATGGAATTTTTAACTTCGGTATTTCACAGTTTTGGTTTTAAGTCGTCGTCCAGATCGCGGTCTCGGGCCCGCGGGGTCCGGGGTCACGACAGTTGGTATCAGAGCCATGGTTTGGCTCTAAGTATAAGTCTAGGCGGACTAGTATGACCTAGGTGGGTAGTTGTGTTCGGAGTGAGTAACGGTTGATGTCTTATGCAGGTAATTGTTTGAAATGGCTAGAAGAAGAACAGGTGAAGGTAGTACCGGTAATGCAAATCAGAATGATACAAGGGAAGAAGCACGTGCTATGTTTCAAGGCATGTTCGAGGCGGCCATGAAGGCCATACATGATCAAGGTCCGAGGGTAGAACGAGCACCACCCCGCTATGGATTGGAACAATTTCTCAAACTGAAACCGGTTGAATTCAATGGGGAACCCGATGTAAGGAAAGCTGAATTGTGGATTGAGTCGATGGAGAAGATTTATGAGGTATTTGGGTGCACGGATGAGGACAAGGTCCGGTTTGCGGCTTACAAACTTGTGGGAGCCGCCGAGCATTGGTGGAAGGGTGTTAAAGCTAGTTGGGATGATACTCACACGGTGTATGAGTGGGAGTTGTTTGTGCGCAAATTCAAGGAGCATTTCATTCCGGTTGTTGATCAAAACCGAAAGGAGATCGAGCTACTCAACCTAGAGCAAGGATTGTTGTCTATAGCACAATACTCGGCTAAGTTCATAGAATTAGCCCGGTATTGCGACTATTTGGTGAGGACCGAGGAACAAAAAGCTATGAGATTCATTCGGGGATTGAAGACCTCCATCCGTACTCAACTTATTGCCCAACGGATTGTGACATTCCAAGATGCGGTGGACCGAGCCTACTTGATAGAGCAAGATATTGGGGAGCATAAAAGGAAGACCGAGGTAGCTAACCCGAGTAAGCAAGGAGCTAAAGGCAAGCCACAACACCGTTTCGACAACCGAGGTAACCCGGGAGCATCATCTCAGTTTAAGGGGCAAACCGCACCGAGGAATCCGAGTACTACTCCGGGGATTCAGTATAGGAAGCCTTGTACCTTTTGTCAGAAGGTAGGCCATACGGAGGATAGGTGTTGGAAAAAGCAAGGCAAGTGTACCAATTGTGGTGAAATGGGGCACTTTGCGAGAGATTGCACGAGGTACCGAGGACAAGCATCCGGGTCAGGAGTTGGTAATAATCAAGGTCAGAAAAGGGATGCCGCTGGGAAGCCCAAAGTTCAAGGAAAGGTTTATGCCATGAATCAACAACAAGCTACCGATGATCCATCCGTTATTGGAGGTATTGTTTCTGTGTCTAATGTGAGCGCACGAGCGTTAGTAGATCCAGGATCATCTCATTCATACATTTCTGTGCAATTTGCTTCCATGTTAAATGCTGCATTCGAGTCTTTACCGTACGTGCTAGAGGTGTCGACCCCTATAGGAGAATGCTTGATTTCTGATCGAGTCTTTCGTGCTTGTGATGTGGTTATTTGTGGTCGTGTCCTTTGTGCGGATTTGATAGTTCTTCCTATCCAAGACTTTGATGTCATTTTGGGTATGGATTGGTTGAGCAAGTTTCATGCTTCCGTTGATTGCCGTAAGAAAACTGTTACTTTTTCTATTCCCGATGTGCCTAAATTTGTGTTTGAGGCTAGTCCTCTGAGTAGAAAGGTTCGCTTAATTTCTTTTATGAAAGCGAGAAAATTATTGCATAGCGGTTGTGAGGGGTATTTGGCTAGGGTTCTTGATACTAGGAAGGAATCCCCTAGTTTTGATAGTGTTCGGGTAGTTCGGGAATTTCCCGATGTTTTCTCTACCGAGTATGATATGCCTCCCGATCGTGAGATAGAATTTTGTATAGATCTTTTGCCGGGTACGGCTCCAATTTCGAAGGCACCTTATAGGTTAGCTCCCGCAGAGTTGAAGGAATTAAAGGTTCAGTTGCAAGAGTTGCTTGATCGAGGGTTTATCCGCCCTAGTGTTTCCCCGTGGGGAGCACCGGTTTTATTTGTGCGGAAGAAAGATGGTTCGTTGAGATTGTGTATAGATTACCAAAAGTTGAATCAAGTTACGGTGAAGAATAAGTATCCTCTACCCCATATTGATGATTTGTTTGATCAGCTTCAAGGGTCCGTGGTTTTCTCTAAACTTGATTTGAGGAGTGGGTACCATCAGTTGAAGGTTCGATCGGAGGATATTCCGAAGACTGCCTTTCGCACTCGTTATGGTCATTACGAGTTCTTGGTTATGCCGTTTGGGTTGACGAACGCGCCGGCCGTGTTTATGGATTTGATGAACCGAGTTTTTCATCCCTATCTTGATTCGTTCGTGGTGGTCTTTATTGATGATATACTCGTCTACTCTAAATCTCGAGAGGAGTACGAGCAGCACTTGAGGACTGTTTTATCCGTTCTTGCGAGGGAGAAATTATTTGCGAAGTTCAGTAAATGCGAATTTTGGCTCGAGAAGGTGTCATTTCTGGGTCATGTTATTTCGAAAGATGGGATTTCTGTGGATCCTTCAAAGATAGAGGCTATAGTGGATTGGAAGAGACCCGAATCAGTGACAGAGATTAGAAGCTTTCTGGGTTTAGCCGGTTATTACAGGAGATTTATCGAAGGGTTTTCGAGGATTGCTACTCCGATGACTCAGTTGACCCGGAAGAATGTCCCGTTTGTGTGGACCGAGAAATGTGACAAGAGTTTCGAGGAATTGAAGAAGAGGTTGACTACCGCACCGATCTTGACTTTGCCTAATGGGAGCGATGGCCTAGTGATTTACAGTGACGCTTCGAAAGAGGGTTTGGGTTGTGTGTTGATGCAGAATGGGAAAGTAATTGCCTATGCTTCGAGGAAGTTGACCCCTAGTGAGCAGAATTACCCGACTCATGATATAGAGTTGGCGGCGATAGTCTTTGCGTTGCACAAATGGAAGCACTACCTTTATGGGGCGAAGTTTGAAATTTTTACGGATCACAGGAGTTTGAAATACCTTTTCTCCCAGAAAGAGTTGAATAATAGACAGCGCCGATGGATGGAATTGTTGAAGGATTATGATTGTACGATTTCTTATCATCCGGGGAAGGCGAATGTGGTAGCCGATGCGATTAGCAGGAAATCTTATGTGGCTTCGATGATGGTTCGAGAGTGGAAAATGCTTGAGGATGTTCGAGATTGGTCTCCTCGTGAATCGAGACATGGGGCTATTGTTGCGAATATTAGGGTATCTCCGACCCTAATTCAGAGGATAAAGGAAGCTCAGAAAGAAGATCCCGAGTTGGTGAAGATAATGGGTAAACTGAAAGAGAAGAACTTCGAGGATTTTTCTATTAGCCCGGTGGGAGTGTTGACTTTCCGTGGAAGATTGTGTGTTCCGGATGTTGATGGAATTAAACAGAGAGTTCTTGATGAGGGTCACCAATCGAGGTATACTATTCATCCGGGTATTACGAAGATGTATCAGGATTTGAAGCAACAGTTTTGGTGGATTAATATGAAGAGGGAAATAGCGGAGTATGTTTCGAAGTGTCTAACGTGTCAACAGGTCAAAGCCGAGCATCAGAGACCCGCGGGATTGCTTCAGCCGTTAGAGATTCCCGAGTGGAAATGGGAGCATGTAACTATGGATTTCATCACGGGACTACCTCGTACCCGTAGGAAGTATGACAGTGTTTAGGTAATAGTGGATAGCTTGACCAAGAGTGCCCATTTCTTGCCTATTGACATCATATATTCGATGGAGAAGCTTGCGACCCTTTATATCGACGAGATTGTGAGATTGCATGGGGTTCCGGTTAGTATTGTGTCAGATCGAGACCCGAGGTTTACTTCTAGGTTCTGGAAGGCGTTTCAGGGAGCTTTGGGTACAGATTTGCGATTCAGTACAGCTTTTCATCCTCAGACCGACGGTCAATCCGAGAGGACTATTCAGATTTTGGAGGATATGTTGCGAGCTTGTTCGATAGACTTCTCTGATTCTTGGGATTCGCACCTACCGTTAGTGGAATTCTCTTACAACAACAGTTATCAGGCTAGTATCGAGATGGCACCGTATGAGGCCTTGTATGGAAGGAAATGTAGATCGCCTATTTGTTGGGATGAGGTTGGTGAAGCGAAGATCGTGGGTATTGATTTGCTTCGGGATTCGGATGAGAAAGTTAAAGTTATCCGGGATAGATTGAAGACAGCCCAGAGTCGACATAAGAGCTATGCAGACAACCGAAGGCGAGATCTTAGTTTTCAGACCGGTGATTTTGTGTTCTTGAAGGTGTCTCCGAAGGTGGGTATTCGTAGGTTTGGGAAGAAAGGCAAATTGGCTCCGAGGTTTATTGACCCGTTTGAGATTTTGGGAAAGGTTGGACTTCTAGCGTATCGTCTTGCGTTACCGCCATCTTTGGACCGGTTTCATAATGTTTTCCACGTTTCTATGCTTCGGAAGTATGTTCATGACCCATCCCACGTGTTACCGAGGATACCGGAGGATATAGAGCCCGATATGACTTATGAGGAACGACCGGTTCGGATCTTAGATTCTAAAGTTCAAGAGTTGAGGAACAAAAGTATTTCATTGGTTCGAGTTCTTTGGAGGAATCATAACATCGAGGAGTCGACGTGGGAGCTCCGAGATCAGATCGAGAGGAAATTTCCGTGGCTTTTTGTTTAAGGTGAGTCTCGTTAAAATTCGGGTCGAATTTTTTTTAAGGGGGAGTGAATGTCACGACCCGAAATATAGGCTCTATTTTATTAGTAATAAATAATTATTATTTATTTAATTGCTTAATTATTTATTTAAATTATTATTTATTTAAATAATTATGTGTGCAATTTATGTGTTATAATAATTTATGCCTAGCATTTTAATTGAGTCATTTGGGTTAGTGTGGTATTGTTGGGTCTTAATTGTTAGTAGGGAGTGTAGCATTTGTGTTAGTAGAAGGGGAGGGGCCTAGATGTAACATTTTGAAATAATTTTCCCCTACTCCCCTCTCCTCCCTCACCTCCTCCCTCACTCTTTCCATCCCTCTCCCAGCTTACATCTTCCTCTCTCCTCCATTTATGGTAAGTTTCTTTCTTTCCTTCTCTCTTAATTTTCTTCATCTTCTCCTTGTTATCTCTCATTTCTTAAAACATGAACCTTGTTTAGATCGTCGATAGGATCGCGTAGAACCAAAAAGAATCGAATTCCGTCAACTTTGAGATTTATCAGGTAAGTTGCTTTTCCCCCATTTTTATGCTAAAATGCTCATAACATGTTTCTACAATGCTTTAATTGTTATATTTGAAGTTTGGTTGAGTTTGGAATTAATTTGGAATTTATTTGAGTTTTTGGTTAAAAATGGTGAATGGATGAATGTTGGGTTTGATTCATGGTTTTGGTTAATAAATGGTGTTGTTAAGGTCCCCTTGTTGGTTAGTTATGGTTTGGGTACCTTGAGGATCTTATTGGTTGTGTTTGATTAAGAGAGTTGTGAAAATGGTAAGGAAAATTGATGAACCCAGCTGGGAATTCCTCCCAGCCCGTAGACCAGGCGCCCGCCTGGGTTGGACCAGGCGCCCGCCTACATACCCTTTTCTGATGGCCAGACCTTCTGGTCATTCAAGCGCGCGCCCGCCCCATGCCAGGCGCCCGTCCGCCCCCTGTTCCAGGATTTTGCCCTTTTGCTTGGTTTAAGACTTAAGGCTTATCTAGTTTAGGTTTATTTCTCCTAATTAACTTAAGATAACACCGTGGAACACTTTATTGATTGGATTTGATTCTTTTGTGAATAAATACGATATGGAATTTGATTAAGTATCAGTTTGGGAATGTGGTTCATCTTTGATGTGCTGTTTGGATTGGTTTACCTTTGTGGTAATTTAATTGGATTGGTTCCCTACTTTGGAATCTTAAGTTGTTTATTCATGCTAAAATATTATTACTTAGCATTTAATTAGAAGCCCAGCTGGCATATTTGTTGCATCGGGCGATGGGAGAGATTATAATGGCAAAGCCAAGTCCATTATAATGTTGACCATTGTTTTGCCCCCTTCTATACCCTTTTCCAGATTGGCCTTGGAAAAGTCAAGTTAGCTTCCTCTGTGAATGTATCTAGCTACCGGGCATGACTTTGTGTCATGGCTCTTGTCCCTAGTGACACTCTTATGGTTATTGGTTCCGGTACCGGGGTTTTCTCTTCGGCTTTCATGCTATTATGAAGATGATGATTTGTTGATTATTGAAGCTGCGCAGCGATCCTTTATTTGGACGTACCGGTTTGGAAAACCTTGGCTATATCCTTTGTTATGTGTTTATTTCCGCTGCTATCTGTTAAGTGATAAATGCTATGTGTTATGTGATATTTATTATTGCTTATTGTATATTGCATCATAGCATGTCATGTAGTTGCATTAGTAACTTATTGAGATTTATCTCACCCCCTTCTCTTTTATCTTTGTTTTTCCTTAACCCCCCCCCAGGTGCTAAGGATTAGTCTCGCTGATCACGAGAAAGAGGACGTCGAGTGTGGATACATTCTTTTGGGGAAAGTTGTATAGGTTGGTTTACATTATATAAATGTGTAACCTTTTGGGATAATTGTACCAAACATTGACGTCACTAGGAATTGTGTATTTTGTAACTTTGGTGTATAAGCTTATGGAGTTTATACTAGTTTTACCTTGTTGTTTAAGTTGATTTTCAAAACCTTGTGTTATCACCTTTTGGTATCAAATGGAATTTTTAACTTCGGTATTTCACAGTTTTGGTTTTAAGTCGACGTCCAGATCGCGGTCTCGGGCCCGCGGGGTCCGGGGTCGCGACAAAAAGATTTTTGCATTACCAATCTTTGAAAATCCATTTTTGGCTAAGAAAAAGGGAGATAAAAGTGCACAAGTAGGGGCTGTAAATTGGAACCTGGACAAGAAGAAGCAAGGGGACCATCAGAATGTTTCTGCCCTGCACAAAATTGTTAATTTGAAACATTCTCTGGGCCCGACAAAACCAGCCGTACGGCTAGGGATGGAGTTCCATTATTTTTGCAAATTTTCAAGGGCAAGACTTGCAATATAAAGGTGCTTGACAAGTGCAAGGCTTGAAATGCAAGTAAATAAACAACATGAACAAGAACAAAAGAGTTTGAGATGGAGAGAAGATGGGGAGAAGGATGCTTCACCTATGGTGGTTATGGCCTATCTTCCTCTCTTTTCACTCAAGTATTTGGTGGTTCTCTCTCAAACTGTATTTCTGCAGAGTTTCACCTACAAAACTATGTTTCTCGCCCCCCCTGAAATGATCAGCAAGGGTCTCAATTTATAGGGACTGAAGGTGCCTAAACCAGCCGTACGGCTAGGCCCTTCCCGCGTCCAAACCATCCGTATGGCTCAGCATGGCGAGCTTCTGGATTTTTCCGAATTTAATTCCATAGCAGTCCTAGAATTTTAGGTTTATCCTAGTGAGGTCACAGCCTATCAGTTTATCCCTGAATGGTGCTAAGAGTTCCTCTAAGTTGGTCGATTTCAGATTGGGGTACTTACAATTGGTCACTTTGTGCAGGTTTGGTACATAATGTCATTTTTGTTGCATGTATAGTACCTCAAATGGTCATTTTGTACACCAAAAGTAATTATGGCTAACACCGTCAATATTTGAACGTTATATACCCATGTGCTTAGTCATGTGCAATCTATTTAGGGGTATTATAGGAAATTTATGTGAAAAGTAAAAATTCTCCCCACTCTTTCTCCTTTCATCTTCTTCCCAATTACTTCATCTTGAATGGCCATACTGTACACCCATTAAATACACACACTCTCTCTCAACTCTCAATCTCTCTCTCTCTCTCTCTCTTTTACAGCTGGCGGATTACTCCGTCCAACGTCGCCGGGAAATCCTCGTGCCACCCCTGGACACGCCTTCGACCTCTGTTCGGCCTAAACGAAGGCTTAGTTATAAATTACCGCAAGTGCACGGTGTAGAAATAGTATAGAATATGGCAAATGCGGGTCGATCCCACAAGGACAGGGTTTACTTTATAAAATGTTTGCCTTTGATGAAAAGTATAATAAAAAGGATTGGGGGTTTTATTTCGTTTGTCACTGTCTAAAAATAAATTGCAAATACTATAACTTTGAATTGAAAACTCTTATAATTGAGAAACTCTCGGGATTGTGACTCAAACAATATACATTCATCAATTAATTATGCTCTTTAGATTTAAAGTTTCATTTTAATACAAGGATGGTACATTAGGCCTATGCTACTTCTCACGATCAAGCAAGTAGCATTTGTATTCTCATACTAATTATTCTCTATCTCTCGATGGCCCATAATTAGTAAGAACCCATTAATGTTTAAGAAAATCCACGTACTTTCCATTCAAGGAACACCCCTAGGCCATTAACTTACTCTCGTGGTTAATAGAAACCCAATCTCTTTATATGGTTCCGTTAATCGAGATTCTCCGCTAGGTACTTCTCTCGATTAACTAAGATTCATACAAAACATGGAGCTCATCATTGTTGTAGGCGTTTTAGTACAATATGAAGAGATTGTTTAAGATGAAGAGAAGAAAAGTAGAGCATAATTTAAAGTGATGGACATATATGAATGAGTTTCCAACCCCAAGAATGAGGAGGATTACTCACAAGCCATTTATGTTAAATAAGAATAAGTTATGAGATTAAAGAGAAGGGAAGAAATACTTATTCAGAACGATTGAAGTGAAGACAAATGACTGAAAAGAACCTCGGTATATTATTGCTTTTAAACTCATAAATTTGCTCAAGAACACTTTGATAACTTTCACAATTCTGAGAATAATTAAAGTTGAGAGACTAAAAATTGCTATAATAAGTTTACAATGATTTCTAGATGCCTAAACTACTGATTTCTAGTCCTTTATATAGGCCTTGGACCAGGAGATATGATTATTCCCGGATGTCTTCTTGAAGAGGTCTCCAATTGAAAAGGCACCTTTTTGCTGAAACAGGGGGTGCTCGGCCGAGTCAAGGGAGGTGCTCGGACGAGCAGTCCTTTGTTAAATAATTCTGCCTTTCTGATTCCCATGCTCGGCCGAGTCTTGTATGGTGCTCGTCCGAGCACTAGCTAGTCTGGACTGATTTCTCTATTTTCTTGCTTCAGCTGATTTGCCTCTCACTCAATTGTTTCTCCCCCTTCAAAGTGAGGTCCAAAGTCCATAATAATGCTCCAAAAACCTGTATTATATACAAACACACCACCAAGTGCATTATATCCGCGAAATGGAGTAAATTAAAGTAAAATGAGCTAATTATTACTAAAATAAGGTAAATACTTTATATTTTTAGACCCTAAATGACTATAAAATAGTCATTTATCAACCTCCTCCCTCCTCGTCCAACCTACTTACCTCCTCCCCCTCTGTCAGATCGGTCTAGATCTCGACAACCGTATCCGGCAGTCCTCCGTCCGACCTTCCGGCCTTGATCCACCGGCTCAACTTCCTTACCGACGGGGACCTTAACCATCAGTATAAAAGCCTCCACCATCTCCCTTCTCTCTCTATCAGATCGGGTCATATTTTCACCAGATCTGCAACTTTCTCAACCCCCAAACGCGTCTCAACCCAGGTACACACCGATGTCTTTACCGTCAATCCACCGGCTCCACTTTCTAAACCCGATTATAGTGTACACAACCAAGTTTATCTCTCTCAAATGAAAATTCTGAGAACACCCAATTTACAGACTCCAACCCCAAGACCGCTTTCATGAGACAAAAATCCATTTATGCATCTGACTTTCCCACCCTCCCGTACTGGCAATTTGCAGAGCTCGGAACTGGAAAATAAACCCCAATTTACGAAATCTTCATCATCGCCGGTGGATGCTTGTCGGAGTTCCAACTGATTGCTTTATTTCAGCTTCTAATAATACATGATGGATTTTTATTTACCTTGAATCGCTGACTCTCAACACCACCTCAACCAACAAGAACAGGAAAACACCACAAAATTATACAATTTCAATTCAATTTCATAGGAGTTAAGAGAATTTACCTTCACCTTCAAATAATCTTGAATCCAACCTCCGTAGTGTTTTTATTTCTCCTTGCAGTCGACCCTTCTTCTCAACCGTCGGAGCTACCGGGAAGTCGTTGTATAGCTATGGATCGAGCGGATAAGACTGTCAGTAGGGTTTGAGTTAATTTTTAAATTTCAAATTGTTTCAGAAGCTGGTAGAGAATTTGAATGAGAGAGAGAGAGAGAGAGAGAAATACGTGGATTTGGGTTATAAACCACATGTCACTCCATGTGTTATGTAAATGCCATTTGTTCAAATTTAAATGGTTTAGTTTACTTTTATCTTTGAAGAAAATGGTTTAATTTGTCACAGTCATAATGTTTAAATAAATTTCCGCTTCTAGAACACTCCCTCTGGTTCACAATAATTATCGCTTTTGGTCAATCAGATGAAACTTTGACCAATAATTTAAATTAAAAATAACGAAGTTAATAAAAATATAAAATTTGTCATTGTATTATAATTAATAATACTTTTAATAACAATTTTTAGATTTATATTAGGATCGTTATTTTTTGTTTAAATTTATTAGTCAAACTTACATCTGTTTGACTGAAAGTGACAGTTATTTTGGACCAGAGAGAGTACGACACTATCAGGTTAATCCATGAACTACTTCCTTTGTCCAGCTTTAAGGTTCTTACTTTCCTTTTTGGTCTATCCTTATTTAAGGTTCTTACTTTACATTACTACCTAAAATGGAAACTGGGATCTACTTGTCATTCTCACAACAAAAACTCCCTACCCACTTTCTTTCTATTACTTTACTTTTCATACTGATACTCCCTTCGTCCCGGTTTAAGGTTCTTAGTTTGACTTTCCACGCTTATTAAGAAATCGAGTGTAAAACAAAGAAAAATGAGTTAACAAAAGTAGGGAGGTGAGGATATAATTGTCCAAACACTATTTATAAAGCAAATGAGTGAAAAGTAAGTTGGGTAAGTAATAGTTTTTTTGTAATTAAATGAACCTTTTGAGGGCAAGATTATCCAAGGCACTATTCATATTTTTCCATTTATGGAATAAAGTAATTAAGAACCTTAATCTAGGACGGACCAAAAAAGAAAGTAAGAACCTTAAACTGTGACGGATGGAGTATTTTTTTTCCTTCTTAATAGCCGTGCAAAGTCAAAGTAATTGTCTTAAAAATAAAAATATGCAACTTTTATATAGAAAATATACGTCAGCAATAGTATTCAGTTTCAGTGTTTATAGAGTAGCACCCTAAGTTATTTTCATAGAAAAATGTGAATGGCAGTTCTCTTCTTTACTCAATTTCATAAAGCAAATGAGTGAAAAGTAAGTTGGGTAAGTAATGGTTTTCTTATAATTAAATGAACCTTTTAAGGGCAAGATTATCCAATGCACTATTCATATTTTTCCATTTATGAAATAAAGCAATTAAGAACCTTAATCTGGGACAGACCAAAAAGGAAAGTAAGAACCTTAAACTGAGATGGAGGGAGTAATTTTTTTTTTCTTAATACCCATGCAAAGTCAAAGTAATTGTCTTAAAAATAAAAATATGCAACTTTTATATAGAAAATATACGTCAGCAATTGTATTCAGTTTCAGTGTTTATTGAGTAGCACCCTAAGTTATTTTCATAGAGAAATTTCCAAACAAAGAACTGTTCATTTTCTCTACCCAATGCCGCTCTCTCTTTCATCATTTTCTCAGTAATCATTTCATTCCAATAACACCATTCTACTCCCTCAATACTTTAATAAAAGTCGTTTATTGAAGAAGAACTCATTCATTTTTAATTGACGTTTTAGGATTTTGTTATTCTAATGGACTAAAATACCCTTGCATCATTAATATCTTCTGTTCTTCTAGTTCTTCTAGGGAGATGGATTGACAAAAAGAATAGACTAAAACCCATTTAAAATACAAATTTCTCTAATTACTTACTCCTTCCGTTTTTCTTTAATCTACAAAATTTGTCATTTTGGTAGTCCCACTTTAATCTACAAAGTCCAAAAAAGAGATTTAAAATAATGGGACCCAAAGTCCAAAAAAAGAGATTTAAAATAATGGGACCCACTTGTCATACTCACAGCAACTATCCACTACATATCTCTACCCCACTTTCTCTCTCTCACTCAACTATCTACACTCACAACACATCAACTTTTTCCTTAAATAATGTGTAAATCAAAATTTATAAGTTAAAAAGGGACGGAGTGAGTATGAGACAGCCTATTTGTGTTTGTAAGGGAATTTTTCGTTTGCAGTCTTCAAAGTTCAAACCAAGAAATCCGCCCACAACATCCAAAAAAATATGGTCACTTTTGAATCCAACTATGAAGCCTCTAAATTATCCTTTCCATCCCTTCGTTTCTTAATGTTGGCATTCGGTGTGGTACATCGAATCTGGACACCCATAACTGGGTCAGTATTATCCATTGGGATGATGAGATTTGAATTAATCAATAATTATCTAGAAGATAATTGTGATTATTATCTTGATAGATAATGCTGATAATTATCTGGGATAATTATCATTGTTGATAATCCCACTCTTCATCTTTATCTTGATGGGGTGTTAGCACTATAAATAGTGGCTACCTCTGACAGATGAAAACACACCAAGAACAATTCAGTTCTTCATCATTGTTAGCATACAGAGAGTGTTGTGAGGTTCTTGTACGGTGGGTTTTACTTAATACTCTAGTAGTATTAAGTCATCGTGAGCAGTCCGAGACAATCAAGGTTCAACCTTTCAAGAACGTGGGCATACGCTTCAACCGGGTTAGTAATTCGGTTTGCTATTTGTCATTTTCCGCTGCGCGTATGCTCCGATTCCCTTCACTTAAACTCATGCTTATCCTCATTTTAGAATTTTCTTAATTTTAAAATCCCATTCTAATTAACTTATTTGAAATTATTTTTCGAAGATTAAACATTTACCCACATAGCCTAAAAATTCAGCTATACTCCCTTTGTTTCATGTGAATTGAGACTTATTTCCTTTTTCGTCCGTTCCACATCAATTGAGACTGCCTAAAATGGCAAAGAATCTTTACTATTTCTTCCACTCAATTGAGACTGCCTAAAATAGATTCACATCTTGTATATAAAAAAAACAAACAAACAAAAAAAAAACTGCAGATTCACCGGCACCAGCAGATGGATTGAAATGTTCAACAATAACAACCATAATATCACTACAAATAGTAGACAACTAGGATTCAATCTTGTGTCTAATAGCAAATTCCTTTCCTCAGCCGTCAAATCTAAGTCCAGCTTACCCACTTTCTTCATCGTATCCACCATTTCTATACTCATAAAAGGCCACAATTTTAAAAGTCAAACCCCTAGGTCATCTATTTTGAAACGAAATTGTAAATGAAACGTAGGGTTACCATCGTAGCGATCGGCTTGCTCGGCTAGCTTTGCGATGTCGATGAAGTTTGTCGCGTTCAGTCGCAGACGCTGCATATTTTGATATCTGTAAATTAGGGTTTCGGTTTGGGCCAATTCGTGTCTGAGTGTCACTCCACCACCACTACCCGTCGTCACTGCCACAACCATTATTTCAACAGAAGCCCCAAAACAATAGGCACAATCGCAATAACCTCACAAATTCAAACAATCATAAATAAATATCGATAAAATTGAGAGAAATTGCCTTCAAGCACAGATAATCCTGAATCTGAATTCTATAAATCGGTTCCTACCATTTCACCATCACAATTCCTTGAACCAAAAGAGTCGACCTTGTTTGAGGACGAACCACCGCCGGCGCTAGGTCTGTACTCTCCTTGTGTGTGATGTGTTAGTGTGTGTAAGTAAGTGTCCGTGTGCGTGTATTGCTGTGTGTTAGAGTGTGTGAGTTTGAAATTCAAATCTATATATATATATATATATATTAAAGTTGGTGAGGAGGGCTATGGCTTTGACACATAGACAAACATAGGTTAAAGCTTCATTTGTGTGAAGCCACATCATCACTATCCTAAATGTGTGTGATTTTTGATATTCTCATTATTAGCTAATACTATTAGCTTATAATAATAGTTATGATATGAGTTAACTATTACTATTAATAGTAATAGTTAACTATAATAGTTACTATACAAGTTAACTATTACTATTAATAGTATTAGTTAACTATAATAGTTACTATAGTAGTTAACTATTACTATTAATAGTATTACTTAATTATAATAGTTACTATAGTAGTTAACTATTACTATTAATAGTATTAGTCAGCTATAATAGTTACTATAATATATAACTATTACTATTAATAGTATAATTAACAATAATAGTTACTATACAAGTTAACTATAATGGTTACTTTATAAATTAACTATTATTATTAATAGTATTAGTTAATCATAACAGTTATAATATATGTTAATTTTTACTATTAATAGTATTAGCTAATCATAGTAGTTACTATATAGGTTAACATTATTATTAATAGTATTACTTAATTATAATAGTTACTATAAATATTAATAAGTATTAGTTATTGATATTATTATATAGATTAATTTTTACTATTAATGGTTTTAGTTAAGATGATATTTACTATTTAGTTAACTATAATTAAAAAATTATTTTTCATATACAATATATTTATATCATAAAAAACTGTTATGCTACTTTATTAAATAAAAATATAAAAAGAGTAAAGTGCAAAAAAAATAGCAAATTAGTTACCCGTGCAGAGCACGGGTTACCCACTAGTTTTGGAAGAAAGATAGAGAAGTGTCGGGTGATGTATAAGACACGCTTCGCCCACACAACAAAGACCTTTATGCCCTTAGTTGCTGAAAAAATTGCCACAATCCTGTTAGAGTGTGTGAGTTTTAAATTTAAAATGGGTTATCATCCCAAACAAAACAAAGGGGGATAAGCTAGCCACGTGTAGCAGTTACTTGCAGCTCACAAATTGACGAAAATACCCCTCACTGTGTGAAAAATTGTGAAAACTTTGCTTTCAAATTGTATAGATTAAATACTCCCTTTGTCCCAGTCCAGACTAAGGTTCTTACTTTCCTTTTTGGTTTGTTCCAGACTAAGGTTCTTAGTTATTTTATTACCTAAAATGGACTATGGGAGCCACTTGTCATTCTCAAAATAAAAACTCCCTACTCACTTTATCTCTCCTACTTTCTCTTACTTACTTTTTCATACACACAACATTTATTTTTTCTTAATCTCCGTGTTAAATCAAACTAAAAATCTTAGTGCGGGACGGAAGGAGTAACAAATTAAGAAAAGGTTTGTACTTATTAATTTCCTAATAATAGTCCCAAGAAGAAACGCATCTGACGCGTCTCTTTCTCCTTTCCATAAACAGCTGTAAACAACTTTATCGGTTCTCATTTCTTCATTATTAAAGAAAATAAATGGGAGTCCATCATAATTTCATAACCACTTGCTCTATTCTCATTATATCATTATAAATTATGATTCTTGTAAATATAAATATATATTCCTCCCATACTTATTTGGAATATCAAGTACTGTGAGTGGGTAGGAGATAAAAAATAAAGTAATGGATAGTTGTTGTGAGTAAATAAAAAAAAAAAAAAATTCTTTTAAGTAAATAGCAATAAGCATGAAACACCCAAAATAGAAATAGATAGTATAAATATGGAACAGAAGAAGTAGTAATCTCTCCTTTGAAATAAGTATACTCCATAATAGTATAAGTTTTCGGGACGGATAGAAATTTTATTTTTAAATCCATTCAAATGCCATTGAAAATAAGAATAAAAATCCATTCATCTCGCAACTTGCCTTCTGGAGTACCATGTCTCATCTTCCTTTTTTTGGGGAGACTTCCTTCTTCTTTTTCTTTTTCCTTTTATTTTTAGGATTTTTTTTTTTTTTTGGAGACTTCTCATTCCCATATAATAAATTTAGAAGGTATCTTAATATATTTAAGATTAATTGAACTAGCGGAAACCAATACTATGTCTTAAAAAATATTTTAACTATAGTTAACTAGTATAGTAATCATCATTTTAACTAATACTATTAATAATAAAAATTAATCTATATGATTACTATTATTATAATAACTATTATAATTAATTAATACCATTGATAGTAATAGTTAATATATATATTAATAGCAATGATTAGTCTATATAATAATAATTATTAATATAATTATTATAATAAAATAATATTATTAATAGTAATAGTTAATTGATATAGTAACAATTATGATTAATTAATATTAAAAATTAATAATCTAACTTATATAATAACTATTATAATTAACTAATACTAATAATAGTAATAGTTAATGTATGTAGCCTATTATAGTTAACCAATACAATTAATAGTAAAAAATAACTTATACAGTAACTATTATGGTTAACTAATACTATTAATAGTAATAATTAACTATATAGTAACTATTATAGTTAACTAATACTATTAATAGTAATAGTTAACTAATATAGTAACTATTATAGTTAACTAATACTATTAATAGTAATATTTAACTTGTATTGTAACTAATATTGTTAACTAATACTATTAATAGTAATAGTTAACTATAATAGTAACTATTATAGTTAACTAATATTATTAATAGTACTCCCTCTGTCCCGCTTGAAATTGCAAACTTGCCGTTTTGGGCGTCCCATAGAAATTGCAAAATCCATAAATGGAAAGTTTTTACCCACTTGCACACTCACATCCACTAACACACTAACTATTCTCTACCCCACTTTCTCCCTCTCACTCAACTATCAACACTCACAACACATCACCTTTTTCACTTTTTCCCTTAATTCTTGTGCCATAATTTTTTTGTGCAATTTCCGGCGGGACGGAGGGAGTATTATTTAACTTGTATTGTAACTAATACTATTAATAGTAATAGTTAACTAATATAGTTAACTATAATAGTAACTATTACTAATAAGAGTAATAGTTAACTATTATAGTTACCCTTTTTAGTAACTATTATTATTAGCTAATAGTATTAGCTAATGAAAAGAAAATGAAAAGTCACTTATTTATTAGTATATTGTTGATGTGGCTTCTCCAAAGGCAAGCTTTCTCCATTGTTTGTCCACATGTCAATACCATAGCTCTTTTGGCCAACTTTAATATATATATATATATATATATATATATATATATATATATATATATATATATATATATATTTAACTGTAATACAATCTCTCTGGGTTTGTTTATCAACATCTCTTAGATTGTAGCCCTCTTTAACATCACTTGATACAAAATTTTCTTGAATAGGAAAAATTCACCTTCTCCAAGTCCAGAAGATCTCGAATCCATTATCCACATCTCTAAACATCTCACGATTTCATTTTAAACTTCAAAATTTTTCATTTTGGGTGTCTCATTTTAAACTTCAAAACCTAAAAAGGAAAGTTTTTTATACTTCTTTATTTGTGGGCCGTACATGTCATACTCACAACAATTTGAGACTAACCACCAATTAGTTCTTACAAACCGAGCTCCTAACGCTCGTCACGGCCATAACGGTGAACGACCACGGCCTACGACATGGCCTAAACCAGCTGCCATATCTCGTCACTCCAGCTAGTTAAAACATCTCAAACCGAGGTAAAGTAACATGAACAGGCGACGAGATAACACTTAACTACACGACAAGTTAAACAAACAAAGGCTAATTAATACCTCAAACCGAGGTAGGCCAATCTCTACAAATAACGATTGTTTACGCCCCCCAGACTACGCTGGGCCCGGGCAGTTAGATACAAAAGGAAAAACATTGTTTCAAGCCAAACCGGCTCGCGGGTAAAAGACAAGAATTGTATCAGATCACACCCGACCTACATCAACTGACAGTTTACGAAACTCATGGAGCCTACTGCTCCTCCTCTTCGTCTTCTTCATCATCGAAGCTCAACTCTTCCTTGAAACGCTCCACCAAAGCATGAAAGTTGTTGGGGTCCACCGGGGGAACGCTCCAGGCCGGCCTCTCGTCACCCTCATCGTTCTGAGCTATCAACCCTAAAGTCTTCTCGGATTAGGGGATCACGGAGTGAGCGGCACGGGCCTCGACACTATACGCGTTGTTTAGTAAAAGACGAGCCAGTTTTTCAACAGGGACGTCCACTTCAGGATCAATGTGGAGCTGGCGAGCTGCGTGCGTGTAGCCATCGACATAAGTAGTTCTCACCTGGTCGTCAACGATCGACGGCATCACGGTACGTTGAAAATTCAGCACAGCAGCCTTCTCCTTAGCCGGAATACTCTTTTCCAACTGTTGAAACTTCATCTCCACCTCCTCCTTCTCCTTGGCTAACAAGGCGGCACTCGCCCTCTCCTTATCAATCTCCTCCCTGAGTAACTTGGCCTCCTCTTCAAACTACCTCGCAACGGCTTTCTGCTTCTCTACCTCGGCCTCGGTATCCCCAACAGCTTTAACCCTCTCGGCATGAGCCAATTTGGCGCTCTCGCGTGCTTTATTGACCAACTCCACAGTTTGTCCTAGCTTCACTTGGGCACGGGATGCCTTGCCTTCCAGATCGGCCATCTTCTTGCCTACTCCAGCCCATTGCGCCGCCTCATGTTTGGCAAGGGTAGCAAGATGAACGAGAAAATGGAAATCAACTACGGGAATGGAGAGCAATCATAAAACAAACAAATTAATACGTTACCTCGGCGATAATGAGCCCCTTGCGTTCAGCCATGTGGGCATAAGTAGGCGGCATGGAATCCAATCCTCGCAAAAGATCCGCATCAAAAGCCCGGTCCAAAATTGGTCGGCCAAGTCTCAACATGGGACCAGATCGAGCAGTAACATCCAAGCTCGTCGGTGGACGGACATCGGCAAAATCGGCTATCAAAGCATCTATCTCCTCGAAGGAAAAGACAGGCGGAGTACCAGTAGGAGCAGCAGATGAATGTCTTTTGGGAGAAGGCTCCTCCAAAACCTCGTCACCACCATCTCTGCCCCTTTTTCTCACCAAGGGACTCACCGCCGTCTCCTCCACCCATATCCTCAAAAACTGTTTCAACAGTCTGGTCCGGCTCCGGAGCACCCGTCGTTGCCGCTGCACCACTGGCCGGCACCTCAGCTCGTCCTCCGATAGCGACATCAATTATAGGGAGTGGACCGGCTTCCTTGGTGGTCAAAACCTCCTGCCGAACTTCCAGGCGTGCCTCTTGGAGCGACCCGAAGCCTTTGATTTCAGCCTTCTCTTGTTCAGAAGCTTATTAGGGTTAGAGGAATACACACGGGCCAGCTCTCTCTCCTCCTCCATGGACAAATCTAACAAACACAAAGATAAGAGTTAGAAGATGAACACGAGGTTATCATAGTATGAACAGAAATGACGAGATCAAGAGTTTACATCCAGCAACTTTTCGGACTTTTAGGCAAGCCTCATCCTGAGTGCGGCAAATATCACAATCCTTGATAAAGACAAAATCAGGATGAACAACCCAATCCGGGTAACGATTGCCCCTAACTATGGGCACCATGACGTCCACGCCGGCCCATGGTCTCGGCATAATACCAACTTGGACGTAATAGCCGTGGTTGTTTTCTAAGGTCAACCATTCCAACTGCTGCACCGAGGCAAACTCTGTTAACCTTTGGACTTGGGCATCGCTCCACGGGGCCTTGTAACATGTTTCAGGATCCTGGGGAACGCTTGTCGGAAGGGGAAACTCCCAGCCATGACGGCTCTTGACCTTGATAACGTGATTGTTCCAACCTGACACTTTACTAACCAAATTGGAGATCGGAGCGATAATTTTGGGCCTCCTCTGTTTGCTCCTCAGAGTCAACACTCAAGTATTTTTGTTAAAGTTTCCCTCAAAAAACTGGTAAAAGGCCTAGGGACATGGCTCGAAACACAAGCTACGGCATAGAGTAATAAAGGATGTAAGGCACCTAACCGCGTTGGCACCAAGCATGGCGGGGATGGCCTGCCAATCCTCTAAGAATTCACAGATGAAGGGGTCAAGGGGTAAACGGAGCCCTAGCTCAAATTGCTTAAAAAAATGCAACCTCGGTATGGTTCAAGTAAAAGGAAACCTTTTCCTCACTAGTACTCAGAAGGGAAGCACGCTGATACACCAGATCGTAATCTTCCCAGGAAATCCTAGAGGTATCGTGAAGATACTCGATCATCTCGTCCCCGGCCTTGGGCTGCTTCGGCCTGGTAGACGCTACCGCTTTCTCCCTCCGACCGGCGTTCCTTCGACCTCGACCTCCTTCGGGGATGGCGGCACTAAATTGATCCACTATTCATTCCGAAGTACTCTCCCCCGACATGACTGTAGAGGAAAGAAGGGGGTTAGCATCAGAAATCAAGGTGGGAGCTGCATTTACCCCCCTCTCCTCGTTCACTGAAGCCGAGGGGAATACCTCGTCTTCAGACAATACATAATGGGAAGAAATATGAGTCAAAAGGTCAGACAGGCAAGGAACAACCACTAAGTTGGGATTCATCTCACCCAAGCGATCGAAACGACGGCTATTGACAGGCCATTTCACGGTGCCTCTAAAAGCCCTATGTGTTACAAGGAGTTTTTCAACTTTACCCAGAGCCAGTAAAAACCAGGGCCCATCCGTCCTCTGGTAAATCCTACGTGGAAGCCCAGACGGACCAGGGACAAACAATCAAAAGGCATTTGAATAAAGAACAGAGGCGAAACAGAGCTAAGCCAAGAAATGGCGCAGAAAAACCAAAAAAGCAAGGGGGATAGAAGGATACCTGGAAATCGACGATAGTCGAGGTAGGAAGATGGGTAGACCAAAAGAGGAAGTATTGCCGAAAGCACTAGTTGAAACTCGCCGGAATCAAGCAACGCACAAAAACCGCCGGTGCAATCACCGTGAGCCTTGAAGTCAAAGGATTTTCTGGTTATTCAAAATAAGAATCAAAGGATGGAAGGGGGATTCTAGGGATTTCAACCGTTTAAAATTCTCGGGTTCGGGTATACCCGAGAAATTGACTTCAACTCGCCCGAGATCCCGTGGAAATCTCACGGTAAGCGGCGGTTACACACGTAATCACCCCAGCCCATCATTACCTACAATTAAGGATGGTGATTTCCCCATAAAGCATGTGTCTTTTCACTCGTCCCTCGCCGCCTGCCACAGCTAACGTCACAGGTCTGACATCATTAGCCTGGGGAGTATCGAACGGTCAAGAGACTGCCAGCACAGACCGACCTATGGCTTAGCGACACCTCGACTTTGACTAGATTTGACTAAACTTTGAAAAGGTTACCAGATACGCAATCCATGCCGACATATCAACAAGGATCGGATGATCGGCATTACTTTAAGACGACGTCATAAAAAAGGTAGGATTAATGAAATAAAATTCAGGGTCATGCAAGATGCAAGGAATTCAAGCTATGGAGTCAAATCACAACCAGAGCAAAGGTGACAAAGGATAAAACCCCAATATATAAATATATATAACAAAAAGGACCCCCACAGCAAGGCCGGGGGTCTGACCTATACAAAAAAGAAACTACTACTGGATCATGCTAGCTAAAGGATTCAAGAATCACAATCTTGTTCTTGATCTTCATCATCCTCCTCCCACTCCACGTCTCCGTCATACCCATATTCATCGATAATGATGGGTTCAGGATCGTCCTCACTGTCATCATCTTCATCGCCATCCTCGTCCTCATCCTCTGACTCTTCTGCACTAGAGTCGTCGGAGAATTCATCAACGGGGTCCGGCTCCGAGTATTCGCCATTACTATCGGACGGTGATTCTTCCGCCGGAAAAGATGAACGTATCTTGGATGGGAACATTGAACCATCGCTGCTCGAAGAATCATAATACTCAACTTGATTTTCTGATTCTGTACTCACTTCTTCCGGGAATGCATCATCGTATTTCCTCTTTGGAGCCATCTTTGAATTCTTCGTAAAATTTGGGATGTTCTTGTAGAATTCTGGAGGATGAAGGTAAGATAGAGGGTAACCAATGGACAGACCATCTATTTATACCCCTGGAATATGAGGGGGTGGGGAGTTTATCAATACTACTCATAATTGGAATGCAATTAATGGAGCATTTGTTTTCCAAGAAGAGCAATGATTCCACCTGAGTTAAATCCATAGTGACATCAGCAAATCCAATTATCAAGAGGATTTTTGGCGGCTGCAGGTCAAATCAACATAAATGAAGTGCAAAACAAGTGCAAGGGACACAGTTCCCACTCGGCATGCCGAGATAGAAACTCGGGGGCCACTAAACGACATAAACCGACTTGATTAAATGGGATTCATAAACTCTGGGCTCACATACCTTAAGGCCCATCCAAAGAGGCCCACAATTTTATATGCCGAGATACATCGGGCCGAGCAGGCAGCCCTTGCCTAGGCCGATTTCAAGAGGCCTAATCCCCAGCCGTCCTTCGGGACGAGCCGAGTTGGATGACGGGCCGACATACACCGAGAATCTTCCTTACTCACGGGGAGTCCACTTACAGAGTTTGATTACAACTCTAACAGTGAAGATCCTTATCTAAACAAGGATATCTCTTATACAAGATAACAGGACATCATCCATCCTTATCCGGAGTCTATCTCCAAGGAATGCGAGTCCTACATCAACACGGGCATCCTAGCTTTTCTAACAAGCTAGGACTCATTCACCCGCACCTATAAAAACAGGTCCTCACAACAGGAGACGGGTAATGAACTCTTTGACTCCAAACTAGTAAATTGATTTCTCTATTTCATATCACCCGTATTCTTATTCTCACGCCGGAGGGCCTTTGCCGGTAAAGCCCCGGCGCAGTTTACGTTCGTTCTTTGTGCGCAGATCCGAACGGGGAGATCTCATTGCTGGATTTATCCGAACCGCTAGACGGAGGGCTGATCCGACACGTTTTTGGCAACATCAATTATTATCAATTATTAATACATCATTATAAATAATAATATTTTTTTATTGAAATAACTAAATTAATTTAAAATTATTGCTCAAAATTCATTTAAATTGACACTTAAAAGAAATGACAACTTTATTCTAAGATGGGAGTTGCATGAGTATAATAAAAGTTTTAAGGTCTTGATTATATATTTTAATTGAGTTGATCATTGAGATTAAAATAAAGAGGTGGTCTCTTATGAGAACACCTAGATCCGTCTCATATAAAAGACGGGTCCATGACCCGCGTACAACATACTCCGCGAAGCATAGGATCCCAACCCATGCTCCACTCAAAATCTGACACGTGGCAGCGACCTATTAGCCCCAAAAAAAATCCCAGTAAAAAAAAATTGAGAAGATAGTAGGAGAAGAAGATGGTCGGTAATGTGGGCAACCAGGGTTAGGGAATCTTTCCACCTCTATTCCTTAAAAAAAAGACAAGAATATCCCTTAAAATTCTCATGTGAGTATAAAATGTATATGATTTCTTTAGTCTTTTAACACCCCGGACATTTTTATAGTGCATTGTAACAAATTGTCAAACTCAAGTAAACAGATGGTTGAAAAGTGTTCCGGAGACCAATTGATTTTTTTTTATTTTTTTTTTTTGTAAAACTCGGGTTGTCAAATTGCAAGCCCATTCTTTGTAGTTCATTGATATAAAAATTTAAATTTTATTAGTAATACATCATTATAAATAATAATAATTTTTTATTGAAATAACTAAATTAATTTAAAATTATTGCTCAAAATTCATTTAAATTGACACTTAAAAGAAATTAAAACTTTATTATAAGATGGGAATTGCATGAGTATAATAAAAGTTTTAAGGTCTATCATTATAAATAATAATATTTTTTATTGAAATAGCTAAATTAATTTAAAATTATTGCTCAAAATTCATTTAAATTGACACTTAAAAGAAATGAAAACTTTATTCTAAGATGGGAATTGCATGAGTATAATAAAAGTTTTAAGGTCTTGATTATATATTTTAGGGGCAACTACCATTTAGTCCCTCATCCTAATCAAAATTAACACCTAGGATAAGGAATTTGCAATATTACCACCTAGTCCAAGGGATAATAAAAGGACACTCATGCCTTTAATAAATAATGAAAAATTACATTAATGCCACTCCCTCCATCATTTCACTTTCTCTCCAACCACCATGACCACATTTGACCACCCATCCCAACCACCTCCGGCTACCATTTTCCGGTGACCACCTCCGACGACCATTTTCCGGTTTCCATTTTATTTTTTTTTGAAAAAAAATAATCATTCTTTATATAAAAAAAAAAACAACTTCACATTTTCTACAAGAACAAATGAACAGCTCTTAACAACAAATTTAAAAAAAAACAAAAACAAGTTCACAGTTGTTCCAAAAACAAGTTCATAGTTGTTCCAGAACAAATTTACAGTTATTCCAAGAACAAATTCACATTTTTCAAACAAAAAAAAAATCAATAACAAATTCACAGTGTTCCTGTAGACACCCCGCCTTGGACCGCTCACCCCGATTGCACACTTGATTTTGTGTTTCTCCCTCTTTTAAGTGTTTTCTGTTAGTTTCTGTTACTTTGGTTAAGTTCCAGGCGGGCTCCGTTAAGTCCAGGGACTAAACTGAATAACAGTTCTAACTTTCTAGTCCATTCTGTCAAAATTTGCCTTTCAGAGTCGCGCACCTCCGCCCCTTGAGGCCAGACGCGCGCGCCGTCCGCCTCCTAGGTGGGATGCGCACGCTTCTGGGGTGTGTCAGTTACAGATTCTGCCCAATAATCTCTCCCTTGCTCATTATACATGATTTTGCCCGGGAAAGATTTATTGGAGACTCCGTTTGGCTCCAAAAACTCCCCTCTTTCAACTATAAAAACCCCTCCAATCCATCATTGGAGGAGGACTTTGAACCTTAAGACTTTTCCACCTTGGACTTCACTCTAGGCAATTTACAAAAGGTATTCCCTCCAAGTATTCAACCTCTTCTTCAAGACTTTTTCAAGAGGTTCTCTTTGAAGGATATTATAGGTAAAATGTCTTAAACTTTATTCTGTACTTCTTCTTCTTCTTCTTCAATCAAATGTGCAATCACCCCAAAACATTTGGGACATGACACCAATGGCCCTTTCATTACATTGAATTGGCCTAGGAGTTATCTCCCTACATTCTAAACAATAAAACCCCTTTTTATCATTATTCAAATAGGAAGAACACATTTATCTTTAAAGTGAATTATGAACAAACAAGACCGACTTTGCTCGGGCGAAATGGGTGTTTAAGTACTTCCCATTTCGTAACCTAACCCCCGAACCCCTCATCCCAAAGAATCTCTGTTTTCGTGAATCAAACTTAGGCTCATAAACATTAGGTTTTCTTACGTTCCTCAAAAACGTGGGTGGCGACTCTAAACACAATTAGACATCCTAGGACAATTCACCGCTCCAGCCAAGCGGGGCCTTCCTCGGGGTATCTACAGTGGAGACTCCGCTGGGGACTGCTTGAGGGTTAAACTTGTGTTTCTGTTCATAATTAACTTTTCTGGGCATTCTGGAAATTGATATGGGAAGCGCGCGCCTCGGACCTTCATGGTCCAAAGCGCGCGCATCCCACATCAAATTCCAGAATCGCCCGCCTTTCATGTGTTCTTCCTATTCTTCCTATTATTTCATGCTAACAAACACTGCAGGGGTTTCATTACACAATCAGGACCAGGGCAATCCCTTGAGTCTATAAGTTTCTGACAATCTGACAGGTCAGCCCAGAAGTGGGCGCCTCCCATGTACAATGCGCCAGGCGCGCGCTTCTGGGCCAATTTCCAGGACAAGAGCAGGTTTCAGGGACTGAACAGAACAGTGGGGTGTGGGCACAGTTGCCTGCATCAGAACAGAATTGGACCCTTGGACTGTCTTAATTTTGTGTTTGTTTACCGGTCACACGGGTGATTCGGGAGTTGTAATTTACGTGCTTATGTGTTTTTTATCTTTTCTTTTAAAAAAAATAAAAAAAAATTTATCACGTGATAGACCTCACACTACATGCACATTACTCCTATGAATTGCTCACTATCGAGTCGCACAAGTCCAACCCCAAACCCGTCGAGGCCCGTCCTAGAAAGTTTCAAGCTCCACCCGACCTTGACTCTTTCGAAGCGGTCAACCTCAGCCCGTGGCGTAGTTCAAGACTACATGCCGGGGGTGGCCTTTAAGTCTCTCTTTAGCCGAGCACAAACCACACAATTCTAGTTAGGGTCTAACACTCCGTGACCAAGTCGGTTTTCATGTACCGAGATTTCCCTAAACTAATGTTTTCAAATCATACATGCCAACTTGTTGATACGGACGCAATAAATCCGTCCCCAAAAGTGGTTATTTTGGACGAAAATAAAAAATTCGTCCCGCATGTATGCTTTACTACATTGATTTAGTTTAATCCCAATGCATGTAGGATTCACAAACGTGATGGAATCCGATGAGTATATGGGACCACGAGATGGTCTATATACTAGTGTGACGATTCCACTATCTTCTTAGAAACCCCAAAAGGGATCCCGTCCCTCTGACTTATATATATAAAAAAAAAAAAAAAAAAAAAAAAGAGTCTTTTTCTTATGTGGTTCGAGTCGTGTACCCAAATGTGTATTCTCAACCTCTTCATGGACCGAAAGTGTGAACCAAGATTGACAAGGGCTACTTCTCCAATTATAGGTCCGATTGGTACTCTCTGCGTCTACAGGGATTCATCCAACAGGCTTGTCCGTGAACCGATCACTCCAACAGCTTCTACATCATCAATGGCCGGCGACTCCAGCACCAACAATGCCAGGACTCTCGAACAGCTTTCTGCCATGGTTCAAGCACTCCAACAACTAGTCTCTACCTTTAACCAAGAGGCTCAAACCAAGGAGAGCTTATGGCAAGCTCATGTTGACAGTCAACAAGCGGCCCACGAGGCCGAGGTCGAACAATTGAAAGCCAAGCTCCCCAAGCTCTCCAAGAATAAGGGGGTGAACGATAATGAGGAATCCGAATGGACCCAAGGTTTGTTTGAAAGCCCATATGTTAGTGCCCGTACCAAAAAAGTGGGGGAACCAAGCACCGACAACAACGACCACAAAATGGTCGATTCCATCATGGCCTACATTGATCAGAAATTTGACGGCCTCAACATGGGAAAAGGATCCAACACAAGCCTTTATCAGTCATCCATTCTCATGAGCACGATGGCCGCTCTCCCCGACAAGTTAAAAATGCCCGACATTAGCAATTTCAAGGGCAACTCATGCCCGATGGCTCACATCGAGACTTACATTTGGATTCCATATACTCATATACTCATCGGATTCCATCACGTTTGTGAATCCTACATGCATCGGGATTAAACTAAATCAAAAGCTCTGATTTACAACCTTCTACCCAAGTCATTAGAGGGTACGACAGCACTGCCCGTACAGTCATGGGAATGCTAGAAGTTGATATCGAATTTGGAAGCATAATCATGTCCGTCCCATTCCAAGTACTTGATGTCCCGGCTTTGTTCAACTTACTTTTGGGCCGACCATGGATCCACAGTTCCAATGCTGTCCCTTCCACTCTCCATCAGTGTGTCAAGATCAGAAATGGGGACGAGATAGTCACTGTCATGGCCGAGAATGTCACCATCCACAGAAATGGGGGACAACCCGTCCACCAAGTTCAACATGGGATAAAAGATTCCACTCTCTCCGGCGTCAACACCATTGACAAAGAAGGGGGAAACGGATAATGGACCCTCGGCAATCCTAAGATCCTCCGCATGAAATGGAGAATCCATCTACCAGCGAGATCCAGCCAAGCTCCGAGCCAATCAACAACTGGTATTCTACTAAGGGGCCCATGGTATCTGAGGAATTTTTAGTCCGAGAAATGGGTTATATACCCCGCACAGCAACAAAGGAAGAGCGGATCACACTTACTTTCGAGTCCGAGAGTGCTTCTAATACCCTCACCCAAGAGGATATGGAGGCCATAGACAAGCGTGTGTTTCCTTTCTTTGCTAATGAAAAATTCGATATTTCTGAGTACCCCGAGATTGCAAACATCATAAATGATGAATTAACTAATAACGAACTTAATGAACAAGTTAATAACGATTCAAATTATGATGAATTAGACCACGAAAACATAACATACCTAAATGAACTAGCTCAACAGGTTCGTTGTCGTGGTGAAAATGGTCCAGGGCCTGATGAGGAATTGCATGTTGTTAATCTGGGTACCGACGAAGAGCCGAAAGAAACAAAAATAGGCAGCTTCTTCAAGGGGGAAGACAGAGACAGATTGACTACACTGCTCAAAGAATTTGTGGATGTATTCGCATGGTCGTACAAGGACATGCCGGGTTTGGACAGGAAGGTCGCAGAGCACAGAATTCTGATCAGAGAGGACGCCAAGCCAGTAAAGCAGAAGCTCAGAAAGATCAAGCCAGAATGGTCCCTACAAGTCAAAGAAGAGATTGAAAAGCTCCTCAGTTTGGGTTTCATCAAAGTCATTGAGTATCCGACTTGGCTAGCCAACATTATGACAGTCAGAAAGGCAAACGGCAAGGTTCGAGTTTGTGTGGACTTTCGGGATTTGAACAAAGCTTCCCCGAAAGATGATTTTCCGCTACCAAACATCGACATGCTCGTCGATTCGACTGCCAACTATGAAGTCCGCTCATTTGTGGACGGTTTTGCCGGTTACAATCAGATTCTCATGTCCGAGGAGGACCAACACAAGACAGCTTTCACAACACCATGGGGCACTTTCTGCTACACAGTCATGCCGTTCGGATTAAGGAACGCTGGGGCTACCTACCAAAGGGCTGTTACGGATCTATTCCATGACATGATTCATAAAGAGATCGAGGTCTATGTAGACGACATGATCATCCATTCAAAAGGAACCAACGGTCAACATTTGATCGATCTTCTCAAGTTCTTTGAATGACTCCGACAACACAACATGAGACTTAATCCCGTAAAGTGCACTTTTAGGGTCATCAGAGGAAAGGTTCTCGATTACATGGTCACTGAGAGGGGAATTAAAGCCGATCCCTCCAAGATCAAGGCAATCATTGACATGCCTCCCCCAAAGACACATAAAGAAATAAAAGGTTTCATGGGCAGACTTCAATACATCAGTCGGTTTGTGCACCAACTCACTTCCATGTGTGAGCCGATCTTCAAGCTACTCTAGAAGAATGTGGCTCTAGAATGGACCAATACTTGCCAAGAAGCCTTCGACCAAGTGAAGCATTACTTGACATGCCCTCCAGTTTTGGTTCCACCGCACAAGGAGAAGCCTCTCTTGCTCTATCTCACAGTCAATGATGAAGCCCTAGGGGCTATGTTAGCACAAGAACAACGAGACTCCACAAAAGAAAATGCTATCTACTTTGTCAGCCGCCGGTTTTAAGGAGCTGAAAAGAACTACTCTGTCTTAGAAAAATCTTGTGCGGCATTGGTTTGGGTCACTCAAAAGCTCAAGCATTACATGGAAGCCTTCCCAATCAAGTTGGTAGCAAAAGTGGACCCGCTCCACTACATCTTCGATAAGCCTTTCATGTCAACAAGGATAGCCAAATGGTATTTCATGCTCGCTGGCTACGAAATCACTTACGTCACACTCAAATCCATCAGGGGGAAAGTGTTCAGTGATCAGCTTGCTGAATTTCCGTGTGATAAAGTGAAGGGGGAAGATGTACAGTTCCCCGACGAGCATTTAATTTGCGCTACAACAGAGGAAAATAAGTGGCAACTTTTTTTCGAGGGCGCGGCCAATAAGCATGGATATGGCATGGGGATGTTACTTGTCGATCTGAAAGATATCTATACTCCAATTGCTATCCGCCTCGAATTTGAGGCCACCAACAACATCGCCGAGTACGAAGCATGCATAGCAGGGCTCGAAGCGGCCCTCGAGAGAAACGTCACGAGCTTAGAGGTATTTGGTGATTCCTTATTCATCATCAATCAGGCATCTGGAAAATGGTAGATTCAAGATTCAACTCTACAACGGTATGGTCAACATCTCGAGGAGTTGGTTGAACAGTTTCAAGAAATCACCTTCAACTACCTGCCAAGGGAAAAGAACAGTTTCGCTGATGCACTAGCCACCATCGCTTCACTGGTCGAAATGCCCGAAGGTAAAACGGTGAAGCCCTTTAAAATTTCCCGAAGGAACAGTCCGGCATACTGCATGAGTATCGAGATCAACGAGGTCCAAGCAAACTCCCCATGGTATTCGGATATCATGAATTTTCTCAAGAATGGCACTTATCCCGAGAATAGCAATAAGAAGTCTCAGATGGCGTTGCAAAGGCTAGCCTCTCGATATGTACTAATCGGAGACCGGGTTTACAAAAGGCACCACGAAGGGATCAATCTCCTATGCGCAAATAAGACTGAAGCTCAAGAAATAATGCATGAGATCCACGAAGGTGAATGTGGGCCCCACATGAACGGGTTTATGTTGACCAAGAAGATACTCCGCATGGGTTATTATTGGAGTACCATGGAAAGAGACTGCATCGAGAAAGTCAAAAGGTACGCCAAATGCCAATTCCATGCCAACCTATAGCACGCTCCACCCTCACAGCTTTACAACATGACCACGCCATGGCCTTTCTCTTGTTGGTGCATAGACATCATCGGCAAAGTTCACCCTACTGGCAGCAACGGACAATCTTTCGTCCTAGTAGCCGTGGACTATTTTACAAAATGGGTCGAAGCACAAGCTTATCGGGTTCTCAACGCCAAGAAAGTGGCCAAATTCGTGAAGACTCACATCATGTGCCGGTACGGCGTTCCTCATGAAATCATCTCAGACAACGGTTCTCACTTTGAAAAAGAGATGGACGTGCTCCTGGTAGAATACAAGATTACCAAGCACAAGTCATCTCCATACCGCCCTCAAGCAAACGGCACGGTCGAAGCAGCTAATAAGACAATCGAGACCATTGTGAAGAAAATGGCCTCCACCGGAAGGGATTGGCTCGAAAATCTACCTCTAGCATTATGGGGCTACCGCACGTCAATACGGACAGCAACTGGAGAAACTCCTTATGCACTGGTATATGGTTCCGAAGCTGTACTCCCAATAGAGATCAAAATCCCATCCCTACGGGTCCTCCTCGAGAACCAAGTCAATGAAATCGATTGGATGCAAAGTCGATATGAACAGCTAGCTCTACTCGACGAGAAAAGGCTAAGGGCACTCGAACGTACGAGAGACTATCAACAAAGAATGGCAAGGGCTTTCAACAAAAAGGTAAAGCCCCGAAACATCAATGTGGGAGATTTATCCCTAAGACAACATCCTCCTAATGCCATAACCCCCTTGGAAAATAGGGACCCCGATGGATCGGTCTGTACGTGGTCAAGAAGATACTAAGCGGTGGTGCAGTCCGACTCGTGGATTTAGATGGAGATCAGCTGCCAAAGGAAGTCAACCTCGATAAGTTGAAGAGATTCTACGCTTACTAAACGAAGACCATTAAAAAAAAAAGGCTCGCTAGGTTGAAAACCCGCAAGGGAGGCCTAGGCAAAAATTAAAGCACGTGCAAAAAAAGAAGCCCGCTAGATTGAAAACCCGAAAGGGCCGTCTAGGCAAAAAACAGGGTGCACACAAAAAAAAAAAGGTCTTCGTTTATTTGAACTACGGAGACCTGAGCCTCTACACTGGAGGAACGTAGGCAACCTTCGGGTGCGGTCTAAAATATAAACAAATACCCAAATCATTTCAAATTAACGAGATGCAATTTTTATTCATTCACTGAATTATTTTGATCATTACAATGGGAATGTTGAGCTATTAAAAGACATAAAACATTAAATCCTAAACAAGTGGTCTATTTTACTTGCAATCTCTTGGGGGTACTAGGAAAAATCTAATTTTCTCTTGGCCTTCGAAGGACCACCCGAACGACCATCAATCCTACTCTTCTTGGGAGGTCTAGGAACACTGATACGGACTGAAACTTTCTGCGCAACAGAACAACTCCGAGCATAAAAGTCATCCAAAGGGGTACCAAAAGGGTCAGTCAGAATGTTGTTCACATCAGCAGCAGCTTCCTTGTACCTCAAAGCACTGCTAGGCTCAAAGTCTTTCCCTAACAATTCAGCCCGAAGAACATCTCCCCAAGTAATTCCGTGGTAGATGGTACCAAGCAAGTGATCCAAGTAACTCTCGGGAACAAAGATACTACCCCGGTTCAGAGGGACGGAGGCCCACCGGTTGCGATCATCTCCCCAAGCCGACTGAATCTCACTCGAGAAGTCCGGACCCATATAAGAAACTGGATGGAATATCCCATTCCTCGGAAAAGGAATTATTTGCTGACGACCGAACTGTCTCAAAACCCATTCTGGTTGATAAAACGAAGAATCTCTCAACCGGGGTAAAACCACATGCTGAAAACCGAAGGTCCATTCCATAAAAGGGCGAAGACCCCAAGGGAACCACTCAATGTCAGCTGTAAGACGAGAAGCGAAGAATTTCCTCCAACCCTCTTCGGTCAGGTTTCGAATCAACAGTCGTCTTCTATGAACGGCAAAAGGGGAAAGGTCACCATCCGACGCATAAAGTCTAAAATTCTCTCGAAGCCATATGGTCAAAAGCAAGGGGCATCCTCGTCGCATCTCGCCTGTACGATGTAATTCGTCCAGACCATGCAAAATTTCTCCTACAATGAGCGAAACTATGCTGAATTGTTGTCCTTTCGCCTGCAACACAATCTCAGCCAACTACGCATCCGCAGTACCCAGAGGAGCGACAAACAGAACCTCACTGAAAAGGCAGACAGCCATGTCATTTCTCTTAAAAGACTGAACCGCGACATCTTCCGAATGCAAGCTGAAAAACATCGGAAGCCCAGTTATGTCAACAACGGTCCCGTGCATCATCTTCTTCACCTCTCGAACAGGGAGATTCAGAAGGTTAACCCAAGAGTCAACAACACCGCGATGATATTTAGGGACAGCGATCTGACCAGCCAAAGGCATACCCAGAATGGCCCCAAAATCATCGACAGTCGGCACCATTTCATTAGCTGAAAAGTTGAAAGTATGGCTATCACAATCCCAAAAGGCTGCAGCGGCCTTCAACAAATCCCAATCTGGCTTCAATGTCCGCAAAGTAAAAAGAATTCGAAACCCAAAATCTTTGATGAAAGCGTTTTTGGGATGAGTCTTGAAAGAATACACGAATGTCGAAAAATCCTTCTCGTAACTCTTAACAACCTCGGCATCAAGACTGAAGAGGTTAGAGGCCATGGGAAAGAAGATCACAAGCAAAATTGAGCAATAAAATGGTGTTCAAAAATGGCAAAAGAGAGCTGTTGGAATCAAATTGTCGACCAGAAGCTGATATTATAGCTGTTGGGGGATCTTTTGGCGAGCAAATGTCAGGCCCCGAATTTCGCCTCCAAGAGGGGCGCGCCTCCCGACACTGGTTTACGAGGCGCGCGCGTCCCATAACCAAAAGAGGAAGCGCCTGCGTCCCAGGTAAAAAATGCTTTAGAAATGGCCCTTGTCAAGTTCAGAAAGCAACCTGGGCACTTCAAGAGCCTTCAACCAGCAACAAGTTCAGGATCTCAGCAATGAGAAGGAGTTCAACGACAACAAACACCCAGCTGGGCACACATTAATTTGGTCCGCCCTTAAGGCATGTCTAAAAACTGAAATAAGATAGAAACTCCCACTCAAAGTAGGGTGTCTTTTATTTTCTCAAAGATCAGTTTTTTTTTTTACAATTCATCCCCAGCAGAAAGCATTCCGCAGTCAACTGTGCCCGCACCCCACCAAAAGTCAAAGTCAAACAGTCAACATCAAAGTGCGACTCACGGCAACAACTTGGTCCTGGGTGAGCCACAAAAATCACCACCTCCTCATCAGGAAAAACCTACATCCATTCAAGCAAACGGTCCTCCGGGTCCCGCACTCAAGCAAACGGTCCTTCGGGTCCCGCACTCAAACAAACGGTCCTCTGGGTCCCGCATTCAAGCAAACGGTCCTCTGGGTCCCACATTCAAGCAAACGGCCCCCCGGTACCCGCTATTAAAGCAGACGGTCCTCTGGGTCCCGCTATTCCAGTGGACGGTCCTCTGGGTCCCGCATTCAAGCAAACGGTCCTCCGGGTCCCGCATTCCAGCAAACGGATCCGCTTCCAGCAAACGGATCTCGCTATCAGCAAACAGGTCCCGCATTCCAACAAACGGATCCCGCTTCCATCAAACGGATCTCGCTACCAGCAAACGGATCCCGCTTCCAGCAAACGGATCTCGCTATCAGCAAACAGGTCCCGCTTCCAGCAAACGGATCTCGCTACCAGCAAACAGGTCCCGCTGTCGGCCACGGTGGACCGCTTCATGCCACCGAACCTTTTATTATCAACCAAGCCGCTCACATAGGGAGCGCACCTCTATCCCTTGCAATTTCAAATTCCTGTTTTTATCGAGTCTTTTCTTTTTCTTGGTGATGTCCTAGGCGGATGTCTTTCTTTCGTCGGCGCGTTTGCTTCGCAATCCACGCCGCCGAGGGGCTCTGTAGACACCCTGCCTTGGACCGCTCACCCCGATTGCACACTTGGTTTTGTGTTTCTCCCTCTTTTAAGTGTTTTCTGTTAGTTTCTGTTACTTTGGTTAACTTCCAAGCGGGCTCCGTTAAGTCCAGGGACTAAACTGAACAACAGTTCTAACTTTCTAGTCCATTCTGTCAAAATTTGCCTTTCAGAGTCGCGCGCCTCCTCCCCTTAAGGTCAGACGTGCGCGCCGTCCGCCTCCTAGGTGGGATGCGCGCGCTTCTAGGGTGTGTCAGTGACACGCCCCTAGGTCCCGGGATCCCCTAGTAGAACCTCGAACCTGGTGCGCGTGGCTAGGAAGAAACGAGAAACTAACAGGAAACTGGATGACATCTGTTTATAACAAACTGACATGATATATATACTCAAGAGTAAGGAGCTAAGATAGCTCACAACACGAGTTTTAGACAAGAAAATTAAAACCAAACATGATTATACACAGCGGAAGATATGCCTAGCACATAAGCTGGCAATACAAGATGTCTAGAGATAACAAGAGACAACAAGTCTACCCAGAATACTGAGTTACATAACTCATAATACATCGTCCTCACCAAAATGTAAAAGGACCACTACCCCCAAAAGAATAACCACATGCGTAGTAAGCTCCCAGCTATGTCGAGCCTCACTTTGCACTATCACTAGCCTTCCTTTGATCTAAGGAAAACAATTAAACAAGGAACGGGGTGAGATAAATCTCAGTAAGCTATTAGATGCAAATACATGACATGTTATCATGCGATTCAAGTAGATACTCAAGTAATCATGTATCAAGTATCATCAAGTAACAAGTATATGAGAGCTAAGCCAACTTATCAAGTAGCACATAGGGCTAAGCTATCACGTTATAAAGGATATTGCTTCCTTCCTTATCCCTCCCAAGAATACCATTGTTGTCGTAGCTTGTATTAATTTTGACAATCACGATCAATATCAAGAAACTGCTTATGCAGTATATATAAGAAGACCCGGTAACCAGTGTCATTCCCAAGATCAAGATTCATGAGGTGTTCACAAGTTTAGCATTCACTTTTATCAGGCGTATTGCTCTAATAAAGGAAGCTCGGCCCTTACTATGGCCTGTAGTTAGGGGTCAAGCGCAGATACATAGATCCCCGATTATCACTTTGGCCCCAGCCTCATGATAAGCGTGAACCTATATACCTCCGAACAAGCAAGGACCAGCTGGACTCACACAAGAATGCACAAGTAAGTATTTACTTGAACTACGGGAGTAGAACTAATCCAAAAGTAGTGGACTAGCTCATCAAGGAACATGCTTCAAGTAATCAAGAAGTCACATTGTTATCAAGTAGCTATATGCAATGTTTGCACATACACATCAAGAACATTTCTCATACACGTTAGTGCTTGTTCATAGCTCTTTCTAGTTTATTACCATATACATGTATTGGTGTCAAGTCATGTACAAGATTTTATTATCTTATATTCAAGTTCTCAATCCACTTCTATGGATGTTTAAGACATGTACAAGATTTTATTGTCCTATACTCGAGTTATCATTCCAATCTTTGGACATTCAAGCATGTATAAGAGTTATACATTTTACTCTTACAAGTTCTTGATCCTATTCTTAGGATGTTCAAGCTCAAGACATTGTTCTAATGCCCCTAAGGTGCACAAACATTGGTTTCAAGACAAGCATAACACATTAGTGCTTATTCATAGCACTTTCTAGACATATAAAAGAGTTCTTCCTTTTATAATTAATTTCTCATGTTCAAGACTCACTTCTGATGCCCCTAAGGTGTCACAACACTTACTAGGACATCTTATACCAAGGCTATATACCTCAATTGGGGATAAGTCTAGCTTAATCAAACTTTAAACAAGTTTTTTTTATTTTTCAGGGTAACCGGGCGGGCGCTCACTTTGAACCGGGTGGCCGCTCACTAGCAAGTGAATCCTTTGAAAAACCTTCCAGAAAGATGTGCGGTCGCCCAAGGAATTTTGTGCGGTCACACACTAGGGCGAGCAGGCACTCAAAGCCTAACCAAGCGGGCGCTTGGTACTATTTCAAGCCAAAGCACATTTCATTCCCAGGTTGAATAATTCGCCGTCCCGATTGTAGGAGTATACTTTTACTTATCAAATAACATTCCCAGGAGTATACAAACATACTCAAACTATTTCTTTCAATTTTCTTTCATCATTTTACACAGTAGGTTTATACTCCCCTTGTCCCAAAATTACAAGTATCACAAAAATTGCCCCAAACACAAAATTGACAAACACAAGTATCAGGAATAACATATATGCATGTTATTACAAGCAAGGAGGAGCTAATAACTTACCTATTCCGAAATCAATTTCACTCAAATTAATTTCTGTTCGGCAGGAAACGCTCTATTCAGCGCCACGAATATTTATCCGGGATCGGAATCGAGAACAAATGGATAATTAAACTCGAGGAGTCGAGAATAGGGTAAAACTCTAACCCTAACTTTCAAGAACAGAGGAAACGTAAACTTAATTTGGGTATAAAGCTTTCTCAGAGAAGCAAACCAAGAAGATATATTTCAACTTTCCAAAAATGACACCTAGGCCCCTCAAGTTTCACTTTTAATAAAAAGGCCCCTAAAGTCATATTTTCATAAATGGCCTAAAAGTCAAAACTAGACATTTAACCATCTTAATATTCTAAAGCAGTTAAGAAATTAACCCAAGTAAAACTAGCACATAATATACAAGTTAAATATTTAACAAGCAAGTCAGGAATTTAACAAGAATAAGGATGGGCGTTACATCCTCCCCACCTTAAAGAAAATTCGCCCACGAATTTTACTTACTAAGATTTTCAAATAGGCTCAGGTATTTATCTCGCATCTCTTTCTCGGTTTCCCAAGTAGCCTCTTCAATATCTTGATTTCTCCAAATGACCTTCACAATAGGAATCCTTTTGGTATGCAAGACTTGCTCTTTCCAGTCAAAAATTTCAACAGGTTGTTCCTCATAAGACAAATCAGACTGAAATGGAATAGCCTCATACTCAAGAACATGTGACTCATTCTCCATATACTTGCGAAGCATGGACACGTGAAACACATTATGAATACCAGATAAAGAAGGTGGTAAAGCCACTCTATAAGCCAACTTTCCAACTCTTTCAAGAATTTCAAATGGACCGATATAATGAGGAGATAACTTTCTTTTCTTCCCAAATCTCTTAATACCTCTACGAGGAGAGACTTTCAAGAATACAAAGTCACCTACCTAGAATTCAAGATCCCTTCTGCGATGATCACCATAACTCTTTTGTCTACTTTGAGCTGTGCGCAATCTATCTCGAATGAGTTTCACACTCTCAACTGAATGTTGAACCATTTCAGGTCCCAAGAGTCTAGCTTCTCCCACTTCATCCCAACATATAGGAGATCGACACTTTCTGCCATAAAGAGCTTCATAAGGAGCCATTTCAATGCTAGACTGATAATTGTTGTTATAAGCAAACTCAGTCAAAGGAAGATGAGTATCCCAACTGCCTTTAAAATCAACAACACAAGCACGTAACATATCCTCGAGAATCTGTATAAGTCTCTCTGATTGCCCATCAGATTGAGGATGAAAAGCTGTACTGAAATTCAATTTAGTACCCATGGCACCCTAAAAAGCTTGCCAGAATTGAGAAGTAAAACGAGGATCTCTGTCAGACACAATACTCACAGGAACCCCATAAAGTCGGACTATCTTCTGAACATACAAAGATGCCAACTGAGACAATGAATATCCCATGGAAACAGACAAGAAGTGAGCTGATTTAGTCAATCTGTCCACTATAACCCAAACAGCATCGTGGCTTCGTCTGGTACGTGGTAAACCAGTCACAAAATCCATCGTGATATGCTCCCATTTCCACTCTGGAATTTCTAATAGTTGCAACAAACCTGCTGGACGTTGATGTTCCACTTTTACTTGTTGACAAGTCAAACATTTGGACACATACTCAGCAATTTCTCTTTTCATGTTGTTCCACCAGAAATGCTTTTTCAAGTCTTGGTACATTTTTGTGCTTCCAGAATGAATAGTATACTTGGCTTTGTGAGCCTCTTCAAGAACTTTCTTCTTTATATCAAGATCAACTGGAATACAAACTCTGCCTCGAAAGGTAAGAATTTCATCACTGTTGAAAGAAAAATCTGGTTGCTTTCCTTCATTCATTCCACTAATAATTTTCTGCAATTCAGAATCAGTTACCTGAGCTTCTTTGATCTGTTGTAGTAAATCTGAAGTAGCCTTTAAATAAAAGAGAAAAATAAAATAACGTGTCACGCTATTATATCAATGAAACTATTATACTCCGTATTACTATAGTGACAGTTCATTTTTCTCATGTTAATTATCGCATTATTATTGTCAATTTTAGAATAAGTATTATATTTTTAAACTATACTCCCTCTGTTCCGCCCGACTTAGGATTCTTGGTCAAGCAATTTATAATTTGACCAACAATTTGAACAAAAATAATTATCTTAATGAAAATATAAAAATAGTTATTTAGTTTATTATTAATCGTGATACAATAACAAGTTTTAAATTTTTATCATCATCATTATATTTCTTCAAATATTTGGTCAAAGTATAAATTGTTTGACCAAAATCCTAAGTCGGGTGGGACGGAGGGAGTATAATATATAACTCAATGTTAGCATTATACAAGTGATAAACAAAAAGTAAAATATACCTTTGAAAAATACTTTAAAATATTGACAAATTAAATGTAATATTTATCATGAAAGGCTAAACGTAAACACATAATGATGTGCGAAAAAATGTATGTACAAAAGCTACAAACTTTCTATAAAGCCACTTTTGCGGTGAGAAAGATCCAAAATGTCACATGTTTAAGATTCATGATGATACTAAACTTGTAACGTGTCAATATTGATAATAAAAAGGAAAATTACACCGTATTATCATATTACGTAGTGTTTGTTGTGAGATTTAATGTTCTACAAGTTGTTATTTAGTACACTATGTCCACACACTATTATAAAATAGAGAAAATTTAGACCATGTTAATATGGATGGACAACGGTTAATACAAGTTAACAAAATAGATGAAAAAATTTACTTATATATTTGAAAATTGCATTGTCTAGACCTAAAATTCAATAATGTTTCATTTGCCGCTATTCCATCAGTTACATTTACACCACAACAAATAAAGAAAAAAATTACAATTAATTCTCAAAATTAGTTACTTATTGTAACTATGTAATTTATAAAATATATATTAATAATTGTTACTAAATAAAATATTACTATGTTACTAGGATCCATATAAATAAAAATCTTTTAGTAAGTAAAATACTCTTATGTGCTAATAATATATTTCTTCCGTCCTACTATAAGATGCAGCTTTGTTTTAAGCACAAAGATTAAGAAAATGTGTAAGTGGTGTAAGTATTGTGAGTATGGTAAGTGAAATATATAGAGAAAAAGTGGGATATAGAATATCAAGTAGATAGTTGTTATGAATATGACGACTCATCCTAATTTTGACTAGAAAATCTTAGGAAATACATGTTTCTTCAAAGAATTAGGAAAACAAGTCTTTAAAAGTGCACGGTGTTATCTTTGTAATTAACTGGAATATTATTTTAAAATACTTAGTGACACTTTTGTAATTAACTGAAACTTCTTTTAAAATCCACAATGACATTTTTGTAACTATATCGCACGGTGTAATCTTTGTAATTAACTGTAATAATATTTTAAAATACTCAGTGACACTTTTGTAATTAACTGAAACTTCTTTTAAAATCCACAATGACATTTTTGTAACTATTTGAAACTTGTGAACACATGACGCTCTTAACACTATCACTAACAATCCTTAGCACTGACACTCTTTTAAATTATCATCGGCACTTTTTTAACACTAACACTACACTGACACTAATTACAACTACTTTTGAAACTCTTTAACGTTACCTTTGAAACTCTTTTAACTATCCCTAGCACTCTTGAATACTATTACTAGCACTCTTTAATGTTATCAATAACATTCTTTTACACTACCACTAACACTCTTTAAAATTATAATAACACTATTTAACATTATCAATGTTCTTAACACTACTACTAACACTCTCTATTACATATAGTGGCACTCAATAATACATATGATGGAGTACCTTGTAACAAATAAACTAACACTATTTTGAGGGTAAATTAATATATAGAAGACATTTGACCAAAGAAACTCCTTCAGCCTCAAAAATACATTTTCCATTTACCCAAACTTAAACCACGTTGTTTAACTCATCTAGTGGTATTACAATAAGATTACCCCCACGTAGTGGCGGACATCGATCTAGATTATTTTATATGTGGACGTACAAATACATTATAAAATATTTTGTAAGTGGGTGCACAAATACATTATAAAACTTTTTGTGCAAAAATTATTGCTTGATATAAGACTTGAACCTCGTACATTCGGGTTAAAATGCCATCATCTTTATTAATCAATGAACATTAGACACAATTTGAGGAAGTGGGTTCACGCATACCCTTTTCTATTTTCTTGTATCCGCTTCTATACTCTTGTGTTTACCAATGGCCCCATGTATATATAGCCATAAAAAATGCTAGCAGCTTCACTCGTGTCGGTTTCGGTCCTCCTGCAACAATTAATTTCAGTCTTTCCAAGCTGGTGTTGTCACAATATTCATTAATTTAAAGTAAATCAAGATTCGAAGCTACTACGACAAGGTTTTTTCACCAAATGTCACACGTTTAAAAATACTTTTTTTTCTTAAGTGTTAGGAAAAATTGACGACCAACTTAAACTTAACGTGTGTAGGGTCAAATTACCAAATAACTTGAGCGGTATAAACCAAATCGTTTTTTTTTTAGGGAGGGGCTATTGCCACTATACCAATTGCTTATCCACTACACTCATTGTATTTTTGGTAAATCAATAATTTACTTGACACAATTGCCCTTAAAAGAGACTACTATACTAATACAATATTTACTTATTCACTACACCTTTGATATTCGTTAAAACTAAACAGTTTTGTTTTTACTTCTAACATAATTCATTTTAATAATGTTTTTTTTTAAATCAATAATGTTAATATAAATTTTGCTTTATATACAAGAAATTTTAAAGTAGATATGAATTGCTAATATGAAATAAATAAATTATTTATTTAACGGTCACCTAGTTGTTTTGTAGGCCTATCGACATTCTAACCACTGTACTTTGCTTAAGTTGTCGATTAACCCACCCATGTTTTTTTAGCAGTTTTAACCATCCAACTGCATTTACGTTTTTAATAAACCCAAATGGCCTAACGACATCCAATAATGTTAGAAAAACCTAACAAAACCTAACATAATCTAACGCTAGTTTGGATGTCATTCATTCTTAATTTATCCCTGGTCTTGTCTCTCCTTCACGGACTTTACATCTTCAATTTCACCAAAAACCCTAGCTTTTACAAAATCCCCAAACTCATGATCCATTTCAATAGCAGCTCCATTCCTCTTCCAATCGTTACTACCTTCAAGAGCTGCTTCATCATTGAACTGACTCAAAGCTTGAGCATCACATTTGGACTCAAACGCCTCATCGATGGCAAGTTTCAATACCAAACGGTACAGCTCTTGGCCGATAACCTGCTTCAATTCACCGTCCTCGTCGACGGCCTTTTGATCGTCTCCCTTCCAAGCTACGTTCAAAACCTCAGCGTCGACGGCCTCTTTCAAGGCCAGATTTTGAAAGGGTTTCAAAATCAAAAGCATGAGTATTTTAAAACGGTTTGGGTTTCAATTTTTGATATTAGATATTTGTATTTGAAGGATTTTTTATTTTCGATTTCCCATTTATTTTTTTTCAGATTTGGGTTACGATTTTTCAGATCTGGGTTTCATTTCTTGAGATCTGATTTTGAATCTTGAGATCGGTTTCGAATTTCTTTTATTTCGATCTTTGCTTTAGACTGTAAATCTGGATTTGGATTTTTAAGTTCAAAGTTTCGACTTTTGATTTTGCTTGAATTTGGTTGGGTATGTAGAAATGACCTGGGTTTTTCTTAACTTTGGGTATGTAGAATGATATGGGTTTTTCTTAACTTTGGGAATGAATAATTTGCTTTTGCATGGTGGCTGCAATGGTGGTTTAAGTGGCTGCAATGGTGGCATGTTGGTGGCAGTTGTATGGAGAATAAGATCAGGGATAAATTAAGAATGAATTTTGTTAGGTTTTTCTAACATTATTGGATGTCGTTAGGCCATTTGGGTTTATTAAAAACGTAAATGAAGTTGGATGGTTAAAACTGCTAAAAAAATATTGGTGAGTTAATCGACAGTTTAAGCAAAGTACAGTGGTTTAGAATGTCGATAGGCCTTGTTTTGTATGCAAAATTAATTTAATAACTGTTTACTTTCTCTTATGGCTCTCAGTTAAAGAGAAAGAAAACGAATAGATAAAGTAACGAATAAAATATAATTTTAAACAATAAATGTAAATGCTATTTATTTATTTTTATATTAAATGCTATTAGTGTTGGAAATTTTACATTATTTATTAGTTTTTATTAATTTCAAAAATTAAAGTAAGTGGGGAATTTACTAACAATTGTTTTTTCTATACATCTCCCAACTTTTATAAATATTTTCAAAATTACATCTTATATTTACACGTGTCTTAGTATTATAAGAAAGAAAATGAAAGGTAATGTACTTACTTTATTACTTTAAGACAAAAACTTATGTGAGAACAGGGGACACCCGTCTCATGGATGAGACGGGTCATTCCGACCCGAAACCCGCTCCATCATCCGACCCATCACCCGGAGTATATATAGATGAACCCGCCCAAAAAACACATAATACACACAGTAAAAAGGTGAGTACTGTTCGAGAAGCTTCAGCGACCATCTCTCTCCTTCAACTGCTTATTCTCGTTTTTCTCTCCGGCGGTTCGTTCAACCGTTCGATAACCCCTTTCAAGTAGATTTTCTTCCTTAAAAGCTTTTCGTAGAGTTCCGTTAGGTTTTTGTTCGAAGTTTTGGTAAGATTTTCCCCATTTTTTTTTCAAATTTCAGGTCGTTTTTTACAGCATTTTTGTTTGATTTTAAGTGCGACTCTTGCATTTTATGCTTTGTTTTGTCTTTTTGTTTTTAATTTCAAGTCGATTTTGGTAACATTCTTCATTTCTAGGGTTAGAGATGTTGTTTGGTTGTACTTTTTGTGGTTTTTCAAATTTTATTGTGTTTTTCTATGAAATTTGTTGTAATGCATGTTGTTTATTTTGTATTTTTCTATTGTTGTTGCTGTTTTGGTTCATTTTGTTGTTGTTTTGTTTTTGTTTTTTTGGTTAATTTCTAGGGTTAGATATGTTGTTTGTTTTTGTTCTGTTTTTGCTGTTGTATATATATGTGTTGGTATCTGAGTTTTGTCCTGTAGTATTACTTTTTGGGGTGTAGGTGTTCACATGATGGTGTAATAGTTAGAATAAGATAATGTTATAGTGTTGACTTAAAGTAATAGTTTGTTTATAGGTGTTCATATGATTGTGTAATAGTCAGAATAAGATATATTTTGAGTAATACTTCTCATTTGTTTAAGTAATAGTTGGTATTGCTATAAGTAATAGTACTACACTTTTTGAAGTAATAGTGTTATTTTGAGTAATACTTTACATTGTTTAAGTAATATACATAATATGTAAATATAATATTGATATTATTTTAAAGTAATAGTTGGTTTATAGGTGTTCATATGATTGTGTAATAGTCAGAATAAGATAATGTAATAGTGTTGACAATCATTATGTAATAGTTATATATTTGTTAATGTAAGGTTTTTTAGTACTAAAATTTTGTTTTGTTGTTTTTTAATGGATATAGAATGAAGCGTAACATTAAACAGTTTAGGAAAGGGCAGAGGAGATCGTCAAGGATTTCATCTTTTTCTAGTAGAAAGCAGATTAAACAATCAAGCCCAGTTTATCTTGACGTTAGCTCAGATTCTGATCAATCATCTGATTCTGATCAATCTCCTGAACTATGTATGTTTTTATTAAGCCTTATTTAGTAAATTATGATTACTTAAATTTTTATTCTGATTATATTTATACTATAATGTCAGTTACTCGGATGGAAAAATGATTGGTTGATTATAGTTCTGAAGATGATGATAAAGATACATCAATGGATAGATCTTTGGTTCTTTATCAACCTGTTCCTCAAGCAGTTATTGAAGGGGATATTGGGGAGGATACCGATGGAGTAAAACAGAGTGATGAAGCGGTTTTTGATAAAGAAAAAGATGAACCTGTTCCTCAAGTAGTTGAAGAAGGGTATATTGCGGAGGATACCACCGATGGATTAAAACAGGGTGATGAAGCTTCTGTTGGTGGTGGAAGCATTGGAGTAAAACAGAGGGATGAAGCCTCTGTTGTTGAAGAAAATGATGAACGTAGTGGTGGTGGTCTCGTACTATCACTGGAAAAAAAAGATGGTAAAGTTGTACGTATCAAGCAATCTGCGAAGAGACGTCGGCTTGTGAAGAAAGATTATGAAAACAGATCGAAGGATAATGTTGATAGAGAGAGGGATGATGATTTAAAGGACAAGTTGGATGAAGAGCATACTACCAGAAATGTTGTCACTAGATCTTCATCAAAACTTTGTAGTGAAGAAAATGTGGAGGTGGAAAAGAAAGCGAAGGAAACGGATACTCCAAGAACAGTTGTTACAAGATCTTCTCCGAAAGAAAAAGGTGTTGTTACAAGGTCTTCTCATTCACCCAAAAATGTGAAAGAGAAGAATGTGCCTGGGAAGAAGGAGAATGAGTTGAAGAATGTGCCTAGGAAGAAGGGCAAGGATGAAAATGTTGTTGAGAAGATGCAGAAGGATATGAAGTTGAAGGACAAAGGTGTTATTACAAGATCTTCTCCGAAAGAAAAAGTTGAAGAAATAGATGTGTTTGTTGAAACAATGTTCTATGTTTACGTTTTCATGGGGATATGTATATCTTTGAAGAAATAGTTGTGTTGTTTAAACAATGTTCTATGTTTAAGTCTCGTGGGGATATGGGTACCTTTGAAACAATGGTAGGTTTTTTTATTTTGGTTCAAACAATGTTATGTACTTTTAAGTTTTCACTAGAAATCAATGTAAATATTGGTAGTAATCGCTGAAAATATTTTTGTTCTGAAGTATAAGTTTTTTTTATTGTTTTTTTGGTGCATAAACATAGGTAAAGGTAATATTAACTGCATGTGTAATAGTTGATGAAAACTAATGTAATAGTTGAAGTTAGCTAATGTAATACTTAATATATGAAAATGTAAAATCAACTGCATGTGTAATAGTTGAAGTTAGCTAATGTAATACTTACTAATTGATAATGTAATACTTAATACATGAAAAGGTAATAGTTGATGAAAAATAATGTAATAGTTGAAGTTAGCTAATGTAATACTTACTAATTGATAATGTAATACTTAATATATGAAAATGTAAAATCAACTGCATGTGTAATAGTTGAAGTTAGCTAATGTAATACTTACTAATTGATAATGTAATACTTAATACATGAAAAGGTAATAACAATTGCAATAAACATAATATTAAAGTAAGATTAACATCTTATAAGTGCATGTGTAATAGTTGAACTAAAACAATGTAATACTTACTAAATAATAATGTAAAACTTAATACAAAAAAAAGTAACATCTAGTAATATTAATTCTAAAACAATATAACATTTGGTGTTTTTGAACCAAATTCCCTTGGCTGATCACTTCTGTTAACATGGGCTTCTGTACTCTTTTTTCCTCCTTTTTTGATAGCCCTTTTTATCCTTTTTTTCCTTCCTTTAGTGACTGAGCGAGCTGGATCTAGTGTTACATTTGATGTAGATGAAACATGTGAACCTGAAGTTTCTTCTTGTTCTTGTCTATTGCTCAATGAAGAAAGAGCAACGCATAGATCTTCGTAAGCGTCATCAACTTTTTTCTTGCTGCGTCACTGTCTTGGCAATTCAAAAATAGATTATAGAACTTTCTTGATATTTCATGCCGCCATTGAATCAAACTGTTATTCCTGTCAAAATTTTCCAAGGTGTGGAATTTATCCCAAACTGATTATTTTGCAAATTTTGTCCATCTTTTCAGTATATACTTTTCTGGTATCTTTATACGATCATTATGATAGAGGACTTTCAATATATGCCTACACAAAATACCACATTCTTCAAATTTTCTACAATTGCAACTCACAAAGTCAGTTTTTGGATCCATCATGACATATCTTGTATGTCCAGAACCATCAAGTCCGCAAATCTCATAAGTTTGCAGCACTTCATCAACATCCATAAGAGTACATTTCCTTGTAAGTGCTAGCATGAATTCTTTTTCAAAGCGTTGAAAGACAGATAAAGTGTATACCTCTGAAGCGTGCTTAAGCAATCCCGTTAATAGAAGTGTAGACGTTGGAATTGATCTTGCAATTTTGAATTTATCTTGTTCTTCTGTCTTCCTCCAATTTTCCAATATACTTTTAAAAATTGAATGAAATTCTACAAGGCTAGTTGTTTTTTTCACATTGCTCCCCATTGCACTATTTGTAACCTCACTGCGTTGTGATGAAAGTATACCAGCTGAAAAGTAATCTTTGTTCAAGGCCGTGCACCATTTATCCTTCAAAGCATACAATCTTTTAAACCACGTTTCGTTTTGAAGCTGATATTTACTAATCATGTCATTCCAACATTCTTCAAATTCAGCTTCATCATTACAACCCGACATACATTTTCTGAACTCGTCCTTGAAGACATCATCGCTCTTCAAACGGCCAAACTTTTTTATGGCATTTTGATACAAATGCCATTGGTACAACTTGTGTTTTGTGTTAGGGAATGCCTGTAAAGGTAATAAAGAGTATTTATTAATGTAACACAATAAACTTTATAATGTAATATAGCATTTTTGTACAATATGTAATAGAACTGTTAAACAAAAAGTAATAGTTAATGTTCCATATTATAATAGTATCATATAGTTAATGTAATACTTAAATATAATGAATATAAAAATGCTTACCGTTGCTATAGCATTTGTAATTTCTTGATCCTGATCAGTGAATATTGTCACCGGGCACTTGCTTCCCATTGGTTTCTTGAATATTTCAAACAACCATTCAAATGATTTTGTTTCTTCATTTGCCAAAAATGCAACCCCAAACATAATATTTTTTCAATGATTGTTTAACCAAACTATTGGAGCACAAATCAAACCATATTTGTTTGTACTATATGTTGTGTCAAAGACAACCACATCACCATAAATATCATAATCCTCTTTCATCATTGAATCTCTCCAAAACACACTACTTAATCTACCTTCATCATCCAACATTACTCTAAAGAAAAAATCAGTTTCTTCAGATTGTTGTTTATACAACATCTCAACAAGTGTCTGTGCATCTCCACTCCCTCATTCTTTCAGTTTCAATCTATTGACATAATTTAAATGGTCCTTTTTAGTGTGACCAAGAATGTCATCTCCACCAGCTTCATATGACATATAACGGTAGGAGTCCATTGCTCTTATACCAGAAGAAACCATATCTTCTATTACTTTACCTTAATCCTCCGTAATACTTCTCTCACATCTATAATACTTGGACCACTTTTTCCTTGTCAACTGATGATTATGCTCCAAAATATGTCTATCGACCACATAATGTCCTTCATCTTCTAAAAGCTTTACTTTTAATGAAGCTTTACATTGTGTGTGTGTTATATGAGTCTTTCGCTTTTTAAGTTCATTATCATCAAACCCGTCTACTCGAGATCCAGCACTAGAACATACGAAATATTTGTGTAGTACAACTCCATCTCCTCGACATCTTGTAGTTGACTTTCTTACACCAAAACCTATTTCCTTAGCATGTTGACAATACAAGTCATACATTTCATCAATTGTCTTTGCTGTAAAACCAAATAGAGATCCACTCATGTTTGATCCTGTATCATTCTGTTCTTCTTCAATTATTGTTTCATTTTCTTTGAATGTTTCTTTAGCATAGTCTTGTAGTCCCCAAGTTGGTTTGTAAACTGATCCATCAACTACAATTAAAGTAACACAATTCATTCTGTAAAGTAACAATGACAGTAAATAATGTTCTTCTAAATTAAAGCTTTATATTTAAAATAATAGTTCACAATTATTGAAGTAATAGTTGTTCAATATAATCGTAATAGATCATAAAGTTACATGTATTTATACGATAGATTTAGATGATATACAGCAATGTAATGGTGTCAATGACTTAAAGTAATAATACATTCAGTCATTACATGTGTGTGTGTGTAATGTTATGCAAATTCAAATCTAAATTCAAGTTAAATAATGTGAAATCTAGTTTATAGTAACAATCTTACCGTCATTAGGTTGCTGATGTTGTATATCATTCTCTATTAATCTTCGGCGAGACGAGAACTGAAAATTTTAGATCTGGATTTTGTTTATGATGTTTTTGATTGATCTGATTTTGCTAGATCTGAGTTGTTGTTGTTGAATAATCGACTCCGGCGACCTTTGATTTTTAGGTTCAGTCGCCGGAATCGTGTCCCTCCGATTAATCGAGTTGTGCAGTCGCACCTTTTCATTGAGTGTTTGTGTGTGTAGATTAGCAGCTTACCTTTTACTATGTGTTTGTGTGTGTTTTCGTTAGGTCGACCTATTTATAAGTCGGGTCATGGGTCCGGGCTTCGGGTCGTTCCGACCCGTCTCATCCATGAGACGGATATAGCTGTTCTCATGGGAGACCAGCTCTTACTTCAATATGACCATAAAACGCTGAAAATACTAGTTTAAAAAGAGTATAAGAGAAAAATCAAAAGATTTGTTCGATTTTTTTTAAAGAAAAGAGTTATTTGATTTGAAAAATTAATTTGTTATTAAATAAGGCAAGTATCTTGATGAAAATAATGTCCTGATCATAATTAATTAAAATTCATAGTAGGAATGTAAGGGATAAGTAAAACTTAGTGTTTATAGAATCTCCCCCAAGATATTCATTAATTCCATAAATATCAAAGGCTAGTTATGTCAATTAACAAAATTTGTAGTGGATAAGCAATTAATATAGTGGCAATAGCCACTCCCTTTTTTTTATTTACACAATTCAACCAGCTTCAAAATCTTTAATACCATTTTTTATTGTAAACTTTTACTTTTGAAAAATAAATGGACACCATGTGACTTTCATATTTGAATGAAATAAATAAAATAAACACACATAATAGTTGACGTTCTAAATGATTAACCTCAAAATGATTAAACAAATTAATTCCTTACAATTCCATCTCTAAACCAAAGTTGAAGCTCTGAACGATTATCCTTACAATTCCAAACTTTAAAACAAACCAAATCTGATATGATAAATTTGTACCATTACACCAACTAAAATTGAACAAAGCGAAAAAAAATAAAATTATAAAATGGTTTTTCACTCGGGCCAAAATTGTTTTGGAGTGAATATTTTCATCAAGCTGGTTGAGTAATTCCAGTAGTCTATTATTTGAAATGCGAACATGAACCTAGGACTAGCCAAGATAGTCTCCAAGTCTCTAGCAAAGACCATCCGGTGCAAAGTTATCAATACGTTGTAGCTAGGAGTGTAAATCGTTCGGTTTTGTTCGGTCTCTGTCATATTAGAGATCGAACCACTAGTCATCGATTTGAGAAAAGGCCAAACTGTGAAAAACTTCAAACCGTCATTCAGACCGTGGTTCATATCATGATTCAAACCATGGTTTAGACTCTGTTAAAAAGAGAAAATTCGGAGGAAGAATAATGTATGTTTAACGAGTAAAGAAGCCGAAAGAATTGAACGTACTATAGAATTTTGTTAACTATGTTGCTCAACAAATATAACACACGATGAAATGAATAGTGAATAAGATGCAAAGAAAAAGTTAAGAATGGTTTAATGTAATGTAGATCTTTTAGTAATTCAAAGGTGGATATTACTTAACATACAAATATATGACTAATATATGCAGTCTGACAGTTCGGTCTTGTAGTTCGGTCTCGCTGGTTTGGTTCAGGCTGGTTTGATCTGGAGGGGTTAGGCCACAAACTAAACCGAATCACGCGTTTTACGAATTTCTGACACCGAAACGAACCACTCGTGCTTGAAAACCAAACCAGACCGTATGGTTTGATTTTGTTCGGTCTTAAACTGTGGTTTGGAGCGAATCGCTTACACCCTAGTTGTAGTTAATAAAGATGAATTGATTGAGATTTCTAGTATTAGAGATTTCAAACTTATCAATGAGCGGGATAACCTCTATTTGTAATTAGGGGTATAAATGATTCAGTGTAGCTCGATTTGAGAAAATTTAGAGGTCAACCTGCTAGATATAGATTTGAAGAAATACCTGACCGAGCTAAACCATAATAAATTTCAAATCAAGCTGAGCTGAACTACCATAATTTGGTTCAGTTCGGTTTGAACCTCAGTTTGATCTTGCGGTTCAAACTGCGGTTTAAGCCGTAGTCTGGACCACGGTTTAACAACCGTCAGGACCATAATTCAAACTATAGTCTGGCCTTATATTTTTTTATTATATTACTTAAAACATTTGGGATCGTAGAGTACAAAATGCCAACAATCCACACACAATAACAACTTAGTAGCTTACAAATTACAATAGTCTCAAATCACAAAGTTAATAAAACATACAAATATTCTAGTCTGAAACTACCACTCAACATAAAATAAAATAAAGTATCAAGTTCATGTGAAATCATTTAAGAAAATGAGAAGTAAATAAGTGCTATGCTATGGACTATTGCAGCCAAATGGTGATTCCAACATCTTTTCTTCAAAATGCTTAAAAAGATAAAAGAAAAACGTAAGGAATTAATAGAACAAACTAAAACCCCCATTTCTAGAAGGAATTACAACTAGATAAGTCAACATGTAAGTTCATGTTCTCCCGGTACAATTTTCATTCATTTCTTATTTAGATTACAAATAAGAAAAGCTACATTCAAAATGATTGGTACCCCCAGAAATAACGGTCCATATGTATGGTTCAACCGTTCAACTTAGCCGTTCGACTTAAGGTTTAGCTAACGGTTCGACTCGATGGTTCAGTTTAGGAATCGCAGTTTTGCTCAACTCGGTTTTGTTTGGTTTAGTTTGAAGAGGTCAGACCGCAAGCCAAACCGAGCTATGTGGTTTGGTATATTTTGAAACCAAACCACTCACGCTTGAAAGCTGAGCATACCGCATAGTTTGGTTCGTTCGGTCTTAAACATTAGTTTAAACTGAACCGCCGACACCCCGATTTATAATAGTTTGAGGGCGGCTGAGCCCACCTGATTAGATGAAGCCTTATTTGGAGAGTTGGTTATAACCGCTTCCGGATAAGGTGGACATCATGTGTTTGAACGAGTAAAGTCGGGCTGATTGTCTTGGTCGGTCGTTCTCTCTTGGTCGACTTCAAAATCTTTTGTACAAACGTGAACCGACAAGGGTTGCGTCGACTTGTTCCTCTACATCAACCATGCTTTGAGTCTTGTACTGTTTATCCTGTTCAATTTTAAAACCAGTAAACTAGTCGAAATGCAATTCAACTTATTTTAGTTCAATTTAGTTTAAGAAATAAGTAAATAATGCTACTATTCATACCCGCACAATTGCTGAATAAACCCGCAATACTAAGTTTACCCAAAACAATTATTCCATAAACACTAAGTACATCATCTCTTTTCCAATATTACCCTTTTTAAACCTATAATCATGCACCAATTTAAATCAATAAACCACACCCACATTCCCATCAGCACTTTCCTCCTCACAAAACACGGATGAGAACCCAGACTATCGTCCCATTTTCTGTGAGTTCCTTTCAACTTAGGCTCACATTCTCCTCAATTTCTCACAACCCACTTCATTTTTAGGGCAATTAATTAAAGGTTTTCTATTGTTGAAAGGCAAATCAACAAAAGAAAATCATACAAGATTTAGGGCAAAGTCTCACTTGTGAAGTTAATAGCCGATTTGACTTAAAAATAGAAGTTTTCCTCTCAATAATGTAGCTGAATATATTCTTCTTTATCTACTTTAACATTATTACGCGTCAAAATGGTTTTTTCTTTTTTTTTTTTCCAGCTATAGTTCAAATTTTCAAAAACTTTAGAAATTTCCGACCGCCCTGTTCGGCCCAGGTCAATCGAACGATTTACTGATGTTCGGCCAACGATAACGAACGTTTGTACTTTGTTTAGCCAGCGTCGACCGAACATTATAATTTTGTTCATTCGGTATCGGCCGAACATCACTGTTTTCTTCAGCCAACGTCGACCGAACATCATGTGTGTATTTAGTAGAGGGTTAGTATTGACATTTTGATTGATGACTGTCGCGCCCCGTACCCGTGGTCCTACTTGGCCCCACGCTCGGGACACGAGTGGAAGACGTTATAAAACACTTTTAGAAAATTTTTCGAAATGTACTTTTATAAAGTTTAACAAAATCACACTTGAAGTTCAAAGACTTCATCTAACTTTAAACAAACTTTTCAAACACTTTCACAAACGAAAGTATTTAGTCCGAAGGCTTACAAACTTTTATACAAATGTACAAACACCGACATTATCCAAAATATAGGTGTTACATGATGATAAAGTCAAGGAAACTCTACCCAAAAGGTTATACATCTAAGTAATGTAACCTTGACAAAACTCATATCCCAAACTCTTACCACCACGACGTCCTCCCGTGCAATTATCCTATTCCCTGGACTCGCCTTTATCTAAAACAGTAAACAAATAAGGGGTGAGAATGAATCTCAGTAAGCTACTAAAATGCAACTACGTTACATGCTGATATGATAATCATAAAGAAACAATATCAACAAATAATCATATAGCATATAGCACATAACATGAGAGGCTACCTATCGCCAACCGTCCCATACCGGTTGGAAATAACGACCAACTCATCAGGCAGCACATAAGGATAAATTATTCACTCATACATGGATACTGAGCCAAGGTTCTCGAATCAAACATATAACCATCTGAGAGATATCAACTGAGCAGCATCAAAGAGCTGAAGCCGGGATCCCGAAAACCAAACCATAACCAATAGAACCAAAGTAACCAGAGAGGGAAATATGACACATAGTCATAACCCAAGTGCTCACTCGAGGGAGCTAGTTCATCCCATCCAAGGCCAATCTGGACTGGGGGTTAAAAAGGGGAAACCAATGGTAGAAGCCTTACAATTAACTTGGCTCGTGTGACATTATAATCCCTACCACTGTCCCGACTCCACAACACAAGACCAGCTGGACTTTAACACTAGCATAGTAATGAATACTTACTTAAACAACAGCCAAGGACAATGATTCCAAAGTAGGGAGCTAGTTCATCCCAAGCCAAACACATCACAAAGATGAACCAATCCAAACCACATCAAAACATGTTCAACTATATCCAATTACTCATTATTCACATTCCATAACACATTTGTTCACAAAGAAACCAATTTTAAACCCTAGAGTGTTCCACAACAACTCTCTAGGTACTCTAGGGTAACACCTAAGACCTAGACCAAGATTGAACTTTAAATCACTTCAAATGGAACAACTCAACTTTTCAGCAACCCTGGGCGGTCGCCCACACCAGACTGTGCGGCCGCCCAAAACACTCTGTCCAAAGACAAAATCTTCCAGATAAGTGTGCGGTCGCACGCCCTATTTGGGCGGCCGCCCAACACACCCGCCAGGCCAAAACTTGAACAAACTATACTCCTTTCGTTTCACCATCCCAAAAGTACAACGCTTAACGTTTATAACTTTACTAAGACTACAAAATCAGTCTCAAAACAACTTTAATACTACTTTGAGCCCAACCAAACCAACATACTAAATACTCACTTTGTCCCAAAATTACAAGTATAACAAATATTACCCAAATCGCAAAATAACAATTTCAAGTATCAATTATAAATATAATTTTTCTAATATACTAATATACTCATTTAAGGATACTTTCATTCATTTCCCCGTCCCAAGAATAATAGTATAATTTTTATAATATACTTATTTAACATTTAACTCAAGTTAATATTTTACCGTCCCACGAGTAGGAGTATACTTTCAAACACTTATACTAACATTCTCAGGTATATAAACATACTCCATATACATCCTTGCATACAAGCCATGTCACGACCCGAAATATAGGCTCTATTTTATTAGTAATTAAATGATTTTTATTTAATTATTTTCTTATTTATTTATTTATTTAAATTATTATTTATTTAAATAATGATGTGTGCATTTTATGTGTTATAATATTTGTGCCTATCATTTTATTCGGGTTAATTGTGCTAGTGTAGTATTGTTGGGTCTTAATTGTTAGTGGGGAGTATTTTGTGTGTAGTGTGAGAGAGGGGACCTAAGTGTAAGTTTTTAAATTATTTCCCCCTACTCCCCTCTCCTCCCTCACCTCCTCCCTCACTCTCTTCTCCCTCCCAGCACACAACTCTCTCTCTCTCCTCCTTGGGTAAGCTTTTTCTCATCTTCCTTCTCTCTTCATTTACTCCATCTTCCTCTCATTATTGTTCATTTCTTAAATCTTGAACCTTGTTTAGATCGTCGTTAGGATCTCGTAGAATCAAAAAGAATTGAATTCCGTCAACTTTGAGAATTTGCAAGTAAGTTGCTTTTCCCCCCATATTAATGCTAAATTGTTCATATCATGTTTAGATATTGTTTGATGTGTTACATTTGAAGTTTGGATGAGTTTTGAATTTGTTTGGAATTTATTTGGGTTTTTGGTCAAAAATGGTGATTTTGGAATGTTGGGTTTGATTATTGGTTTTGGGTTGTTAGATGGTGTTGTTTAGGTCCCCTAGAGGTTTAGATGTAGTTTTGGTACCTTGGAAACTAGTTTGAAAGCTTTGATTTTGAGCATTTATGGAAGTTTTGTGTTTTGGCTCGAAAATGGTAAACCCAGCTGAAATTTCTTCCCAGTCCGTAGACCAGGCGCCCGCCTGACCCTTGCCAGGCGCCCGCCTACATGTCATTTTCTGATGACCAAATTTACTGGACACTCAGGCCCTGTTTCAGGAATTTGACCTTTTTACTTGGTTTAAGACTTCAAGCTTAACTAGTTTAGGTTTATTGCTTCTAATTAACTTAAGATAACACCGTGGAACACTTTATTGTGTGGATTTGATTCTTTTGTGAATAAATATGATATGGAATTTGATTTGGTATCATTTTGGAATTGTGGTTCATCTTTGATGTGTTGTTCATATTGGTTTACCTTTGTGGTGATTTAATTGGATTGGTTCCCTACTTTGGAACCCTAAGTTGTTTAATTAAGCTAGTATTTATTACTTAGCATTTATTTGAAAGTCCAGCTGGTATTTGTGGTTGTGTCGGGCGATGTGAGATATTGTGATGGCACCGGCCAAGTCCATTATGGTGTCGACCATTGTTTTGCCCTTATTTTTCCCTCTTCCAGATTGGCCTTGGTTGAGACGTTTGGAGCATGACTTTGTGTCATGGCTCCCGCCCCTTGTGGCATATTACTTTGTTATTGGTTCCGGTACCGGGGTTTTCTCTTCGGCTTTCATGCCATTATGAAGATGTTGATTGGTTGATTATTGAAGCTGCGCAGCGATCCTTTATTTGGATGTTCCGGTTCGAAAAACCTTGGCTATATCCTTTGTTATGTGTTTATTTCCGCTGCTATCTGATACATGTTATTTGCTATGTACCATGTGACAATAATTATTGTTTATTGCTTATTGCATCATAGCATGTCATGTAGTTGCATGAGTAACTTATTGAGATTTATCTCACCCCTTTTCTTTTATCCTTGTTTTTCCTTAACCCCCCCAGGTGCTAAGGATTAGTCTCGCTGATCACGAGAGCGAGGACGTCGAGTGTGGATCCATCCTTTTGGGGAAGGTTTATAGGTTGGTTTACATTATGTAAATGTGTAACCATTTTGGGATAGTTGTACCAAACAATGACGTCACTAAGATTTGTATTTTGTATTTTGTTGGGCATAAACTTGTGGAAGTTTATGATAGTTGTAAATGGGTTTTTATCAACTTGGTTTTGTAAAACTTTGGATCATTACCTTTTTAATATCAAATGAAATTTTTAACTTCGATATTTCTTAGTTTTGGTTTTAAGTCGACGTCCAGATCGCGGTCTCGGGCCCGCGGGGTCCGGGGTCGCGACAGTTGGTATCAGAGCTATGGCATTAGCTCTAAGTATAAGTCTAGGTGGATTAGTATGACCTAGGTGGGTAGTAGTGTGCGGAGTGATTAACGGTTGATGTCTTATACAGGTACTTGTTGACAATGGTTCGTAGAAGGAGTGGTGAAGGTAGTTCCGGTAATGCAAATCAGAATGACACAAGGGAAGAAGCCCGTGCCATGTTTCAAGGCATGTTTGAGGCGGCCATGAAGGCCATACATGATCAAGGTCCGAGGGTAGACCAAGCACCACCCCGTTATGGGTTGGAGCAATTTCTGAAGTTGAAACCGGTTGAATTCAATGGGGAACCCGATGTAAGGAAGGCTGAGTTATGGATTGAGTCTATGGAGAAGATTTATGATGTATTTGGGTGTTCGGATGAGGACAAGGTCCGGTTTGCGGCTTACAAGCTTGTGGGTGCCGCCGAGCATTAGTGGAAAGGTGTTAAAGCTACTTGGGATGATACTCACACGGTGTATGCGTGGGAGTTGTTCGTGCGCAAATTCAAGGAGCATTTCATTCCGGTTGTTGATCAAAACCGAAAGGAGATCGAGCTACTCAACCTAGAGCAAGGTGTGTTGTCTATAGCACAATACTCGGCTAAGTTCATAGAATTAGCCCGATATTGTGACTATTTGGTGAGGACCGAGGAACAAAAGGCTATGAGATTTATTCGGGGATTGAAGACCTCCATCCGTACTCAACTAATTGCTCAACGGATTGTGACTTTCCAAGATGCGGTGGACCGAGCCTACTTAATAGAGCAAGATATTGGGGAGCATAAGAGAAAGACCGAGGTAGCTAATCCGAGTAAGCAAGGAGCTCAAGGCAAGCCACAACACCGTTCCGATAACCGAGGTAACTTTGGGGGACAACCTCAGTCCCGAGGGCAACCGATCCCAAGGAACCCGGGTACCACTTCCGGGAACCAAGGGAGCCAAGTTAGAAGGCTTTGTTCGTATTGTCAAAAGGAAGGTCATTCTGAAGACCGTTGTTGGAAGAAGCAGGGAAGATGCACCAATTGTGGTCAAATGGGTCATTTTGCAAGGGATTGTCCGAGGAATAGGATTCAACCAACGGGAGTAGGAGCTGGGGCTCCTCAGGGTCAGAAAAGGGACGCTACGAGAAAGCCCAAAGTCCAAGGGAAAGTGTTTGCAATGAATCAACAACAAGCTACCGATGATCCATCCGTTATTGGAGGTATTGTTTCTGTGTCTAATGTGAGCGCACGAGCGTTAGTAGATCCAGGATCATCTCATTCATACATTTCTGTGCAATTTGCTTCCATGTTAAATGCTGCATTCGAGTCTTTACCGTACGTGCTAGAGGTGTCGACCCCTATAGGAGAATGCTTGATTTCTGATCGAGTCTTTCGTGCTTGTGATGTGGTTATTTGTGGTCGAGTCCTTTGTGCGGATTTGGTGGTTCTTCCTATCCAAGACTTTGATGTCATTTTGGGTATGGATTGGTTGAGCAAGTTTCATGCTTCTGTTGATTGCCGTAAGAAAACTGTTACTTTTTCTATTCCCGATGTGCCTAAATTTGTGTTTGAGGCTTGTCCTCTGAGTAGAAAGGTTCGCTTAATTTCTTTTATGAAAGCGAGAAAATTATTGCATAGTGGTTGTGAGGGATATTTGGCTAGTGTTCTTGATACTAGGAAAGAATCCCCTAGTTTTGATAGTGTTCGGGTAGTCCGGGAATTTCCCGATGTTTTCTCTACCGAGTATGATATGCCTCCCGATCGTGAGATTGAGTTTTGTATAGATCTTTTGCCGGGTACGGCTCCAATTTCGAAAGCGCCTTATAGGTTAGCTCCCGCAGATTTGAAGGAACTGAAGGTTCAGTTGCAAGAGTTGCTTGATCGAGGGTTTATCCGCCCTAGTGTTTCCCCGTGGGGAGCACCGGTTTTATTTGTGCAGAAGAAAGATGGTTCGTTGAGGTTGTGTATAGATTACCGGAAATTGAATCAGGTGACGGTGAAGAATAAATACCCTCTACCCCATATCGATGATTTATTTGATCAGCTTCAAGGGTCCGTGGTTTTCTCTAAGCTTGATTTGAGGAGTGGGTACCATCAGTTGAAGGTTAGATCGGAGGATATTCCGAAGACTGCCTTTCGCACTCGTTACGGTCATTATGAGTTCTTGGTTATGCCGTTTGGGTTGACGAACGCGCCGGCCGTATTTATGGATTTGATGAACCGTGTTTTCCATCCTTATCTTGACTCGTTCGTGGTGGTTTTCATCGACGACATTCTTGTTTATTCGAAATCCCGAGAGGAGCACGAGCAGCATTTGAGGACAGTTTTATCCGTTCTTGCGAGGGAGAAATTATTTGCGAAGTTCAGTAAATGCGAATTTTGGCTCGAGAAGGTCTCATTTCTAGGACATGTGATTTCTAAAGACGGGATTTCGGTGAATCCGTCAAAGATTGAAGCTATAGTGGATTGGAAGAGACCCGAGTCAGTGGCCGAGATTAGAAGCTTTCTTGGTTTAGCCGGTTATTACCGAAGGTTTATTGAGGGGTTTTCGAGGATTGCTACTCCGATGACTCAGTTGACCCGGAAGAATGTTCCGTTTGTGTGGACCGATAAATGTGACAAGAGTTTCGAGGAATTGAAGAAGAAGTTGACTACCGCACCGATCTTGACTTTGCCTAATGGGAGCGATGGGTTAGTAATTTACAGTGATGCTTCGAAAGAGGGTTTGGGTTGTGTGTTGATGCAGAATGGGAAAGTGATTGCGTATGCTTCGAGGAAGTTGACCCCTAGTGAGCAGAATTACCCGACTCATGATATGGAGTTAGCCGCGATTGTCTTTGCGTTGCACAAGTGGAAGCATTACCTTTATGGGGCGAAGTTCAAGATTTTTACCGATCATAAGAGTTTGAAGTACCTATTCTCCCAGAAAGAGTTGAACAACCGACAGCGCCGATGGATGGAATTGTTGAAGGATTACGATTGTACGATTTCTTATCACCCGGGAAAGGCGAATGTGGTAGCCGATGCGATTAGTAGAAAGTCTTATGTGGCTTCGATGATGGTTCAAGAGTGGAAAATGCTTGAGGATGTTCGAGATTGGTCTCCTCGTGAATCGAGACATGGGGCTATTTTTGCGAATATTAGGGTATCTCCGACCCTAATTCAAAGAATAAAAGAGGCTCAGAAAGAAGATCCCGAGTTAGTGAAGGTAATGGGTAAACTGAAGGAAAAGAACTTCGAGGATTTTTCTGTCAGCTCGAGTGGAGTTTTGACTTTCCGTGGTCGTTTGTGTGTTCCGGATGTTGATGGAATTAAACAGAGAGTTCTTGATGAGGGTCACAGATCGAGGTATACTATTCATCCGGGTAGTACGAAGATGTATCAGGATTTGAAGCAACAATTTTGGTGGATTAATATGAAGAGGGAAATAGCGGAGTATGTTTCGAAGGGTTTAACTTGTCAGCAGGTCAAAGCCGAGCATCAGAGACCCGCGGGGTTGCTCCAGCCGTTAGAGATTCCCGAGTGGAAATGAGAGCATGTGACTATGGATTTCGTTACGGGACTGCCTCGTACCCGTAGGAAGTATGACAGTGTTTGGGTAATAGTGGATAGATTGACCAAGAGTGCCCATTTCTTGCCTATTGACATCAGGTATTCGATGGAAAAGCTTGCGACCCTTTATATTGATGAGATCGTTAGATTGCATGGAGTTCCGGTTAGCATTGTGTCAGATCGAGATCCGAGGTTTACTTCAAGATTTTGGAAGGCATTTCAGGAAGCGTTGGGTACAGATTTGCGGTTCAGCACGGCTTTTCATCCTCAGACCGACGGTCAATCCGAGAGGACTATTCAGATTCTTGAGGATATGTTGCGAGCGTGTTCGATAGACTTCTCCGATTCTTGGGATTCGCACCTACCGTTAGTGGAGTTCTCTTATAACAACAGTTATCAGGCTAGTATCGAGATGGCACCGTTTGAGGCCTTGTATGGAAGAAAATGTAGATCGCCTATTTGTTGGGATGAGGTCGGTGAAGCGAAGATTGTGGGTATTGATTTGCTTCGGGATTCGGTTGAGAAAGTCAAAGTTATCCGGGTTAGATTGAAGACAGCTTAGAGTCGACACAAGAGCTACGCAGATAACCGGAGGCGAGATCTTAGCTTTCAAACTGGTGATTTGGTGTTCTTGAAAGTATCTCCGAAGGTGGGTATTCGTAGGTTTGGGAAGAAAGGCAAATTGGCTCCGAGGTTTATTGGTCCGTTTGAGGTTTTGGGAAAGGTTGGACTTCTAGCGTATCGTCTTGCGTTACCGCCATCTTTAGACCGGTTGCACAACGTGTTCCACGTTTCTATGCTTCGGGAGTATGTTCATGATCCGTCTCACGTGTTACCGAGGATACCGGAGGATATTGAGCCCGATATGACTTATGAGGAACGACCGGTTCGGATCTTAGATTCCAAAGTCCAAGAGTTGAGGAGCAAAAGCATTGCGTTGGTTCGAGTTCTTTGGAGGAATCATAACATCGAGGAGTCGACGTGGGAGCTTCGTGATGAGATCGAGAGGAAATTTCCGTGGCTTTTTGTTTAAGGTAAGTCTCGTTAAAATTCGGGTCGAATTTTCTTTAAGGGGGAGTGAATGTCACGACCCGAAATATAGGCTCTATTTTATTAGTAATTAAATGATTTTTATTTAATTATTTGCTTATTTATTTATTTAAATTATTATTTATTTAAATAATGATGTGTGCATTTTATGTTTTATAATATTTGTGCCTAGCATTTTATTCGGGTTAATTGTGCTAGTGTAGTATTGTTGGGTCTTAATTGTTAGTGGGGAGTATTTTGTGTGTAGTGTGAGAGAGGGGGCCTAAGTGTAAGTTTTTAAATTATTTCCCCCTACTCCCCTCTCCTCCCTCACCTCCTCCCTCACTCTCTTCTCCCTCCCAGCACACAACTCTCTCTCTCTCCTCCTTGGGTAAGCTTTTTCTCATCTTCCTTCTCTTTTCATTTACTCCATCTTCCTCTCATTATTGTTCATTTCTTAAATCTTGAACCTTGTTTAGATCGTCGTTAGGATCGCGTAGAATCAAAAAGAATTGAATTCCGTCAACTTTGAGAATTTGCAAGTAAGTTGCTTTTCCCCCCATATTAATGCTAAATTGTTCATATCATGTTTAGATATTGTTTGATGTGTTACATTTGAAGTTTGGATGAGTTTTGAATTTGTTTGGAATTTATTTGGGTTTTTGGTCAAAAATGGTGATTTTGGAATGTTGGGTTTGATTCTTGGTTTTGGGTTGTTAGATGGTGTTGTTTAGGTCCCCTAGAGGTTTAGATGTAGTTTTGGTACCTTGGAAACTAGTTTGAAAGCTTTGATTTTGAGCATTTATGGAAGTTTTGTGTTTTGGCTCGAAAATGGTAAACCCAGCTGAAATTTCTTCCCAGTCCGTAGACCAGGCGCCCGCCTGACCCTTGCCAGGCGCCCGCCTACATGTCATTTTCTGATGACCAAATTTACTGGACACTCAGGCCCTGTTTCAGGAATTTGACCTTTTTACTTGGTTTAAGACTTCAAGCTTAACTAGTTTAGGTTTATTGCTTCTAATTAACTTAAGATAACACCGTGGAACACTTTATTGTGTGGATTTGATTCTTTTGTGAATAAATATGATATGGAATTTGATTTGGTATCATTTTGGAAATGTGGTTCATCTTTGATGTGTTGTTCATATTGGTTTACCTTTGTGGTGATTTAATTGGATTGGTTCCCTACTTTGGAACCCTAAGTTGTTTAATTAAGCTAGTATTTATTACTTAGCATTTATTTGAAAGTCCAGCTGGTATTTGTGGTTGTGTCGGGCGATGTGAGATATTGTGATGGCACCGGCCAAGTCCATTATGGTGTCGACCATTGTTTTGCCCTTATTTTTCCCTCTTCCAGATTGGCCTTGGTTGAGACGTTTGGAGCATGACTTTGTGTCATGGCTCCCGCCCCTTGTGGCATATTACTTTGTTATTGGTTCCGGTACCGGGGTTTTCTCTTCGGCTTTCATGCCATTATGAAGATGTTGATTGGTTGATTATTGAAGCTGCGCAGCGATCCTTTATTTGGATGTTCCGGTTCGGAAAACCTTGGCTATATCCTTTGTTATGTGTTTATTTCCGCTGCTATCTGATACATGTTATTTGCTATGTGCCATGTGACAATAATTATTGTTTATTGCTTATTGCATCATAGCATGTCATGTAGTTGCATGAGTAACTTATTGAGATTTATCTCACCCCTTTTCTTTTATCCTTGTTTTTCCTTAACCCCCCCCCAGGTGCTAAGGATTAGTCTCGCTGATCACGAGAGCGAGGACGTCGAGTGTGGATCCATCCTTTTGGGGAAGGTTTATAGGTTGGTTTACATTATGTAAATGTGTAACCATTTTGGGATAGTTGTACCAAACAATGACGTCACTAAGATTTGTATTTTGTATTTTGTTGGGCATAAACTTGTGGAAGTTTATGATAGTTGTAAATGGGTTTTTATCAACTTGGTTTTGTAAAACTTTGGATCATTACCTTTTTAATATCAAATGAAATTTTTAACTTCGATATTTCTTAGTTTTGGTTTTAAGTCGACGTCCAGATCGCGGTCTCGGGCCCGCGGGGTCCGGGGTCGCGACAAGCCAAGTCACTTACCCAGTATAATTATACTCCATTTGTCTCAAATAAACAAGTATCACAAATAAATTATTTTTCACAATAATTTCACCACATATCATACATATAGCAAATATATGACCATTTTACTATTTAAGGGGAATTAGTAACTTACCTATTTCCGAAAAAAGTATCGCAGAAATATGTTTTGTTCGGGTAGAAATGACCTACTCAACGCCCTGATCATTTTTATATAATTAGTTTTTAAAACGGATAAGTAAATAAAAAGAATTAAATCGAAATAGGTTGAACTTACCTTTTTCTCCACCCTAGGAAAGAACGAGAATGTTTGCTAAGTAAAATTTTAACACAGAGAAAGAAGAGAAGAAGATAAGCATGTTATAAAGATTTTTATCCCAAAATTACGTTTTGGTCACTCAACTTTTATTTTCAACAATTAAGCCCCTGAACTTTAAAGTTACACTTTGGACCCTAAAGTTTCAACTAACTCATTTATTCCTTTAACCATTATTACTACTAACTAAGTAAATATCACATTTAATCAAGTAAGATGTGCAAGTCATAAAAATATTTTCTAACACATAAAATGCACATAAAAGTTCCATTTTAAATTAAGAAAATTAGGGTAGGTTTTGGGGTCGTTACAATCACTCCCCCTTAAAGAAAATTCGTCCCGAATTTTAGGGTAACTTACCAAACGAATCAAACAACCAAGGATATTTCCTTTCCATTTCGTCCCGAAGCTCCCAAGTTGATTCTTCCACATTATGGTTCCTCCACACAACTCTAACAAGAGGAATACTTTTAGTTCTCAATTCTAGAATTCTAGAATCAATCACATGAACTGGATGCTCCTCATAGGACATACTCGGCTCAATATTCTCGGGAACGTCAGATAGGACATGAGATGGATCATACACATACTTACGAAGCATCGAAACATGGAACACATTATGAATCTTGTCAAGAGAAGGAATACAAGCCCGATCTCTAACTCTTCCCCATATCTAATACCATGCTCGTAGGCATCCCATGAAATCGAACTATCTTCTGAACAAATAAGTAACAACTGGAATTAGCATTTATACCCTCAAAATAGATAAGGTGAGGAAACTTGGTAACCAATCCGCTATCAATCAATCATCATTGGTCTCATCTATTCAGTGTAACTCCTTCAATAAAACCTTTCGCAATAGATTCATATCCACTTAGAAATCTCAAAGGCTTGTCACAAACCAACTGATCACTGATATTTTACTTCCAGATTATTTGCAGCTCAAAGACTTAGTTGAATGCTTAGAATTTCTCGTGTCAAACAAATCAAATGTAACTCTTAAAATTTATCTCAATACTTTACATTTACTCGGATTCATAATTAAATTGGTCTTGTGTATCTCTTCAAGTACCTGTAGTTGAATTCCGTTATGCATGTTGGTTCCACTAAGTGTCGACTACATACTCTGCTACAAAAGTTAAAGTTCCATCACTAGCAACGAACAAAATCGTGTTGTCTATCATCGTTCATTCCACTAGTAATTTTCTATAGTTGAAATCATTCAATAGAGTAGAAACTTAAAGCTTCCACAATCGCAAAATCACACCATGTCTCAACTCACAAAAACTCTAAAATGTTAATTCCTCTAACACATTACCTTTCCCGGATGATATAACATGGTACTCTACCTGCATTATCTCATGTGTAACTCTCTTTGAAAAAAAACAATACTTTAACTCTCATGGTTGGTAAATACTTCAATATGGCTTTATAAAGGTCATTCACTAATGCCATGGATATATAATCGCAATAAATCTCAAGTTATGGGTAGGATAATTTTGTTCATAAGGAATAAATCTTCTCAAAGCACACATTGTTACCATACAATTCTGAAGCGATGAACATCTCAATCACTTTTTAAGGCATCACCATGAATAATAAATTTATCAGATCCACTATAATTGTAAAACTCGACATATCCACTAGAAAATAGTAACACTGATCATATCCTCTAGATAACTGTAATACTAGTCAAATCCATTAAGCAATATCAATACTGAAGTTGTCATCAACTCTTGTTTCAACAATTAAAAACTCGTTTCACTCTTACCAATCAATCGAGAAAGTGTACCTTCCTGTGTCATATAGTTAACTGTGTAGCTACCTTAGAAATCCATCAATGAATCTCTAACCATATGCCAATCTCAACAAGTTACATACCTCTGCTACTGAAGTAAGATTTTTCCAATTACTGTTGCTTCCATATTTAAAGAATCAATAACCATGCCTGAATTGAAACTTCCTCAAAATAATATATCCTCTAACAAGAAGACATAATGCCTTGATTTCACAACTGTTGCCTCTCACAAAGCAATCCAATTACGGCTACAGATACAACTCAGCATATCCAACAATTCCACTGAAGTAGTTGTTAATTCAAACACTATGACCACAATTTATGATGCCCATACCTGGTATGAAAAGCCGTTTTTAAAATATACTCAACTCAAAATTTCAACTGATGATAATCACTTCAAGTCAACCACTGAATAAACCACTGATCTCTGAAGTTGATCAAATATATCCCCCATATAAAATAACAAGTGATGATTCGTTATAGTCATCTGGTTGAGCTCTTAGTATTCAATATACAATCGCAAAGTACCATACCTGTTCCTAATAAACAATACTGATACATCCCACGTAGATATACTGAACGTAATGAATCCCTTTTCAAGGAATATCTCAAGTTGAATCTTCTACTCCTTTAACTCAACCAATGTTATGGATATATTGCACTAGATATCAACACTATAGCATTATACCGAACAACTCAAGATAACCCAAGGTTTTCATCAATCATGTACTACTCAATAGAAAACATATCTAAGATCCTACAAAGGAAGAGTACATTCTCTAGTTTAGCTATAGACACTCTGCTGCCAACCCCATAAACTAAATACCAGGCATAACCTTGTGATAAAAAAAAAAATCAGACTTTAATGCATAAATAGCATGAATGCTAAACACATATATCTACCATGCTTAATTAAAGCACACTAGCATATAAAACTCCACCACAATAATATCAAAATCTTGCTATGGCAAAATAACTAAACCAGCAAGTAAAACATGCTCACAAATTTGTACATCACAAGTGCGCAACACTCTATCAATCACCAAACACTCCCCCTTAGGATAGACACCTCTAACACCTAAGGTAGAGACTCAGGAGACAAATGTAATTGAGAAGCAAAATGCACAGACACATAAGAATGCGAAGAGCCAGCGTCTATAAGTGTACGTGCCCTCAAACTAGACATAGAAATTATACCTCCAATCACATTAGAAGGATCTGAATTCTGTTGTTGATTGATGGCAGAAACACTACCTTGTACCTTAAGCTTCCCTGAAGAATCCCTTTTTCTGGCCCTGAGAAGACCAAATTACACTTAAAAAGATTCCTTAGCTTGCGAAGATGTCCCTTGGTATTCTTTACTATTACCACGCTGGGGTTGTGGTTTTAACTCTCCTCCTCGTTTTGTCACATCTGAGGCTTCAACCTTGCTTTTATGCTCAACTATATCGTCAATTGTTTTCATTACAGTTTCAAACATACCTTGGAACATAGTTCGAACCTCTTCTCTAGCATTACCCAGCCCTGAAGGCCCCGACTGATCACCCTCTGTTCTAACCATCTTCAGTGATTACCTGCATAAAACACTCAACTTTACTCACTCTCTACCCAACCACCCTCCTAGGTCACTTAGTCATTCTAGACCATCTACAACCTAGCTCTGATACCAACTGTCGCGTCCCGTACCCGTGATCCTACTTGACCCCACGCTCGGGACACGAGTGGAAGACGTTATAAAACACTTTTAGAAAATTATTCGAAATGTACTTTTATAAAGTTTAACAAAATCACTCTTGAAGTTCAAAGACTTCATCTAACTTTAAACAAACTTTTCAAACACTTTCACAAACGAAAGTATTTAGTCCGAAGGCTTACAAACTTTTATACAAATGTACAAACACCGACATTATCCAAAATATAGGTGTTACATGATGATAAAGTCAAGGAAACTCTACCCAAAAGGTTATACATCTAAGTAATGTAACCTTGACAAAACTCATATCCCAAAGTCTTACCACCACGACGTCCTCCCGTGCAATTATCCTATTCCCTGGACTCGCCTTTATCTAAAACAGTAAACAAATAAGGGGTGAGAATGAATCTCAGTAAGCTACTAAAATGCAACTACGTTACATGCTGATATGATAATCATAAAGAACTAATATCAACAAATAATCATATAGCATATAGCACATAACATGAGAGGCTCCCTATCGCCAACCGTCCCATACGGTTGGAAATAACAACCAACTCATCAGGCATCACATAAGGCTAAATTATTCACTCATGAATGGATACTGAGCCAAGGTTCTCGAATCAAACATATAACCATCTGAGAGGTATCAACTGAGCAGCATCAAAGAGCTGAAGCCGGGATCCCGAAAACCAAACCATAACCAATAGAACCAAAGTAACCGGAGAGGAAAATATGACACATAGACATAACCCAAATGCTCACTCGATGGAGCTAGTTCATCCCATCCAAGGCCAATCTGGAATGGGGGTTAAAAATGGGAAACCAATGGTAGAAGCCTTACAATGAACTTGGCTCGTGTGCCATTATAATCCCTACCACTGTCCCGACTCCACAACACAAGACCAGCTGGACTTTAACACTAGCATAGTAATGAATACTTGCTTAAACAACAGCCAAGGACAATGATTCCAAAGTAGGGAACCAAGCCAAACACATCACAAAGATGAACCAATCCAAACCACATCAAAAGATGTTCAACTATATCCAATTACTCCTTATTCACATTCCATAACACATTTGTTCACAAAGGAACCAATTTCAAACACTAGAGTGTTCCACAACAACGCTCTAGGTACTCTAGGGTAACACCTAAGACCTAGACCAAGATTGAACTTTAAATCACTTGAAATGGAACAACTCAAATTTTCAGCAACCCTGGGCTGTCGCCCACACCAGACTGTGCGGCCGCCCAAAACACTCTGTCCCAAGACAAAAATCTTCCAGATAAGTGTGCGGTCGCACGCCCTATTTGGGCGGCCGCCCAACACACCCGCCAGGCCAAAACTTGAACAAACTATACTCCTTTCGTTTCACCGTCCCAAAAGTACAACGCTTAATGTTTATAACTTTACGAAGACTACAAAATCAGTCTCAAAACAATTTTAATACTACTTTGAGCCCAACCAAACCAACATACTAAATACTCCATTTGTCCCAAAATTACAAGTATAACAAATATTACCCAAATCACAAAATAACAATTTCAAGTATCAATTATAAATATAATTTTTCTAATATACTAATATACTCATTTAAGGATACTTTCATTCATTTCCCCGTCCCAAAAATAATAGTATAATTTTTATAATATACTTATTTAATATTTAACTCAAGTTAATATTTTACCGTCCCACGAGTAGGAGTATACTTTCAAACACTTATACTAACATTCTCAGGTATATAAACATACTCCATATACATCCTTGCATACAAGCCAAGTCACTTACCCAGTATAATTATACTCCATTTGTCCCAAATAAACAAGTATCACAAATAAATTATTTTCACAATAATTTCACCACATATCATACATATAGCAAATATTTGACCATTTTACTATTTAAGGGGAATTAGTAACTTACCTATTTCCGGAAAAAAGTATCGCAGAAATATGTTTTGTTCGGGTAGAAATGACCTACTCAACGCCCTGATCATTTTTATATAATTAGTTTTTAAAACAGATAAGTAAATAAAAAGAATTAAATCGAAATAGGTTGAACTTACCTTTTTCTCCACCCTAGGAAAGAACGAGAACGTTTGCTGAGTAAAATTTTAACACAGAGAAAGAAGAGAAGAAGATAAGCATGTTATAAAGATTTTTATCCCAAAATTATGTTTTGGTCACTCAACTTTCATTTTCAACAATTAAGCCTCTGAACTTTAAAGTTACACTTTGGACCCTAAAGTTTCAACTAACTCATTTATTCCTTTAACCATTATTGCTACTAACTAAGTAAATATCACATTTAATCAAGTAAGATGTGCAAGTCATAAAAATATTTTCTAACACATAAAATGCACATAAAAGTTCCATTTTAAATTAAGAAAATTTGGGTAGGTTTTGGGGTCGTTACAATGACATTTTTGAAAGAACATTCAATATGCGGATTTATTCTGCAATCGTGCGGTGAATACCACCACTATTAAGTAAAACACCCAAATTTACCAAAGTTAAATTTGAAAGCTTAAACCACTTTATACATTATATATCATGATTTTGAGCTAAACAAAGACAAACATGATAAATTACACCCTAAAAAAGTTAGAATCTCATCATCATATCTACAATGTTAGAAAAATAAAATTAAAAATAAAAAGTGTATGAGCAATTCTATTGTCAAAATACTAGAAGAGAAAATCTAGAATCTGAGCAACGACCTATATAACGGCCGGTGGAATATAAACCCCATCCCGATCATTTTCTCTCTCTCTCTCTCTCTTCAATCCTCACCATCACCAACTTCCGGCGACCACCACCGCCATGAAATCAGACCTAAAACCTTGATTTCTTATTCACATCCTCTAATGGAAGACAAAGACACGGAGCTGCTCACTCGTGTGACGGCGAACCACCTATTTTTGGGCCAATTCGAGCCGTTCCGAGCTACTCTCCTTACTCTCCGATCACGTAACCCTGACCTAGCTCGCTCAATTCTACAAACCATCGTTGCACATGGCGGTAAATTTGAATCTGTACTCTGGTCTCACTCATGCCCTTCTCCTGCTCTTCTTACTTACCTCTCCACCCTTGAACTCCTCCAATTTAATGACCCTACTTCTCCGGTTTGGAGCTTTGATTCCAATACACTCCGGTTACGGGCCGAGTTTTTGCTTTATGTTCAAAATTTGAGTTCTAGGGTGCAGGAGAGTTTGAAGAAGTGTGTTGATTTGGGTGCTGGTGAAAAAGGTGTTGTTGAGAATGATGGGTTGGGTGATTTGGGGGTTATTGAAAAGGGTGTTGAGAAAGTTAAATTGGGGGATTTAGTTGGAAAGGATGGGGGTAGTGATTTTGGTTCACAAGAGGTGGAGTTGAGGGAGTGTTTAAGGGTATTGGATAGGATTCTGGAGGTGGGTTTGGATCGACTGAGACCAGATTTAGTTGTTATGGATGATGACACTGAAACTGAGGGCACATCTGTTGGTTCTACGGAGTTAGAGGAGGGAATGATGATGTGTTTACGGCCGGTGATTTTGGAGAATGCTGAGGTTTTCGAGGAGTTATGCGGGAATATTGAGAATCAGGAAGGGAAGTGGGTTGGGAATGATGAGTCGGGTTTGGCTATTACGGTTAAGGTTAAAGGCAAAGGTAGGGAAGAGGTTGATAACAAATTGCTTAAGTTGATACAGAAAACTGTTCAGATTGCACATTTGGATGCTATGAAAGAGTGCTTGGAATCAACTGATGAAGATGGAGCAATTTCTCATGTTCGGTTTCTTCACTTTGACTACGGATTGGAGGAGAATGATTACCGGTATGGCTTAGCTTTTATGTATTTGTGAATATGCATTTGATCTGGTGATTTATAGTATGTTTTATGGAGTGTAAAGTTGTAATCACACTGTAGGGTCTTAATAATTTACGATCTGGCTTAAGTTGACATTCAACTTCTAGCTGAAGTGCTCCTCTTCGGCCTACAATACCGAACACCATTTCTCTATTGTGATCCATGAAGTGTTAGTTTAGTTTACCTGTTGGAAGGTTGTTCGTTACTAACTACCGCTGAAACATGTTTGCATACGGAGTATAACATTTAAACTTCAACTGGAGTATTACCCTCTTGACATATAGTAGAACATTCCGATGATTCAATTATAGATCTTAGTTTGCTGCAACTTGAATTGATGATCTTTAAGCTGTTAATATAGAATCTGGAACCTCAAAACGTAAGGTAAGTGCAAGCATTTCATGATTGAGAGAGTAAAATTTTAACGATATTGTTGGGAATATGCCTTTGAATCAATATGCGTATTGGTTAAGGATAGATCCGCAACAAGTTCGGTAATTCCTGGGACTGAGAATTGTGAATTCCTTTTGGAAAGGGATTAAGGATTTATTCAAGAATAAGGATTGTGGTGTCCTTATGAGAATAAAATTGATTTATCTCTAAGAAAAAGGAAATCATTTTGATACAAGGATTAAGGTTTAATTAGGTTTCTTATTGGTACAAGGAATTGTTCAAGAATTAGGAAATTTGTTTCCTAATGAGAATAGAATTACTTTGTACAGAAGAAATAGGATTCCTTCTCCTTTTAGGGTTTTAGTTATTTATGTGACTATAAATACAACCCTCCCCCTAGCATAATAATCAACTTGTAAACTAGAACTAGAGAGTAGTTCAAGAAGTTCAAGATGTTAGACAGAAGTTCCAAATCTGTAATTCTAGATCTAGGTTGGCACAGTCAAGAATTATTGTGATCAATAATTCGTGCAACTAGATTAGTGAGATTTGTATATGTGATTGTCAAGTGATAGTAATATATTCTCCCTCCGCCCGTGGACGTAGCCAAGTTGGTGAACTACGTAAATCTGTGTTCTTGTGATTGCTTGCTTTTCTCATCAAGTCTTGTTCATTGCTTTAACAAATATCATATTTTCTAACCATAACCCACCCAGACCCAGAGTAAAAAAACCTCCTCAGGTATCTCTCTCTATATCCTAAAATTATCCAATTTCTCGATCTTTGGTATGTTAGCACCCATTTGTTTAGGTTTTGAGCCATAGATCTGCAGAATGCACCTAGTGATCTACCCGCTGCCAAGCCTTTACGGGTTGCTACCATTGATTCTATAACCTTGGATATGGTGGATGGGGAACGGATTAGATGAATAGTCAAGACATGCGCAAATAAAAAGGGCATAGATTGAGTTTTAAAGGGTTATGGTTCTGTTGGGCTGTCAATTTGTAATTTTGCAAACATGATTGGAATTGTTCGGAAAAATGCTTATGTTCTGTTGGGCTGTTTGGCCGCTTGAAAACGGTTAAGGGAATGCTTCTGTTCCCTCAGTGAGTTCGGCTTGCCTAATAGCGAATATAGCTTAACTCGGTGCTTTTCCAAATATATTTTTACTGAACCATTATTGTGAATAATAGAACCTAGTTTGGTTCAGTTTGGTTTAGAATAATTGTACTTATGCGTGGCCTTTGTTAAATTTGTTTAGTGGTGAGACCAACAAACTTAAGTGAACTGCCCTTTTGGTGGAAAGATGATCAGGTTACTTGAACTATCCATTATTGTTTGCGTCTTTTTGGCACCTACTAATTCAGTTGGTGCTGCTTGCTCTGATACTAACTTTGCTGAATAGAAAACCATTATCGTAAGTTATATCACCAACTCTACACGAAGAAAGGAAAAAACCATTTTTTTCTGCGGGGGTGGGTGGTGGGGGTGGTTGTGTTGGACATAGCTTGTCCTCCAGCATTGTAATTTCTTTACATCATTCTAATCAAATTTTCACGTACCAGTTTTTTTTTTTTTTTTTTAGTACATTTGCAATGGATGATATTAGATATATAGCTTTGACCCGTAGATGTTGTCTTTGTTTATGCCTTTTTCAAGTAACTGCATACCCTTTCCATCTTTTTAACAAGGGCACACTTTGGAGCCGACACGGATTTTAAGGAAGAAGTGTTTAATAATGTAGTGTTGTAGAAATTGGGGTAGGAGAGAGAAAACGGGTAGGGAATAGCTAGTGGATAGTCGTTGGTAGTATGACAAGTGAATTCCATTGGATAAAGTATATTATAAACTTTCCATTTTTGGGGTGTTCCCTTATATGTGGGACACCCAAAATGGCAGAAAGTGCGCTTTCAAAAAAGATGGAGGGATTATATAACTGTACAAAAGCACCATTTTTTGAAACACAACGATATATTTTATGGTCCTAATGATATATCAACATAGATTTCAACCTCCATTGCAGTTGTTTGTTGCTGTGGTCAGTAACTATCTGCTAAAGAATCATGTATTTACAGCCTCAGCTACCAGTTGTGCCGATATATGGATATTTCGGCATGTTTGTTAAAATATTTCATCTTTAAAACCTAAGGCTTTGTCATCATGTTTCTTGTTGCATTAACATCATTTTCTCTATGCAATATGCCTTAAGCAGTTCCGCTAAAATTTTCTAAAATAAATTAGCTTTACCGTCTGTTTAAACCGTGCAATATTATTGGTCAAAATTAAAAGCATCTAATGTTAATGGAAGAATTGATGCTATTATGCTGGAGAGTTTCCTAATTGTCTTGTAACAAAATGGTCACCACAGGATATTAACTCTTTATATATCATGTTCTATGCATAGTTTGTCAGTTATCTTCACTTGTTTTGTCAACCATTGGACCAAAATAAAATTAAAAAATAAAATGATATTGTAGAAAGAACGACAACACAAACACATTTGTTGATTTTCTCTGCTCTTGTTCTCCCCTAATATCGACTTGGATAAAGTCATTATAATTCTCTTGATCCCGTAGTTATTTATATGCCACTACCTTGTGATGTTTTGATAGCATGGTTTTGCAAGATCTCGTAAAGAGGGTTGTTTCTGGAAAGGAGGACTATGGAGACACTTGGCTCGCCATGCGTCATAAATTGTTGTCTATCTATGGAGAATCTCTGTCATCAAACTCTCCAACTATTGCTCAAATGATACAGGTTTTTGATGCTTCTTTCGATTAAGGTTTAAATTGGTTGCTAACTGGCTATGTTGTAGATTGTTGTTGGTTCTCTTTCAATGCTGCTCATATAATATATATATATATTATATACACACACATTTGTCATCGCCGTTGGTCCTTTCATATAAATTTCTGAAGAAGCTGAATAAGGGTTCTTGAAAGTCAAAGCAGAACCCTAATAGTTGGTAAAATCCAATAGTTAATAAACCATCCGTCTCCCATTATTTTTAATTATTAGAGTATCCATTTTCTATTGATGATCAAAATCCTAATTGGTGTTCCCTCTTTCTTGAACCCATACCTAGTTCTCTCTCCTTGTTTTTCGGAAATACCAAATAATTGTTATTAAAGGTTGACCCAGCTTTCATGTCAAGCAGTTTCGTATTGGCTACTAAACAATACCAAGTTTTCTGAATTACTGCGCTGCCAGGTGGAAATTGTGAAGGGTATCTAGGTAGGCTGATAACCATGCCTTGAGCTCTTAGCCTCCATGCTGAGCCGGGGGAAGGTCGGGGTGGGAAAGGGGGGAGGGGTGGTGGATCTGCTGACCTGAAGCTCATTTGAAGGAGGTGAGAACGAGTTTTGTGGGAAGGAGGAGCTAGCAAGACGAGGGATGGTGCTCGTTAGACCTCTAATTCATAGTAAACAGGCTCGATCTACCTACTGTCGTTCAGGCCGTAGAAGAATATTCTCCACCATCCAGTGTCCCAAAGATACTACAAGCTGAGTTGACTAGTTCCTGTTCTTGGCTTTTCTGATTTCTGAACTCATGTAACAAATAGAATCTAGAGGCACATGAAGTGAAGATTATTCAACATTACTTGAAAAATTACGGATATCTATTTTCAGTTCATTATTTGTTGGAAGGACTTAGACAATCACATGGCCCATCACTACTAGTCTGAAAAGAAAAAAGAAAGGCAAAGACGAAGTTGTGATCTATATTGTCCAATCAAGGTCAAGTTGTTAACTCTTTTAGTCTTCGTTATTGAAGCGTCTTTCGTTGATACAAGTTTATTTCCGTTTTTGACAATGGTCTGATCACTCTAAAAGCTTTGTGTATTGTGTTTGTTCTTTATGTTCAATTTTCTCTAAAATATCTATGTTGGTGTAGTACATTTATGCTCTCCCCATTTTCGGGGATTTGGGTACTGTAGCAAAGCTAGCCCATATTAGTGACAAATGGGAGAAACAAGATACATGCACGAATCCATATGAAGACAATAAACAAGAAAGAGACACATTATTTGTTCACCGTGCTCGTCCTAATAATTATGTTTGGCGCACTGTCAAGGAAGGATATTCACTAATATCACCAATCTATGGTGTTACAATACCGCACACGCTCTCTCTCACTAGAGCATTGTGTTAGGCTGTGGAGTCAAAACCAAAACGGTAGAGGAAACTAAGTTTGAGTCATGAAGGGATTCCTTGTTTGACTGGGTTGGAATTTAGCTTTCCTTGGGATTCCTTGTTTAAAAAGGTTAAATGAATTTAATTATTCTGGGTTTCCTTCTTAGGTTAGGTTTTGGACTTGTATGCCTATATAAACCAAGTAATGGCCATAAACATTGTGTGCCAAGAAAAATTGACAGAGAGAATATGTGAGATCCACAAGAGAGCCTAAGACAATGGTAGGCCTTTGGAGTTCCCTTAGGGGCATTCTATTGTATGTCTAGGGGTTAGATGTGTGAGGGTGTGTTTGCAGAAAGAAAGTGATGCTTTATTGTAACACCACATATTATGATATTAGTGAACTTTTTGGCTTGGTGCCTCCATACGTAGTCCGATCATGGGGCGAACTGGGTAAACAGATATTGTGTTGTTTTCTTGTTTATTGCTTTCATATGCATTGTTGCAGGCATGTTGTTTCTTCTCATGGGCATGGTATGGGACAATGGCTGCTCGGGTATCACAATTTCCCCAACACATTGCCTCTCCATGAAAACGCATACATAGTCCCTAGACATGCATTCGGCCTACTCCAGAGTGCCCTAGGGGACCCTTAAGGCCTGCACTGCCTTTGACTCTCTTCTGGATCTCGGATCTCATGAATTCTCTCCGACTCTTTTTCTCAGCACACATTGTTTCTGGTCGTCACTTAGTTTACAATGGATACAAGCCAAAACCCTATAGGATTCCCTAACCCCTACGCCAAAAGGAAACACGTTGTGACCCAGGAAACAACTTTCCGGGCCTGTGCGGCCGCACCATGCGGTCGCATATCCTCCGGTGCGCCTTTTTCCTCATCTCTTCTGTGTAGACCAAATCCTCTATCCCCGGTTTGGCTCCAATCCCAACACCCATCCCTCTCAATACCATCCTATTTTGTTATGTTAGGGTTTGATTACCATAATCTCGAACCACCTGCGAATTTACTTTCTGTAGTATTCTTTCCGAAGTTGAGCGATGCCAGCGGGAAAAGCACAGAACTTATCTAGTTTTGCATCTATGGCTATTAATAGAATTTTTGCCTATCCATGTACTGCTTAGAGAATCTTTTGTTCGATTAAAATAACTGAGTTTATTAAATGAAGGGATTGATAGCATTCTGATCTTAGTAAGTATTTTTTGCAGGTCATTCAGGATGATTTGCTTTCTCAAGAGATCGAGATGCACAGAGCTTCTGATAGCAACCAGATTCCTCCTCCTTTTGAGCGTCTTCAAAGATATATAGCACAGATAGAGACTGGTACGGCTGGGGATAAAACTTCATCTCTAAAGATGGCAACTTCTTTGTGCACTAGAGACATGTATCATTACGCTCGCGTTTCTGGGTCCCACATATTAGAATGTGTCATGGATATCGCCCTATCAGCTGTCAAGAAGGAGCAACTTCAAGAAGCTAGCAATGTATGTTTCCTTTCTTGACACTCCCTCCGTCCCTTAAAGATAGTCCCACTTTTTTGGTTGTTAACTTGAGCCAACTTTGAGCAATAGTTTAGTTTAGTTTTAACAATACTAATTAAAATCTAAAACTTGTTATTGATAATACTTACAATATCAATAACAAGTATTATCAATAACAAGTTTTAGATTTTCATTAAGATAATTAAAATAACCTAAATTGTTTCTCGAAGTTGATTCAAGTTAACAACCAAATAAATGGGACTAACTTTCCGTAACGGAGGGAGAATGAACAACTTTGGTGTGCATTAACCTGGGCATAACTGTGAAGTTAAAATGTTCTCCTTTCTATCTGATGTCCAGATTTCATTACTTTTTCTCGTTTATTGCTTTATCGAATAACTTTCAGGTTCTGTGCCCGTTTATATTGTAGATTCTTGCCTTGTTCCCCCGGCTTCAGCCTCTTGTAGCTGTTATGGGTTGGGATCTCTTGTCCGGAAGAACAACAACAAGAAGGAAGTTGATGCAGCTTTTGTGGACAAGTAAGTCACAAGCTTTTAGGCTGGAAGATTCTTCTCTCTATGGTAATAATTCAGATGAGGTATGTATCCATTTCCAGGACATTCTCGCAATGTATTCTACTAGTTTACTTGCACATCTGGGTGATCCATCAGAAATATTAATAGATATTTCGTGATTCGCAGGTTGCTTGTGTTGAACATCTCTGTGACTTTCTATGCTATCAGCTCGATCTGGCTTCTTTTGTCGCTTGTGTTAATTCTGGACAATCATGGAGTCTGAAATCCTCATTACTTTTGTCTGGAAAAGAACATATAGAACATGGAAAAGAAGATGTTCCCCTCGATCCCTTTGTTGAAAATTTGGTGCTGGAAAGACTATCAGTTCATAGTCCCCTTCGAGTAAGATCACTAACTCATTATTATTTTTATTTGCAGTATAGAGAAATTGCTATCACCTCTTCAAATGAATTGCACGAACAGATCATCAGTAAACGCCTCTCCGAAGACACGGGTGTCCTACATGTCTATTGTATGCAATTTATATGTCTCCGGAATAGTTGTTGTTCACTCCATAAACTCTGGACCAATTTCTTAGACATTGTCTGACTAATAAATTGGATGTTTCTCGTCTTTTGTACAATTAATCACCTGACCTTATTGCCTTCAACTTTCTTGTTTGGTTTACCATGGTGGTACGTGGTTGTGACTAATTCTTTTTGTCTGGTGTTTTGACAAGTAGGTCTTGTTTGACGTAGTTCCAACCATTAAATTTCAAGATGCCATTGAATTGTTTAGCATGCAGCCGATCACTTCCACTTTAGAAGCTTGGAAGAGGTGAGGATGCAATTTGGTACTGTAAACTTCCTAAAACTGTGCTCCATTGATTCTACTTTTGTTTAATACGCTCATCTGTTAAACCAGTTATCGTTGGGTTTTTAACCTCATAACTGCAATGTTAATGGTTTGAATCATCTTACTAGAGGCATGGAGATGTTATAGCTGTTTCTGGAATTGTTTGATCGCTGCTTACGAAACGCCTTGCCCTACGATTTGATTATTGAGAATGTTTACTTCATTTTATTCCCCCCCTCCCTCTCTCTCTTATTGCTATTGACCGTCAAGAAAGAAAGCATAATTAAGATACAAAAAAGGAGCTGAATAAGAAAAGACTTTGTAGCTGCTTTGAAGATGAAAGAAGAAGAAAGAGAAGATATAACAGGAAAGTTGTTGCACAAAGATTTCGCTCTGATACTATCTGATGGAGGATTTTGGCGGAAGCGTGTAAATGTATTGAAAATTAAGAGAGAGAAGAAGAAGGCACAGATAATTAGCTTAAAGCTAAAACTCAATACATTATTGAATGGTTTTGAAAGCTTACATCAATATTATAGGTTTAACTAATTCCTGATACTATTTGGAAAGGAAACAAACACTACTTCTGTCCCGAAATGAATGTCCGAAATTGCTCTTGATCAAGAGCAATTTCAGACATTCATTTTGAGATGGAGGGAGTAATACTTAAAGATCTACTACTTCTTAAAGATCTAGGAACCACTGATACTGTAAGTATTGAGATATATGAAACTAATAACTTAAATGACTAATAATTCCTAATTAGTCCTACAACATAAATTACATAAATTTATCCCTAAATAACAAAACATATTAACCTAGCAATAAATCAAGTTTATTTCCATTTCCATCCTTTCCTTATGCCTGTGCATAAGGTTATATCTCCTGGAAGGAAGTGAATCTTAATCCGACTTTTTACCAGTGTAACGTAGAAGGGTGGATAGAGCTTCTAATACAGCAATGAATTTAGTGGCCTACGCTTACATGACATGGAAGCAATGCGATTCTTCCATAAATTACGAGATAAGAAAATGTATTAGAACAATACATTGTTGATTGTGCACGCCATTCTAAGGAGTGAATTGTGAGTTCAGTCTCTTGAATATATTAACTATCCTACTAATTATGTGACCTTCTTTGTTAGAATGCAAGATGTAGAACTCATGCACATGCGCTATGCACTTGAATCTGCTGTTCTTGCCCTGGGAGCTATGTCGAGGAGTAAGACCGAGGAAGCATCAAGCCATCAAATAGCATTAAACTACTTAAAAGACCTGAGGAATCATCTTGAGGCTATCAACAATATTCCCCGCAAGGTTGTAGATATGTCGCTTTCAGTATCTTGATTACGCTATTCATAACTGGTAGATATAATGCTTAATCCTGTCTTGTGGTGAATCATGTCATACTATTGAATTGACTATAATTGGTTTATTAAATTTAATTGTGAACATTTGGAAGAATAGTCAAGAATTCAAGCTCTTTTACTTTGGTGATGCTAGCATGTATCAATTTAAATATCGACCCTTTCTATTTATTCAAGTTGATCCTTCATGATAGCCTTACAATGAGTTCAACTCTTGAGCCTGTGAGTGTTTCTCTTTAGTTCTGCATGATTGGATTGCTGCTAGTATAGCTTTCAGTTGACCCATCTTTGTATTCTTTCTATTTCTGTATTTTTTGTCATGAATTTGCTTCGTGTACACATTTCCGTCTCAGCTCATAGTTTTTTTGGTTAATATTTTTCTTCTTTTCGCGCACATACAAGCACATATTAAAATATGCGATCACTTGTGTTGTAATGCTGCTTGCAAGTTTGTAATTGTCCCATGACCCTCTCAATAGCTTCCCCACTTCGTTCATACACAAACATTTAATGACTGGAGAAACGGACGATTTTAAATACTTTCCACGCGAGTCAGAATTTGTAGGATCTTGTGCATTAGCGGCGTCAATATCCATATAAATGATGTGTATAATTTGTCTTAAGTACTTTATCTTTCTCTTATTACTCACGTATTACTTATGGATGTTTCAATTTTATCTCATGATGCAGATAATGATGGTGAACATTATCATCTCGCTTTTGCATATGGACGATCTTTCTCTGGATTTGACACCTTCTCCTCCAGCAAATAGTGGGGAACATGTTGATCTCTCCATTAATGAAGGGGGAAACGCAATCGCTGTATCTTTCTCAGGCCTTTTACTTGATATATTGCGCCAGAATCTACCTTCAGCTGTACTTGAGCAGGAGAATGCAATGAACAGAAACGTACCCGCTGACGCCAAACAAGCCTTAGAGTGGAGAATCTTGAACGCTAAACGTTTCATCGAAGATTGGGAATGGCGTTTATCAATTTTGCAACGACTTTTGCCTTTGTCTGACCGTCAGTGGAGATGGGAGGAGGCATTGACTGTCTTACGCGCGGCCCCATCTAAATTATTAAATCTTTGCATGCAACGGGCGAAATATGATATCGGAGAAGAGGCTGTTAGCCGTTTTTCCTTGCCGCCAGAAGATAAAGCGACACTCGAGCTGGCTGAATGGGTGGATGGTGCCTTCAGACGAGCATCCGTTGAAGATGCAGTCTCTCGTGCTGCTGACGGAACTTCGTTTGTTCAAGAATTGGATTTTTCGTCTTTACGTTCTCAGTTAGGCCCTTTAGCTGCAATTCTTCTTTCTATTGACGTTGCTGCAACTTCTTCGAAATCCAGAAATATGTCTCTGACGCTTCTGGATCAGGCCCAAGTTATGCTGTCAGAGATATATCCCGGCGGTTCTCCAAAGATAGGCTCAACTTATTGGGATCAAGTACATGAAATGGGGATGATTTCAGTGACAAAGCGTGTTCTAAAACGGCTACATGAATTAATGGAACAGGATGATTCACCTGTACTTCAGGCTATCATGTATGGGGAACTGGTTGTTTCTTCATCGAAGGATTTCCAACGGCAAGGACAGAGAGAACGTGCTCTTGTTATGCTACATCAGATGATTGAAGATGCTCATAAGGGGAAGAGGCAGTTTTTGAGTGGTAAGCTTCATAATCTTGCTAGAGCTGTTGCAGATGAAGAAAGCGAAAAAGATTATATGAAAGGGGAGGGTCCATATCCTGATCGGAAGGACCTTTTAAATTACGACAAACATGGGGTTCTTGGACTTGGATTAAGAGCCTCAAAACAGGTATCATATTCAACAGCTGCTGAGGAAAATACACATCCTTCTGGGTATGACGTAAAAGATACTGGAAAGAGAATATTCGGACCCTTGAGTTCCAAGGTCACGACGTATTTATCGCAATTTATTCTCCACATTGCTGCTATTGGTGACATTGTTGATGGGACGGACACCACTCACGACTTTAATTATTTCTCACTTATCTACGAGTGGCCTAAAGATCTTTTGACCCGTCTCGTCTTTGACCAAGGTAGTACAGATGCAGCTGGTAAGGTGGCTGAGATTATGTCAGCCGATTTCGTCCACGAGGTAATATCTGCATGTGTACCTCCAGTTTATCCGCCAAGATCTGGTCACGGTTGGGCATGTATTCCCGTTATTCCTACATCCCCTAAAAGTTCTACTGAATATAAAGCTCTTTCCCCTACTTCTAAAGAAGCCAAACCTAATTCTTATAGTCCTTCGTCAGCAACTCCTGGCATCCCTCTATACCCTCTTCAATTGGATATCGTAAAGCATCTCGTTAAACTTTCGCCGGTAAGGTCTGTATTAGCATGTGTGTTCGGGAGTAGTATGTTGTACGGTGGCAGTGACTCAACTATATCTAGTTCGTTGAGTGGTGGGTTGATACAGTCACCTGATTCTGACAGATTGTTCTATGAGTTTGCTCTCGATCAATCAGAAAGGTTAGAATCGTCTATTCACATATTAGCTCATTTTCATTTTGCGTTGTTTGTATGATCAGGGTGTCATTCACTTTCATTAAATTATTGTAGGTTCCCGACCCTGAATCGCTGGATACAAATGCAAAGTAACCTTCACCGAGTTTCGGAATTTTCTGTAATGTCGGAGCACACAAGTAAGGATGACAAGGATAAACCTGAGGCAAAAACTTCTATGAAGCGTTTTCGAGAACATGACAGTGATTCTGAGTCGGAACTTGATGATATTTCTGTTAGTGCTAACCTGTCAGTAATAACCGACACTAAGAATCAAGGCAATGTGGCTTCCGATCTTTGGCAAGATTCTCAAAAGTCAGAAACTGCTGAGCTTGATACAACTGTCTTCCTCTCTTTTGACTGGGAGAATGAAAAACCTTATGAGAAAGCCGTAGAACGGTGTGGTTCTATTGCCCTCGATATTATATTATGCCATACTCCCTCCGTCCTGTTTCAAATTGCAAAGTTTGGTATTTTAGGTGTCCCACTTAAAATTGCAAAAACCCAAAATGGAAACTTTATAATATTTTGGGAAAACTCTGTTTTTGTCCATCATACTTTGGGTCATGTTTCACTTATACCATCAAACTTTATTTTATTTTCATTTTTACCATCGTACTACAAACAATGGTGTCATTTTATAACAGATTTGGGTGTAAAGTGACACCATTGTTCTTAGTTCGATGGTAAAAATGAAACGAATTTGGGTATAAAATGAAACCATTGTTTGTGGTACAATGGTAAAATGATAAAAATAAAGTTCAATGGTAAAAGCGAAACACGCCCCAAATTACAATGGACAAAAACGGAGTTTTCCCTAATATTTTTTAATCAATGGGACCCGCTTGTCATACTCACACCAACTAACTCACTTATTATTCCCTACCCCACTAATAATCCTACCCCACTATCCATACTCACAACACATTAATATTATATACTTTCCCTAAAACTCCCGTGCACGACAGTTGTTTTGCAATATGAAATGGGACATAGGGAGTATGTATTTTGAAGCTAGGTATCGCTGTCCTCTTAGGATTTCGGATTCGTGAACGAACTATTTCTTATTATACTTTATTCTTGATCTATAGAATGATTGATGAAGGAAAATTAATGGATGCTCTCGCTCTTTCGGATCGATGCTTACGTAATGGTGCCTCGGATCATTTACTTCAGCTACTGATTGAACGCGGGGAGGAAAGTATTTCAGTCTCCGGGCAAGCTCAAGGTTATGTAGGTCTTAGGATTTTGAGCAATAGCTGGCAATATTGCCTAAGATTGAAGGATAAGCAACTGGCAGCTAGACTTGCCCTGAAGTAAGTAAACTTATGTGTTCTTTTGCTTTGTTATGATCAGTATTTGTTAGTATGTGATATTGTTTTCTCTTATTGCCATCCTCTTTTAACACTTTGATGCTGGTTGGAATTTCTTATTCCTGAATTTAAGGGAAGGAATATATTATTTCCTTTACACTAAATATTGCTTTCTCGAGCCTCAGATATTTGCACAGATGGGAGTTGGATGCTGCTTTGGATGTTCTTACAATGTGTAGCTGCCACTTGTCCGAAAATGATCCTGTAAAAAATGAGGTATAATATATACTCCCCCGTCCCTAAATGAAAGTCAGTTTTACAAGAAATGTTTGTCCAATATGAATGTCCTTTTTTATTAAAAAAAACTTGTCCCTTAATGTTCTTTTTTACCATTTTTTTTCACTCATCATTTTTTATTTGGAAAACCAAATGCTTAGAAAGTGGATATCCAGATTGCCATTTACTGGCACCAACGTGCATTCACGTTAGTTTTCGACACTGTACGTAAAAAAAAGAACTTTGTTGCATTACTATTTGATTTCAAATGCAAAAGTATGTCACCCATATCTGTTGCTAACGTGCACGTTGCGCTATATGAAAAAATGCGGAAGTACATTGCATATTTTAGTCAATTGGCCTTTTGGAATGTAATTATGAGAGAATTTGTTGTCAGTCAATTTTTACTTCTTGCTGTATATGATTGTACTAGAATTGTTCTTTATGTTTCTCAGCACACTTCCTTCTTTATAACAGGTTGTTCTAATGCGACAAGCTTTATTGAGGTACAATCACATCTTATGTGCAGATGAGCGTTACAACAGCTGGCAAGAGGTTCCTGTTTTATATTAACCAGATTATACTGATTAAATTTTTCTTTTTAACTTCTTCATTTATTTTCACCTTTCTTCCACTTTAACCATTGTACTTTTGTATTAACTTAAAACCACTATACTTCGAAAAACCTATTATCCCGGTACCAAATATGTGCCCTATTCATTCCCAGTCCGTACTATAATCCACGAATTTGGGACCGAATTGACTGGTTTCCCAAATTACAGTGGTTTTTTATGTTAATAATATAGTACAGTGATTAAAGTGGAAGTACACTCGAAGTACAGTAGTCAAAAACGAACGTAGCCCCTTTTCTATTATGTGCAACGCTCAGTTTGCTTTTCCACCCGTTCCATAACGGCTTCCTTTTTGCTGACGTGGATTTGGCAGGTTGAGGCTGATTGTAAGCAAGATCCTGAAGGCCTGGCCCTTAGATTGGCGGAGAAAGGAGCTGTTTCTGCTGCTCTAGAAGTTGCTGACAGTGCTGGATTGCCTATTGAATTGAGAAGGGAACTCCAGGGTCGCCAACTTGTAAAGCTTCTTACAGCAGACCCAATTAGCGGAGGTGGGCCCGCAGAAGCGTCCCGTTTTCTTTCTTCCCTACGTGATTCTGAAGATGCTCTCCCAGTTGCAATGGGTGCTATGCAGCTACTGCCCAACCTGCGGTCAAAACAGCTCCTTGTTCGTAACTGCCTATCTTTTAGGAGCGTCATCTTTTCTTTTTTTTTTTGTTTTTTTTTTTTTGTGCTTTATCAGTGAACATTTTTGCGCGTTTTTCCAGGTTCATTTTTTCTTGAAAAGAAAAGATGGAAATTTGTCCGATGTTGAGGTTTCCAGACTTAACTCATGGGCGTTAGGCCTCCGTGTCTTGGCTGCGTTGCCATTACCATGGCAGCAAAGATGTTCTTCTTTGCATGAGCACCCTCAGCTGATCCTGGAAGTTTTGCTGATGCGAAAACAACTCCAATCTGCTTCTCTGGTACCTTAGTCATCAAAAGGCACAACATGCTTGATTATAACCACTCCATCCGTCCCGGAAAGATAGTCCAGTATGACTTTCATGGTCAACTCAACTGAACTTTGACTATAATTCAATGAAAATTCGATTATCCATATGGAATTCTAGAAACTGTTATTGATATTATTTTAATGGTGAACAATTTTTAGAATTGCATACAAATAATTGGATTTTCATAAAATTATGGTCGACAGTTCAATTGAGTTAATCATGAAAGTCAAAGCGGGACTATCTTTCCTGGACGGAGGGAGCATTACTAATCCATACTAATATAATACTATTGTTGGTGCAGATACTTAAAGAATTTCCTTCACTGAGAGACAATAACAGAGTTCTTATATATGCTGCTAAATCTATTTCTGTTAGTGTAAGTTCTCCTCGCCGAGAGCACCGGACGCCGGTTTCTGGTCAAAGGGCAAAGCAGAAGACGAGGCCTGGAACTCCGGCAAGATCTTCTTTCACCAACAGTTTAAGTAACTTGCAAAAAGAAGCTCGAAGAGCATTTTCTTGGACTCCGCGAAATGCTGGGGAGAAATCTGCTCCAAAAGACGTTCAAAGGAAAAGAAAGAGCTCTGGGTTAACACAATCTGAAAGGGTTGCTTGGGAGGCAATGACGGGAATTCAAGAAGATCGTGTTTCTTTGTACTCTGTAGATTCACAAGAACGCCTACCTTCTGTTGCTATTGCTGAAGAGTGGATGCTTACTGGAGACCCTTTTAAGGATGAAGCTGTTCGTTCTTCTCACCGATATGAAAGCGCCCCTGACATCATTCTCTTTAAGGTGTGGCATTATAATAATGCTGCTGAACTGCTAAAATCAATATATTCACTTATTGATTTGTTTGTGTAACACTGTAAATGAGTAAAGGGGTTATTACTTATTTCTGGTGTGACTAGATAACCAATGATGGAATTAATCCAAGAAATGAAGTTTCATGCTCCATCTCTTTTTATGCCTTAGTGGTCTGCTCTACCACTGTTCCTTCTCCAGACACTTGACATTTTCCATGTTGGACATATTGATATTGTATCAACAGATGAGTATGGTATTGATGACATTATTGTCTTGATGTACCTCCAATTTTATGTTTTACCACATGATATTGAATAATGGCCTATCCCTTTGCTACTAGTAATTTATACATATCATTAGCAGAAGTATATTGACGCTTCATAGTATGCTGATCTTATATTTAATGTTTGTGATTGCAGGCACTACTTTCTTTGTGTTCAGATGAGAGTGCCTCAGCAAAAGGTGCTTTAGATTTGTGCATTAATCAGATGAAAAATACTTTAGGATCCTTCCAGTTACCTGAGATTGCGTCGATGGAGATTATTGGTCGAGCCTATCATGCTACGGAGACATTTGTTCAGGTATGACACAGTGTTCTTATATGGCAATGTTGGACGGAAAATACTTTCTTAATCAGCATGTCAAAACAAATTAAGACATTTAATTTGGGACGGAGGGGCTACAATGCTTGTCCTATCAAAAAGAATATTACTCTCTCCGTCCCTAAATGAATGTTTTCAAGATTTTTTGTCCCAAAATGAATGTCCATTTGTAAATAACTTTGTCCCTTAATGTTTTATGAGTAAAGTACCTATTTAGTCCCCAACCTATTCAACTTTTTTCTATTTTTTTTCCGATTTCGTCCTTAACGTATGAATTTCATGGATCATGTAGTCCTACCGTCAATGGGCCGTCAATTAATCCGTTAAATATGTTGATGTGGCATAATAACATCACTATTTGGCTTATGTGGCAATATTGTTGCTTACTTGGCGTAGACCCAATGATTATACGTAAATACAAGGGCCAAAGTGTTAAAACTTGAAACTTTGAATCTTAAATTTTTTAAAAAATAAATAGAAATCCCAAATTAAAAACTCAAATACCCCAAATCTGGTTCCAGTAATCCTAAAACGTCGACCCTTAGCCCCATTTTCCGAAAGCCAGGAAATTGAAGAAGGAACCGCCCCCTCCTCCCAAATTTGCTGCGCCCCTCTCCCCGCCACCACCACTCTCCTCAGCCCCGTCCTCATTCCAGCCTACCACCACCCACCTTCGCCTTCGCCACCCCCACGTTATTAGATCTAGACGGATAAAAAGAAAAATGTACTCCGGCCAGATCTAAAGACGAGAAGATGAGTGGTCGGGAGTTGACTTCACCCTTCTTCTCCTGTCGTTCATTCTGCTGGTCCATCCTTCTCGGTCGTCTCTTCTTTTCTGACCTCTCCTTCAAAACCATTCTGCTTCATTCTCTCATCTCTTTGACGGGTTCTTCAGATCTGATTTTGAAATGATTGTGTGCGTTTGATAGTGGCTGCAATGTATTTTCTGATTTTGAAATGATTTCTTAGATCTGGTTTTCAAGGTTTGGGTTTTAATTTTATTTTGTTGCCGGTGGTGGAGGTTTTAATGCTTGTGTTGGCTGCAATGAGGGTGTTTTCTGTGGGTTTTTTTTTTTTTTTTTTTTTTTTTTTTTTTGTGGTGCTGGGTTGTGATGCAGGTTGATGGTGGTGATAGAGGTTGACGGGGAAGGTTATGAGTTGTGACCGGTGGAGATGGAGGTATTAAGGGTTCCAGTGATGTGCGGGTGGTGGGTGGTGGTTATGGTGGTGAATCATGGGTGGTGGTGGTGGTGTATTGGAGATGGAGATGGAGATGGGTGTTGGAATTTAATTCAAAAATAATATTAAAGGAATTATTTTTTAAGGGGATTTTCCTCTAGGGCCCTCCTAACCTTAATGTTATTCCATTTTAAGGAGAGATTCTTTCCAAATCTCATATAAGGAGTTCTCCGAAGATGCTAATTCCACATACACCCCTCACTCACTCTCGTTGACCAGTCAAATACAATTCCTAAATGACAAAACTGCCACCCGCCCCTTAAACAAAACCCTACCCTCACATCCCCTCCCCTCATTCACACAACAGACACTCTCTCACTCCAGCCCTCTCTCTTCCTTTCTGTCTCCGCCTCCCTCTTTTTTTCTCCGACGACGGCAACGGCGGCGGCGGCTCACACAGCCACACACTCATACACACAATATTCAGGCCACTTACTTGAAAGTAGGAGAGATAAAGTGGGTAGAGAGTTTTTGTTGCGAGAATGACAAGTGGGTCCCATGGTCCATTTTAGGTAATAAAACAACTAAGAACCTTAGTCTGGGACAAACCAAAAAGGAAAATAAAAACCTTAGTCTGGGACAGAGGGAGTAGTAGGTATTAGGGGTGTAAATGGTTCGGTTTGGTTCGGTCTCGGCCGTTTTAGAGACCAAACCACTAGTCATCGGTTTGGGAAAATTCCAAACCGAGCCGAACCACGAAAAATTTCAAACCGAACCAAACCAAACCGCCATGGTTTGGTTCGGTTTGGTTCAGACCGCGGTTCAGTAATGTGGTCCAGACTGCGGTTTAGACCGTGGTCTAGAATATGGTTTAGATTGTGGTTTAAACCACCATTCACACCGAGGTTCATATCACGATTCAAATTATGGTTTACACTCTGTTTAAATGAGAAAATTCGGAAGAATGAAAAAATCAAACGAATAAAGAAGCCGAAGGAAGTGAATACACTACAGAACTTTGTTAACTATGTACCTCAATGAATATAACATTCGATGAAATGAATATTTAATAAGATGCAAAACGAGAGTTAAGAATGATGTAATGTAATGTAAATTATTTTAATAATTTAAAGGTGAATGTTACTTAACATATATACAAATATATGACTAATATATGTGGTCTGGCGGTTTGGTCTGGTGGTTCGGTCTGATGGTTCGGTCTGGCGGTTCGGTCTGACGGTTTGGTTCGGTCTGGTTTGGTCTGGAGGGGTCAGACCACAAACCAAACCGAACCGCGCGGTTTACCAATTTTTGAGACCGAACCGAACTACTTGTGCTTAAAAACCGAACCAAACTGTATGGTTTAGTTCGGTTCGGTCCCAAACCACGGTTTGGACCGAACCACTGACACCCCTAGTAGGTATGCTCTGTAACAAGATGAGATATGGAAAATGATGTCTTGAATCTGTTGATAATGAATGCTCTCTTCTCTGCAACGAGTCATCGGTCAAAACCATTTAAATCTTTTAAACTGCCATCGATGGATCTCTTTAAATGAGATTGAAAAAAATTGGTCTTATACAATAATTATAAGTGTTGACCGAAGAATATGAAGGTCAACATTAATAAAATATTATCTTTGATTTATTTTGTGGAAAAATGTGAAAAAATGACTTTTATACTTCAGTTATAAGAGAAGAGTTGGTCTTATATAATGGTTATAAGAGTTTGACCGAGTTTGTCCAAATTTGACCAAATAATATTAATTTTTTTTTTCTCTACAAAATTGGAAAAAGTGATTTTTTCCCCTTATATGTTAATTATAAGAGGTGGACTGGTCTTATGTGTCGGTTATAAGGATTGACTGATGTTTGACCGAATATGAAAGTCAACATTAATTAAGTATTATTATTTTAAAATTATTTTGTGAAAAAATGACACATATATTTTATTGGTCTTATATGTCATTTATAAGAGTTTGACGAGGATTTGACCGAATAATATTATATATTTTTTTCTTAAAAGTTGAAAAAAGTGAAAAATAATTGACTCTTATATGTTAACTATTGGTCTTATATGTCAGTTATAAGAGTTTGACCCGGATTTGACCGAATAATACTATAATTCTTTCTTAAAACTTGAAACAAATGAAAACAAATTGACTCTTATATGTTAATTGTTGGTCTTATATGTCAGTTATAAGAGTTTGACCGGGATTTGACCGAATAATATTATATTTTTTTTCTTAAATGTTGAAAAAAGTGAAAAAATTTGACTCTTATATGTGAATTGTTGGACTTATATGTCAGTTATAAGAGTTTGACCGGGATTTGACCGAATAATATTTTTTTTAAAAAGTTGAAAAAAATAAAAATAATTGACTCTTACTCCCTCCGTCCCATTTTAAACTTCAAAAATTTCCCTTTTGGGTGTCCCATTTTAAACTTCAAAATCCAAAAAAGGAAAGTTATTTATAGTTTTTTATTTAGTGGGACCTACATGTCATACACACAACAACTATCCACTAACTATTCTCTACCCCACTTTCTCTCTCCTACCCACTTTCTATACTCACATTACTCTACCCCACTATCTATATTTTATAATATAAAGATTCTCATCTTAATTCTTGTGCCCATTTTTGTTTTTTGAAGTTTAAGATGGGACGGAGGGAGTATATGTTAATTATTGGTCTTAAATGTCAGTTATAAGAGTTTGACCGGGATTTGACCGAATAATATTTTATTTTTTTCTTAAAAATTGAAAAAAGTGAATAAATTGACTCATTATATGTTAATTATTGGTCTTATATGTCAGTTATAAGAGTTTGACTGGGATTTGACCGAATAATATTATATTTTTTTCTTAAAAGTTGAAAAAAGTGAAAACATTTGACTCATTATATGTTAATTATTGGTTTTATATGCCAGTTATAAGAGTTTGACCGAATAATATTTTTTTTCTTAAAAGTTGAAAAAAGTTGACTCTTATATGCTAAGGTGCTCGGACTCTTTGGTTGACCTTGCCGGACTCGTGTTGACTACACTAAAATAGGAGTGTCCGGCACGGGTACGGCTGGGTAAACCAAAGAGTCCGAGCATCAGAACTTATATGTTAATTATTGGTTTTATATGTCAGTTATAAGAGTTTGACTGGGATTTGACCGAATAATATTATATTTTTTTCTTAAAAATTGAAAAAAGTGATTTTTTTTTTGACTCTTATACGTTAATTATTGGTCTTATATAAGTTATAAGAGGGCAGATCAGTCTTTTTGTAAGCGAGGGGTGTCTCTGATATTACTGATCTGTTGGGTCCTTATTAAGAATATAAGTTGGTACTGGAGGGCCCTAGAGTCCAAAGCCCCTTTTTCAAAAGTAACATTAAAAAATACAACTCATTGTAGAAACTCAATTATCATATTTTTTAATAAATAAATATATATAAGACATTTTTGCTAATTAAAAATATTGACATGAGATATGAATGTTTTCTTAAGAAAAATATATTTTGTTGTTAATCTAAATTATTTACTCTAAATTATTTACTATTTTTTCAATTTCTTTCATTTTTTTTAAAATTTTATTTTAGAGTTATACCTATATAAGATATTTACCCTTTCCCCCCTTACAGTTCAACATTAACAAATTTGTTGGTCCCAGAAGGGCAACAAGGGTATTAAAAATGCTAGAGGGGGGGGGTAGCGTTTTTAAAATTCTTTTCAGACCCTTTTGCAAAACAATGGCTAATGCGCACATGTCTTATTTTGGCTAAGTATAGCGCGCAACAAGAGTGTGAAATGCACAGCGGAAACTTAAAGCAATCACTTATGCGCAGGGAGTATGCGCAGAAGTGTAAATACGCACGCACTAAGTTTAGCTTAAAGATTGGCGCAAAATGGAACTAAGGCAAAAAGCACACAAACACAATTCGAACGATGCAAGACAATCTACAAAGATCAAACAAAACAATATATAAGTAAAGCTTAAATGTAGAATGAAAAGCACAATAAATAGACAAGCTATTTGGAGAGGTTCGATCGGGAAAAGATCTACGTCCTCTACCAAGATGGTTAGTCTTGGATTTCTAATGGAGATCTTATTATATGAGAGAGTTACAAGGTACAACGATTTAGAACAATCTATCTCAAAGATCTATAATCTATGAAAGAACAAATCCTAGACAATAACCGGTGTATCTCTAGAAGTAAGATCGATGAGATCAAAACTTCAAGAGGTGTGTGTGTGACAGAATTCTGGGCTCTATGAATCGTATGATGGAGAGCACAAAGAATTCTGGTAATACAAGTGCTTATAGGATCTGGGCTTGGATTGAGTATGAAGATATGAAGGTTGTTCTTGAGAATTCTGGAAATGAGCAAGCAATCTTCAAATCTTTTTTCTTGAAAGCAAAAGCACAAGCAGCTTGGAAAATGAGGAAGAGCTGGCTATTTATAGTGGAGCTCCAAGAACAAGCCGTTGGAGCTCTGAGCAAGGACGATGCGCTGTCACAATGTGATTGGTGCGCAGGTGTCCTACATAGCCGTTGGAGACAGCAAGTGGACAGATCTCAAACTTCTTCTAGAAGGATGACAGCTGTCTTCATATTTGAATTTCAAACAAGAGGCGCGTCTCCATCTACGTGAATGCTGAGTGTGCTGATCTTGTCGTTTGTCCACATCAGCATTTTGGCTCTTTCAAAAAGCGTAGCTTGTCATGACGCTTTCCAAGCTTCACAAGGTGAGGTCAGGAAATGAGAATAAACTAAGGCAAGTCTGCATGCGCATGAGACTCATGCGCATGGAGTGCGCAGGTGATGCGCTGCGCATGGGAGGCATGCGCATCAAACTTGGCCTTTTGCTCTTTTGATCTTAAAACCAAAGCTTCAGCCCTAAACACTAAGCCTAGTCTATAAAGAGGACTTGGCTAAAAAAGTGAAGTTATAAAACTTCTTACATAGGGTCCTAAAGTCCTTAAAATAAACTTAGGTGATGGTATCAATCAATTCTAACACAAGTAGGAGGGTTAAGTTAATAAGCATACCCAACAAAATTCTCTGACTAAAAAGTTCCATCTAGGCATAATTGGTGACGTCATATGCCACATCAGCACATTTAACGGATTAATTGACGGTAGGACTGCATGATCCATGAAATCCATACGTTAAGGACGAAATCGAAAAATAAAATAGCTTGGGGACGAAAAGGAAAAAAGTTGAATAGGCTGGGGACTAAAAGGGTACTTAACTCAAATGTTTTATTTACCAGTTTTTCTTACTAGCCACTTTATACATGCAAAACTAAGTGTTCAGAAAGTGGATAACTAGTATATTTATGCATCTTTGGCATTAAATTGTATACAAATTAAACATTTTCAAATGTCCCCTAAACGAATTTTGGACATTCATTTAGGGTCGGAGGAAGTATTTATAAAAATCTTCCACTCTATTTGCAGGGACTCATGTTTGCCAAATCCCAACTTCGAAAGCTTTCGGGGGGTAGTGATTTGATAAGTAATTCCGAAAGAGGTAGAGATGTTGATGACGCTTCATCTGATGCTGGCAGCTCTAGTGTTGGTAGTCAGTCCACTGACGAGCTTTCTGAAGTTCTGTCGCAAGCTGACATTTGGCTCGGACGTGCTGAACTGCTGCAAAGCCTTCTGGGATCAGGAATTGCTGCCTCGCTTGATGATATAGCTGATAAGGAGTCTTCTGCACGGCTACGAGACAGGTTGATTCTCGATGAGCGGTATAGCATGGCTGTATACACCTGTAAGAAGTGCAAGGTATACTTGTCACATGTACTCCCCCAGTCCCGGAAAGATATTCCCATTTAACTTTTGAGGGTCAACACAAGTGAACTTTGACCAAACCTTAGTGTCAATCTAATCATTAATGTTTCACTAGGATGAATAGATTGTCATTAATGTTTGGTTGAAGTTCACTTGTGTTGACATCTAAAAGTCATACGAGACTCTTTTCGGGACGGAGGTAGTACATTTCATGTTGAAGCTGATGTCCATGCTTCCATCCAATTATCACCTTTTTATATTTGAAACTTTTCAGATAGATGCTTTTCCTGTTTGGAATGCATGGGGTCTTGCTTTGATTAGGATGGAGCATTACGCACAAGCTCGTGTCAAATTCAAGTATGTCTAAACTTGTTTATGCCATCTGAAACTTTAGTGTTTCGTATTTGTTAGCATTGCATCGTTTCATTGTTTGGACAAAAAGTTCAAGCATAAACTTATTAACGTGATGGTGTTTAGGCAAGCACTTCAGCTGTACAAGGGAGATTCTGCACCGGTTATCCAAGATATTATCAATACAATTGAAGGAAGTCCTCCAGCTGATGTTTCATCTGCTCGTTCCATGTAAGTTTCAACAGAAGTTGCAATAGCTTTATGTTTGTTTATACACCCTCCGTCTAGAAATGCTTTTCCTGCTTTTTTCTGTTGTTGATATGAAGGCACTTTTGAGCAATTATTTTAGGTTAATTTCGTTATCCTAATGAATATCTAAAAATGTTAATGTTAATGATAGTATTTATAATGGTGTATCAATAAGAAGTTTCGAATATTCATTAGGATAAGTAAATTAACCTAAATTTATTGCTCAAAGTACCTTCATGTTAACAACAAAAAAGTGGGAAGATCATTTCTGGATGGAGTACTTCTATAGTGCAAGAAGTTAATAAGTACTGGAACTGAATGACCTAAATCTGGTACACTTTAATGATCACTTGGTATTTATGATCTCTGCTTTTACTATACAAGTGTAAACATAATATATTCTTAGAAAAACAAAAAGAGAAAGAAAAAACAAAAAGGAGGCCAGCGCTAGTCTCTTATATAGTAGCCATAGAAACCCCTGTAAATGCTCCAAACGTAGATGCACAGGTGAGAAGTGTAAAAAATTCGGTCTTTCAACTAGTCAAGTTTAGCCTATTATTTTGGCGTAGTTTCAACGTATGCTTGAGATGTTGGTTTCCAGCAATTTTAATATAGGAAAAAAATGCAAAAAAAGTACCCCAAATGATCACTTTGTGCAGGTTTAGTACATTATGTCATTTTTGTTTCAAGAAAAATACCTCAACTGGTCAATTTGTGCATTTGTGGTCACTTGTGCTAACGACATCCAATTTTTTTCGTTAAGTTAGTCATGTACCATGCATGTGACTTTTTTAGAGGGGCAAAATAGGAACTTGGAGCCAAAATACACCACCCCTCCTTCATCTTCTTCCTTTCTTCTTCCCCTTCCACAACCACCCCTTCCTCTCCAACACATACACCACCACCACCACTAATATATTCCACAATTGATTTTTTTAATTTAAACCCAAAATAATACTCCCTCCGTCCCAGAAAGATAGTCCCCTTTTTTTCGTTGTTACTACGAGGGAACTTTGAGCAATTATAAATGCTACTTATAATTATGTTAATGTGAATCTAAAAATTGATATTAATAGTATTTATAATTGTGTATCAAGAACAATTTCAAAAATTTCATTAGAATAATTAAAAGTAGCCTTAATTATTACTCAAAGTTCCTTCGTAAAACCCATGAAAATAGGGGGACTATCATTCTGGGACAGAGGGAGTATATTCTACAATCATAATAAGCATAAGAACGATATTTTGAAACCCAAACCCATTATTTTAAAATTCCACAACGTCATTTTTTCCCCCAAAATTGCACTGAATTGTAATCAATCGCCCCCGTCACAGATTAACCCATTTCTAGTTTAGCCCGTTCAACGGGAAAATACCACCGCCATCGTTTCGACAGCACAACCATCAGTGACCACAAATTTCAGAATTCTTTTTTTTTTAGCGACTGCAATTTCAATCATTAATACTCAAGATTTAGAAATTGAAAACTCAAAACTCTACTAATTAAGGATTTGTTTTCAAAAATCAATCCCAAAATTTAAAAGTCAAACAGCAACAATAATTTTGATGATTTTGCTGTTATTGCTTCTTCACAAAGATGAATGGAGGGAGATAGATCAAAAGCCGAAAAAGATAGAGAGAAAGGGAAGGGTGGATTTGTTCAAATGACTTAGTTTCTGATTCTTTTTTGCCTGATTTTCAAAAATTTGTGGCTTATGGTTTGTGATTGGGATGGATTTAAAGAATAGAGAAAGAGATGTAGAAAAATTGTGGAAATGGTCGACTGAGATGGGGTGGGTGGTACTGGGGTTGTTGGCTGTGAGGAAGAAAGAAGGTTTAGGTTTCTTTATTTTTTTAATTTTAACCCATGTAACTTTAAAAGTTTACATATTGAACCCTAAGCTTTTTCTTTAATTAAAAATTTAATGATTTACCTATTTTGTCTTTTAAATCTAGTCATGTGCATTGGCACATGGCTACTTCACGTCTAAAAATGGATGGAGTTACTCATAGTTACTTCCGTTGCACAAAGTTTCCAATTGAGGTACCTTTCTTGCAACAAAAATGACATAAGGTACTAAACTCGCACAAAGTGTCCAATTGAGGTATTTTTTTTGCATTTTTTTCCTTTAATATATATGTACGTATACATATGTATTTATCTATTATCTCCCTGTCCAAAAGTTCAACAGTCATATATTATTTACCATTTTAAATGTTGAGAACTGACAACTTTATTCCGTCCAAGTATGTGGATAGCTTTGATCTTTTGTTGATTTTGACATGGTACACTGAAAATAGAGGTCTTTCAATGGTTTCTCATTGTATTCTCCTTCCCGCTTCTTGAATTGAGTTGAACGATATACTCACAACATTTTTTACGCCATTATTTGTGAGGATTAGAATGTAAATGTAACAACTTAATTATCCATTCCAGGATCTGACTGGTTTGACTTTGACTTATGATGCAGGTATGAACATTTGGCTAAAAGTGCACCAGCAATACTGGATGATTCTCTATCTGCTGATTCCTATCTTAATGTTTTATACATGCCGTCTACATTTCCACGCTCTGAGAGATCCAGGAGATTTCAGGAAGCTGCAGATGATAACTCAGTGGATAGTGCAGCCTACGATGATAGTCCTCGAAGCAATCTCGATAGCATTAGATACCTCGAATGCGTTAATTATTTGCAAGAAGTAAGCTTCACTATCTTCCTATTGTGATTTCTTTTTGGCCTGCCCATTTGGTTACTTGTTTTTGCAAAACTTGCTTTTTTGTGTGTATTAGTTGAACCAGTTTGTTAACATCTTACCGTCTTTCTTAATTTATGACTATTATAAGGATGCCTTTTCTCTATTTGCAGTTTGCGCGCCAGAATTTGCTTGGTTTTATGTTTAAGCATGGCCATTATAAGGATGCTTGCATGTTATTATTTCCTCCAAATGCCATTCCGCCTCCTCCACAACCATCATCACTAGGTGGGGGTGGTTCATCGTCTTCCCCTCAAAGACCAGATCCTTTGGCTACTGACTATGGGACGGTTGATGATTTGTGTGAACTTTGCGTTGGTTATGGTGCCATGCCCGTCTTGGAGGAAGTGATGTCATCTAGAATGTCAACAAATACAGCAGATGTGCTTGTGAATCAGCATACATTGGCGGCACTTACTCGGATTTGTATCTACTGTGAAACACACAAGCATTTCAATTATCTATACAATTTTCAGGTAAGTTGGATACTTTTGATTAAGCTTTTCATTGACAGCAATATTCTCCTCTGTCAGTAAGTGTTCATTCGTCACAAGATTATCAAAAACTCACTAAAAATCTTATTCAGGAAACTTTTTTTTATTCTTGTTAGCATATTATTCAGTTTGACATTTCTTAGTTTCTGGAAGCAGAGGTTTCTTTAAATTTGACATATGGTTCAGGTTATCAAGAAGGATCATGTGGCAGCTGGACTTTGCTGTATCCAGTTATTCATGAACTCTTCTTCACAAGATGAAGCTGTAAAGCACCTGGAACATGCCAAGGTCAGTAGGTTTTGTTTCTAATATGATATATTCCTGATATTCAGAATTTAAAACTCACCGAGACCGCTTGCTAGTTGGATCAGAGCAATATATTTTACATTTTAAAAAACTAATATTTTGGGGATATGAAATCATATACTTGCTTAGATGGCCCTCTCTTCCCCACCTTGGCATTTAATTATTTTTAACTTATGGTGCAGATGCATTTTGATGATGGTTTATCAGCTCGGTACAAAACTGGAGATTCGACTAAGCTTGTAACCAAGGGCATTCGTGGAAAAAGTGCATCCGAAAAGCTTTCTGAAGAAGGACTTATAAAGTTTTCTGCTCGAGTTGCAATCCAGGTAAGGGATTCATGGGGCTAACGAGTACTGTATTCTCATTGAGTCTTAGTCCGGTCTAAATGTCAAATTCTTGAACCATTGAAAAGCAAAAGCAGCGTATGTACACTCACAAACACTAGTTTGATTTTCATGTTGGGACTGTTTTTTTTTTTTTTTTGCCTTTTCATATTCTCAGCTGGATGTACCTTCTCTTCATAGTGCACGAATGTAAGCTTTCTTGTGAGGATAATTCTAATTTTTATGAAATCTGCACTTTGATGAGAAATCTGAGTTACTTTAATGTCCACTTCTTAACAACAATTCGAAACTCATTTGTGTCTTCGTATATTTCAAACATGTCTTCCTTTTTTTCTTTTTCCTTGAAAAACCTTTTTCTTTATGAGGTAGTCAAAGCCTTTGATCTTTCATTTTATGTCGTACTTATCTGAAGGCCCCCTTCTCCATTGTAGGTTGATGTTGTGAGATGCTTTAATGATCCCGATGGACCTCAGTGGAAATATGCTCTGTTTGGAAATCCGAATGATCCTGAAACTTTCAGGTACGTCTTAAAGAACTATTCACCTTTCTTCTTCTTGTCTAGTCAACTGGAAATGTCAAATCAGTACTATCACGTGTAGAATTAATAACCAAGAAAATCATCAAATCTTACTCATAAGAAAGATCATTTGAACAAATAAACCACCAGAACCATCACCTATTATTTTAAAAGGCATCAAGACTATAGATGTATCGAAGGAGAACAAAATCTGGTTCCTATTCAGAGGTTATGGCGTCATATTGCTAACAATGAAACTACCCAAGATGGAGTGTAACCTAGAGACTCCAAAGTTGCCATTTCCTTTCATGAAATGTAGGATAATTATGTAAAATGAAATTTGTTAATTTATCTCTAAATTAACTAGTGTGCTTCACTCCATGTCCGTGTGAACTCGCTTGAAATGTGTCGCATACCTGGATCGTCACAATCCGACAAGGGTGTGAGTGTGCGTGCAGGATACGACTTGATACTTGAGATACGAGATGCATGTGGCTTTTTCATGTCACCACATGCTCTAATATTCCTATTTTTTATTTTTTGCCGAATACTCGCTCGATGCTAAAGCTCTCATATTATAGCCCCTCCATCCCAAAATGATTATCCATGTTACCATTGGGTTAAGCAAATTTAGTAGGAAACATATAGAATTGCTCTTACTATCTTGTAGACTTGTAACATTGCATGTATAAAATGGAACAGGATAATCTTTTAAAGGTGATTGTTATAAATTATTTAAATATGGACACCCATTTTGGGACAAACATTCTTGAAAAAAGTGGACAATCGTTTTGGAACGGAGGGAGTATTTATCTATGTTATAACCTATATTTTGTATTATTATATTATGTTTATATATGTATATATATTACAAATATATGTTCTAGATGGGGAATCCCCAGACCATTGTCAATGCGTTGGATCTTATTTGGCCGTATCCATGTTTCATTGAATTAAAAATATACCGAACCTAGTCCACGGATATGTAACCACATTCAGTCAGTCCTGTTTGCCAAGTCCAGTAAACATGGTTGTATATGAGTAAGTTGCTATCACATATTGACGATAAATGGATGAGTTTGGATGCTTTTTTTCATGTTGTGTTCTTTTCTAGCTTTTTAATTGTTTAAGTGAAAAGGATGCGAGAAGTGGAATATTGTGGGGCCAATGAGGAGAAAATGAAAAATAAGAAACATAAGAAAACAAACCAGCACGTGATAGTCTATCTAAGGCATTTAGTATACTTCTAATACTCCCTCTGTCCCGAAATGATCTTCTCATTTGACATTTTTTATTGTCCCAAAAAGAAGTTCTCATTTCTAAAATTTAGGCTTAAATGTGGATAAACACAACATTGCGAAGCAAGTGTTCATATCTTTAAAAAAATTGAATAGTCAAATGTGAAGATCATTTTGGGACGGAGGGAGCTCTCTCTCTCTCTCTCTCTCTTTCTTATTCTTGTAATCTTAGTCTACAAATAAGTTGGCAATTTTGGTTTCAGTTTTTTGAGAGGACAACTAACGGTTCAACAGTAGAAATTTAATGCTTCACGGATTTGGGGGTCTAAATGGACTTGGTGCCAAGCAGCAAATAAGCTGGAAGAATATGAGTGATCCCAAAGAAACACGTGGGTGACTTTGAAGACCTAAGCGGAGTTCGATACTTTTTTTACAGAACCTTACTTGTTCTTAAAACTAAACTTGACTCGAGTTCGCTTATGCTCAAAAACAGCCCGACTCGTTTTAAAAGCCTTATCCATTAGCTTATATCATGGTGTTCTATATAATATACATATCCTTTGTTAACAGTTGTCATTTACTTGCTGGTATGTCAAATGCTTGAATGTTTTTTGCGTCAATGCAGGAGAAGGTGTGAGATTGCAGAAACTCTTGCTGAGAAGAGCTTTGACTTGGCTTTCCGAGTGATTTATGAGTTCGCTCTTCCTGGTTAGTGTTATGTTATGACGTCACTTTTATTCTTGTAACCATTTTTTTTTTTTTTTTTTTTGGTATTGGAACTGATATTTTTATACTTAAATTTTAGCTGTTGATATATATGCTGGGGTTGCGGCATCACTAGCTGAAAGGAAGAGAGGAGGCCAACTAACAGAATTTTTCAGAAACGTTAAAGGCACAATTGATGACGAGGATATGGACCAGGTATTTTGATTGGAAGTAACAGTTATGTTAAAATATTCAAGCAAGTGGTTAAAGCCAGAAGGTTTTGCATTAATTGACCCCAGACAGAATTTTGGTAGTCACCTTTAGAGAGAGATATACGTGTTTAGACATCAATGATTTGAGGAATATGTTTAAGCGGAACACTTAAGTATTGAAATGTAGCAATATTTGCATGGATTTTGGTTAAGTTTCTAATGTAGTATCTCTTTATTTATGGATTTGTAGGTTCTTGGGGCAGCTATTAATGTGTATGCTAACAAACACAAAGAACGGCCGGACCGCCTCATTGACATGTTAACTAGTAGCCACAGGTAAAAATTCTATTTCGCATTGACATGCGTAATGAATGCTTCATAAGCATTGAACAGCCATGTGTTTGGTTATTGTCTTCAGAATGCTGTAGTTGGATGCCTTTTGTTGTTTTGTCTTTATTTTGTACCCCTTGTAGATTTTTATTATCTATGGGTCATTACAACATCATTGAAGGTTTATGTCATATCATTGTGATTATGGAAAGGAGTGAAGAGACTTTTTCTGTCATACTCCCGCCCTGGCTTTGCAGCTGCAAGGACATCAATGGAAAAAACGCTGTTGAAGACCATGTACTCCCTCCGGCCCAAAATCAATGTCCGAAAAAACTACTCCATTTAGGGACTGAGCGAGTATCATTTTTCTCCTTTCTGCAACACAGAACAAGTTCACAACAGGACATCTTTGTCAACCACCTTAACATACACCAAAGTCCAAATCGGCACCATGTCTTCATCTTTAAAAGAAAGACTGGTTCATTCTTTACCAGTTTTTGAGGAAGTCTTTTCCTAACAGTATCATACTCCAGGAAGGGCTCTAATATTTAACAGAACCAACAAAAATATTGACTTTTAATCAGTAAATCCTTAAGACTACAACAATTTCATTTTGGGTTTATTGGCTTTTAATCAGTATGAGTTAATATAAATGGGAAACGAGTTCGAATTGTTAAATAATTGCCAGTTTAGTACTTCAAAATTAGTTTTTGCTTTGGCACCAAGTAAATGATAAAATAATAATAATAATATTATATCCTTCGCATTTCAGGAAGGTGTTGGCTTGTGTGGTATGTGGCCGGCTTAAAAGTGCGTTCCAGATTGCTTCACGAAGTGGGAGTGTGGCTGATGTCCAGTATGTTGCACATCAGGTTAGTCTTCCAATCACATTGTATTCTTATTGTTGAAACCTCCAGAAAATAGAGCAATAGTAGATTGGCTAAGACTATTGACTCTTTGCAAGTCCATCGATCCCTAGATAACTGTCCACTTTTCCTTTTGGAAAGTTTCTTTATAATCAATGATCCAAAATACCCTTTTTACTAGTAAGATAGAAAATCAATGACTGGCATTGATTTTATGCCGTTATTCGGTACTTTGAGGGTATTAAAAGCAAAAGCATTTAGAGCTTGTGAAAATTCAATAGGTAAACTTAATTTGGAAGGCAGGAGTAGCTGTTAACATGTACTGTAGACACTTAACTATGGAGACACTGCCTCACTGAGCAAAGCGTATCAAAAAGTTCATTGTAAACTACTCACTCTGTTCCAAAACACTCGCACGTTAATAGATGTATTACTGCCCGGGAAATAACCGTAATAAAGGAATAAGGTAACATTGAGGGGTTTGAAACTAGTTGGAAAGGAATGCGTTTCAACATCCCGGAGGGCCCACCTATTGCCTCCATGAAATTTTCACTCTTATCTCATTTCCTCCTACAAAGTACAAATTTACTGGAATCACATTGGCGCCTTACCTATACTGAAACTTGGAGAGAAAGAAAGAAGAAAGAAAGCAAGTGACAGTAAAGAGCTCTATAACATCTTTAGACTGTAATTGTAAGGGTTTTGCAGTGAAATTCTAATGTGTGCTATATTATTAGTTTAAAATGTTCCAAATTACCCATGGGCGCACTCGTCATCATGACCCACTTTCTTTTAACCTTTTGAATGTGGAACTTGCCAAGCAGAAATATGATAGTTTATGTGAATATAGTTTTCGACGCCTCACCCAATACATATTGCAATAGAAAAATATACCAACCTGAATTCAGCCATTTCTTAAGTTGCTTATACTCACTTAGACCTCAGGAAAAAAAAAAAAAAAAAAGGCCTAAAATATAAGCAGATCTTTAATGCAAAAACTCATTATATACAACTGTATTTGATACTCTTTTACTAGAAATTGCCCCTAATTGGTTATTCCTTTTCAATGATAAGTGCACATTTTATTACTAAGTAATTCTAACACATTTTCGTTATAAAACAAGACAAGTAAATTACTTCAACTATATTCTTCATCTGTGTGAAAGTAGTTATTTTTTCTTATAAATGAGGCCAGAGGGAGTATTTATTATTTATTTATTTATTTTTGCCGCAGGCGTTACATGCTAATGCGCTCCCTGTCCTTGATATGTGCAAGCAATGGTTGGCCCAGTATATGTAAGCCGTACCCAAAAAATAATGGAAATTTTGAAGTAAATGATCCCCTGGTAACAATACAGTGCGACAGCATGGACTATCAGCTGTATAAATAGGCGGTAAAAGCCCAGCAGATCCTTTTTTTTGCTGGAATTGTCGGGAGCGTTCATAGTGATTCTTAGCTTAACCCCTTTTTGTGCTCGACTTTAGCTGCAAAGGAAGCCACATTTTTCATATGCGGTTGGACAGTTTTTTATTCATACACAATTATCATGGGAGTATTTGCGAAGTGTGCTTTCCGAGGATTATAAGTACTAAGCCGGGGAGTTTTCGGTTTTAGCCGGACCGTGTTATACAGTTTTGTCAAAAGTCTACTAATATCAGAGAGATTGTAATATGTGTGTACATATATGTTTTTGTACAAGTGAGCAAGTGAATGATTGGCAGGAGAGAGACTGGAAGGCTTGTAATCTTTGTGCAAATTATTGCTACTCAGAGACTACTCAAGAGTGTTGATTATAGAAGATTTTTGTGTATACATACCTTGTTTTAATTTGTTTGTTATTGAAATATTATACTCCCTCCGTCCCCAAAAATTAGTCCCTCTTTCCATTTTTGTTTGTCCTTGTGATAAAACATTCGTGAGTCTTTAACCACCAACATTGTTGGTGTAATATTTACTTTCATTAAGGGTAATCTTTGAAGAAAATGTATCATTAAAAACTATGAATTGTTACCTGAACATCATTTTGGCAAATTATGGGGTGGAGTATAAATTTTCGAATTTATGGTAATAATGCATCTCAACCCTTTTAAGAGTTTTCTTAAAATCAACTTGAAACAATCATGTTGAACTTTTTTTTTTTTTTTTTTTTTTTTTTTTTCTTTTAAGTAAATAAACAAGGATGTGGTTACAATTTCGTTTTTAAATAGACATTCATTTGAAATAGACGGACAGAGGCATTCGGGAAGGATGGGGAGCGCATGGGATGAGAAAGTTACTGCTCTTGTTACGCTGCATCTAATGAAGGGATGTGGTTACGGAGCACATAATTAATCTCAGTCATACATTTTATAAGAATGAAAATGTATCCACGTTGTACAATTAAATAGAGTGAGCTGTGAAAACATACCAAGTCTAGGATGTTAGTTCACTCGAATTTGGGCGGGCGCATACATGCATTAATGGTGCTTCAGACTCAATCTTTCTTATAAATTGACGGTTTTTGTTAATAAGTGGGCGGAAGAAAACCATGTCTTTAACGGAGTGACTTTTAACAACACTGATGCATTGTACTCTTCCGTCCCATTTCAAATTGCAAAAGTTGCCAAAAAGAGTGTCCCAACTAAAATTGCAAAATCCAAAAATGGCAAGTTTTAACCCACTTGCACACTCACATCCACTAACCCACTAACTATTCTCTACCCCACTTTCTCTCTCCCACTCAACTATCAACACTCATAACACATCACATTTTTCACTTTTTCCCTTAATCCCCGTACCAACCTAGTATTTGCAATTTGAAATGGGACGGAGGGAGTATTGTGTAAACATATTGAGAATATGAATAGTTGGTACATTTGAATTGGAGGGTGCAATTTAGCTGTATTAATGGTTAAGGCTCAATGTTTTATAGATTAACGATTTTTATAAAAGGGTGGAAAAATTATTTTTGCTAAATGATTATTTGAATTGGAAAATTACTTTTGCCTGCGCCATCTCGAACTGGTGTATACAAGAATACTCCGTCATCAAGAAACATGTAATAATGCTTTCAAAAAAAAAGAAGAAACATTTATAATAAAAATTGAATGATCGATGAAACTAAGAAGATAAATAGAGTATAATAAAACCATTAAAAACTACAATAAGAAAATTTTCATAAGTCAAACCATGAGATGACTAAGTGACCCGTCACCTGTCACGTTCATGAAGTAATTTCTTTTTTCATGAAGTATTGAGTTTGAAGTTTGTTCTTATTAAACCCTAAGTCAACTCCCTCAACTTATTCTCCGTCTATAAGAACGTGCATAATTTCTTGCTTAGCAAAATAAAGATGGAGATGGAGAACAAAATTGATCAATTATATGTATTTCACATTAATTTGGAGAACAAAATTGATCAATCATATACATTCGCTAACCTCACCCATTAACAAGATTTTTTTTTAGGCAATGAAGATTCAATTCTATTATGGGATCGGATCTGACCCAAGTTGATTTTGTGTTTGAGCAAACCCATGTTATGTTTGAATTGGTAATCATACTGGGGATGAGGACCCAGTTCTGTTACACACCCTCTCTCCCAATTTTATTTTATTTTCTATTTTGCTATTTTCGGTGTTTTATTGGAAAATCTCATTTATCAAAAAAAGAAAAAATTACCTCCACTTTCTCTCTCTTCTTCTCACTCGCAACAACTATCCACTTATTATTCTTACTCCACTTTCTGTCTAGTTCTCACTCACACCACCTCTTTTTTTTAATTCTCATTCCTAACATTTTTTTTTGACGATGTCTACGCCATAAAGAGACGATGAGAGGGATCGAACCCTAGCACTCACCGAGGGTGAACCTTGACTTTATCACTGAGTCACTCCTTTGAAGACCATTCCTAACATTTAAAAAAAAAAAAATTAAACGAAAGAGTAGATGTTATTATAAATATGAAAAGTAAATTAAAAAAAAAAAAAACTAAATTATCTTATCTTGACCTCAAACATCCATCTCTTACGTGGGGCACTAGGGCCAGGGCCCTATATACTTTTTACACCCTATGATATATGAGGCTGTCTCCTGTGCGGCCGCTCGCACGGAGCCGAGTCAAGATTTATTTATTTTTTTGCTAAGTTTCCCCCCTCCAACTTTATTTTTCTTCACCAACAAAAGTAACATTTATTATAACGAAATGTAACACTTTTTTTTTTCTTTCAAAATGTACCACAATTTTGCTGCAATAGATTAAAGATAACATAAGTGACAACTAAACTAATGTCACACTTTTTATAAAGGAATGTAACACTCTTTTTTTCAAATGTAACACTTTGTTTTTTCAAAATTAATATAAGATTGACAAACTAATGTTATATTTTATATTTTATAAAAAATGAATGTAACATTTTTTTTTTCTCAATTGTAACAATTTATATTCTTAAATGTAACAATTTTTATTGAGAAAGTAACAACTGAAATGCAAACCCGATTATATACATGAATTTTTACTCTTTTTAAAAAGAAAAAAGGTAACATTTACTAAATAAAAATGTTACATTCATCAATGTAGAAACTTATAATCATATATGCACTCTGTTACACTTCAAATATTAATTTTTCTAACCACAAAAACTATCACAATTTAAATTTTCTTGTAAAAATACTGTTACATTTGATAGTAAAAAGTGTTGCTTTTGAAGATGAAACGGTTACTTTTATCAGAACATAGTGCTAAATCTCAGGTGACAAGCAGCTCAAAAAAAATTGTGTGTTAAAAAGTATGTTTTTTTGAAAAAATAAATAAAATCAAACCATATCATGACCTATTTAGTTTGATTCGTCTCGTCGAGACGAACACAACAATATTTTTAATTTTTTATTCCGAGTTATAAATATTAAGATATAACATTTTAAAGTTATTGGAGATTTTTTTTAAAATCAAACCATATCATGACCTATCTACTGAATCCAACTGCAATGTTAGATTCAGTAAATGAGTATCCACTGAATCCAAGTTCAATGCTGAAACACACCTGGGTTCAGTAGATAGATACATGAGATAATTGTCTACTGAATCCAAGTGGAACGTTAGATTCAGTATATAAGTATCTACTGAATTCAAGTTTAATGTTGAAACACACATGGTTTGAGTACTGAATCTACATGTATTCAGTACTGAATCCACATGTATTCATTACTGAATCCAAGTTCAATGTTCAATATACACATGGATTTAGTAAATAAATATCTAATGAATTCATGTGCAATGTTTATAATACACATGGATTTCGTACTGAATCACATGGATTCAGTTTGAGTACAAGGCGCTCACTTACGGTGTAAAAAAATAGAGCAAAATTTACACAAAATTAAGGGGGTCAAAATGTATAAATTCAATGTTTTTAGTACTAAAAGGACATTTTTTTTTTTTACAATTTTAATGTGGTAAAATTCACACGTTTCAAAATTATTATGGTGAAACAAGTATTAGGATTCGGGAGTCAATCTCAGCCGTTGTTTTCTGTTTCCTTAGTTGGTTTTGGTCATCAAGAAAAATTACAACACATCCGACAAAATCTCTCTTTGGCTAGTTCATGGTAATAGCAGTCGGACAAAAACTTACATGAGAACAAGCAAATAAGCAAATATGTTCTCATATATTTTAATTGGGAATTTGGTAATAATTAGGAGCAATTTTGCGCGAAGTAGAGGATCTCAACTTGCGTTCCACCCAAAAGATGCCACGTGGCAGAGAATATTTTTTTTTTTTTTCAAATAATTTGTTTTTGGGTGTTTTTCTTCTGTCAAAAGTAATACTTACATAGCTAAATGTAACAAACGTGTTACTTATATGTAACAGTGTTTATACATTCATTTATAGAAAGTAACAATTTCTATAAATGAATGCAACAATTTTATATAAAAAATTATACTACATTTTTTTTTCCAGAGTGTAAAGTGTTACAGTTTTCAAATACTATGTTACAATTTTAATGGAAAGTATTACATTTGTCTAAAAAACTGTTACGTATACTTGTATAAAAACTATATCTATATGTTTTCAAATAATAAGTTACAATATGTTCAATTTATCATGGTACATGTAAATGTATTACATTATCTATAGCAATGTATTACTCCCTCCGTCCTAATTTAAAGTTCTTAGTTTGACAATACACACTTATTAAGAAACCAAGACAAAAACAAAGGAAATGAGTCAACCAAAAGTAGAGAGTAAAGGATATAAATGTCCAAAACACAATTCATGAAGTAAGTGGGTGAAAGCAATTTAGATAAGTAGTGGTTTTTTTGTAATAAAATGAACTTTTTGAAGGCAAGATTCTACAAAGCACTATTCATTCTTTTCCATTTATGGAATAAAGCAACTAAAAACCTTAAACTGGGACAAACCAAAAAGGAAAGTAAGAACCTTAAACTGGGATGGAAAGAGTACAATTTTGTCTACCAAAATGTCACATTCACTTGTACAAACAATTATATTCATGTGTATAACTGTTATTTTTCAAATGTTACTTTCTTTCAAAAAAATAAAATCAAAATACTTTAGTTCTTTTATTCTGCAATAACACTATTACATTTTAGTATAAAGGCAATTATATTTAGTTATAGTTAATGTTACACATAATTATAATTAGTATTACAGTTGAAAGATGATTGAAATATATATGAGAGAAAAATAACTATGAGAATCAAAGGTAATCAAAAAATTGCATTTGTAAGTGTGAAAATTAAAGATAATAATAAAAAAATAGCTTTTTTGCATGGCAACACTAGTATGTTTGAAATTTTCAGTTGATTAGTTTTTTAGAATCAAAGATATGATTATTAGTATGAGATTAATATTTTTAATTACATAAGTATTATTGTATATAAAAAAATACATAGGCAATATTATAATGTTTAATTATGTGAAGATTCCCTACGTATAGTATAGTCTATTTTTCGATGTTTTTACTTGGAGTTAGTCTTATGAATAACATGTTTTATACTAAAGCGAGTGTAAAAGAAGTTTCTCTCGAGAATTTCACTTTTACTTGTTATATATTCGGGTGTCTGACTTTTTCTTTCCTGGCACTAATCAATGGAATATTGTTCTTGTTCGAGACTATTTTTCGGATGACGATGCAGAGGCCATTCTCTCAATTCCCCTCTCGAACTATATCCACTCTGACTCTTTAATCTGGCATTACTCTAGTAATGGGCTTTACACGGTCAAAAGTGCATATCACCTAGCGACGTCGATGACTTTGGCTTCAAGGAGTTGCTGGACCTTGGAACGAACTGTGGCGGCTTAAAATACCTCCCAAAGTCAAGCATTTTGTTTGGCATCTAGTACGTGGGTGTCTTCCAACTAGAGCTCGTCTCATTTCAAAAGGCGTTAATGTACCTATTGAGTGCGGTCTATGTGGGCAATATGAAGAAAATGGAATATATTTATTTGGAGCATGTACGGTGGCAGCGGACATTTGGGCCTTGACTCCGTTGGCGGGCAGAATTGTACAAGGTTTTCATACTCAGTCTTCATTCCCAGCTTGGCTATTGGGTCTGCTACCATCTCTCGACATGGACGATACTCAACTCTTTGAAATGATTTTGTATGCTCTTTGGAGAGAACGTAATGACTGTATTTGACGCCATTGTATGAAACCTCCATCTATTATACTTAGAGGTGCCAGGACAGATTTGTCAGATTGGATTTCGGCAAAGGAATCAATTCAGGTGCTTTAACCTGTGCAGTCCAGTACGTGTACAAATTGGCATGCTTCGAAGTCTGGGTTTGTCAAGATCAACTCAGATGTTTCTTTCGACACTGTACAACGGCGTGTAGGATATGGCCAGGTAATAAGGGATGATAATGTGTAAGTACCCCAATTTGAAATTGACCAACCTTAGAGGAACTCTTAGCACCATTCAGGGATAAACTGATAGGCTGGGACCTCACTAGGATAAACTTAAAATTCCAGGACTACTCTGGAATTAAACTTGGAAAAATCCAGAAGCTCGCCAGGCTGAGCCGTACGGAAGGTTTGGACGCGGGAAGGGCCTAGATGTACGGGTGGTTTAGGCACCTTCAGTCCCTATAAATTGAGACCCTTGCTGATCATTCAGGAGGGGGAGAAACATAGTTTTGTAGGTAAAACTCTGCAGAAATACAGCCTGAGAGAAATACCACCAAATACTTGAGTGAAAAGAGAGGAAGATAGGCCATAACCACCATAGGTGAAGCCTCCTTCTCCCCATCTTCTCTCCATCTTAAACTCTCTTGTTCTTGTTCATGTTATTTATTTCTTAGCATTTCAAGCCTTGTCCTTGTCAAGCACATTTATATTGCAAGTCTTGTCCTTTCAAGCACCTTATATTCTTGTTATATGTATCTTGGAACCAAATCATGAGATGATTCAAGGTGCCTTCACATCCATGTATGTGATAAAGGGTTAAAACCTAAAGAAGATCATGATTTGTTAATTTCTTGTCTTTAAATAGCTTGATGATCCATTTTTATGTCAATATTGTTCGTATTTGGCCATGATGATCATGTTGGGTGATAAAGTTCCAATCTTTATCATCCCAACCTTGATTTAGCCTAAAATCCCACATTTGGGTCATAAAGATTCAATCTTTATGTCATTTTGTTGTCCCTAAAGGTTTAATGTTGATGAAGATCCCATTTTGATGGTAAAGTTTGCATCTTTACTCATCAAAATGGCCATCTTGGCTGAAAGGCCACTTTCATCACCTTTTCTAGTTTTTATCCAATGATTGCCTCAATCACACCCAAGCCCATGTATTAATGAGCATATGAATGATGTCAATCAAAGCTTGTTTGTTAAAATGCAAACTGAAAATAAACAGTTCAGTCCAGTTTCAGCAGAATGCTCTGTTTCTGCCTGAAACTGGATATTTTCTGGACAAACTGTAAAATCCCCGGGAAGACCTTGTATAGCCGTATGGCTAAGTTGGGTCAGAGGGACAATTTTTCTTTTCTGTCTTGTTCTATCAAGATCTGTGCAAATGAACCCCTTTTGTTCTGTTAAAATCGATAACCAGTTAACTTCGTAGGTTTTTTGTTAAATACACACACACATGCACTTTTCGTTAACAAGCACAAGGGAGACTCGGCTTTGTCCGAGGCGGCTTGGGTGACGTAAAACTCTTCCCAAGCCATAACCTGACATCCGAACTCATAAATCTCTAACCATTTTCATTTGTTGGGTTAAAAGTTAGCAAATGTGGCGACTCCGTTAAGTTTGTTAAGTTACACGTGTTTGGCTTTTCTTCCTCAAACGAACTCGTTTCGCCCCGAGGGGGGGGGATCCTCACAGTGGCGACTCTGCTGGGGAATAAAGTGTTTTCGAACGAACTCTGCTGGTTTTACCAGGCCCACAAAATGATTCAAGTTAACGATTTTGTGCAGGGCAGAAACATTCTGATGGTCCCCTTGCTTCTTCTTGTCCAGGTTCCATTTACAGCATCTACTTGTGCACATTTACCTCCTTTTTTCTTAGCCAAAAATGAATTTTCAAAGCTCGGTAATGCACAAATCTTTTGGACATAAAATTGGGTTTTCAAAGCCTCATTGTGCATTACCCCTTTTTATAAAAGTTTTGGTTTCTCAAATTCTTTTGTTGTGCACAACCTTTTTGTACAAATGATTTTCAAAAGGTTGTTCTTCTTGTAAAATTTTGGTTTCAAAAAACCTTTGGTTGTGCACAACCTTTACATGTACAAATTTTGACTCTCGCTTGTTCATACCTTTGCTTGATTACTTGTGCAAATTACTTGTTTAAATTGTTTGTCCATGTCTTGTATATACTCTTGCTCATGCTCATGATATTAAAACGCATTGAAAATTTCTATTTTGACTCAAAATGGAACATAGAAGGCTTCACACGACGCACACTCGACCTTGTGCACGTTCCAAAACCCGGGATGGATGCCACGATGCAGCTTGATTGGTGCTCTTGTGCCCTTCTCGAGCGCACGGGTCCATTCCACCTCCCCTTCTAAGCCGAGTCAACCACACTTGTCCGTGACACACAAATACCGTGACCTTGGTTGGTTTTTGGTCTAGCCCATGTCATCACGTCCCTAATACGTGTCCAAACACTAATTATGGCCAAGTTAACGCCCGAGTCACGACTCCTTGTGAAATCAAGTGTGACCAAGGTCATCTTTGACCCGGTCCTTGACTTATGCATTAATTCCAACCATAATTAACCGAAGTCATGTATTAAGGATAGCTTGACACCGCGTCATTAAGCTCTAATGCTTGACCCATCCTAATCATCCTTAAGCCTGAGGTTAAGGTCCGAGATCCCTCATTAAAATGAGGTCATGTCGGAATTTCGTTGGAGCGTTAAGTCAATCTTAACCTTAATCGGGGCTTAACTATGATGAGAATGGCCCATGCATTGGAATTTTGTGACGCACTAGACCCTAGGTTTGGTTTTTTTGGTCGGTGGAAGCTGCGTGCCCTATAGGACCCTCGCCCGGGATAGTCCGTTCTTGGGATTGTGCAATACAGGTGAAAAACGAGGGGTCTATAGGCGTAGTGATGGCCTCCACTGATCCAGGAATTAGAGTAGTTGCAAAAAAGAAGAGAAATATTTTCCAACCTTTTAGGAATAAAGATGCGTTTTAAGTAAACTTGAACGGATAACTAACTGCACCTTGCATGAATTTGCTCCGTTTTGCTTCTTGTCTTTGAAACTTTGTTTTCTTGCGTTAACAAGCGTCATTTTGTTAAGTCATTGGATGGATCCCCGTTATCCTCCAAGACTTCCGTTAAATCCTTAGGCGTAGTCCCCTAGGAACCCGTTAAGTCCTTGGAAAATCTCCAAGACACCCGTCAAGTCTTTGGATGGATCCCCGTTATCCTCCAAGACATCCGTTAAACCCTAGGCGTTGTCCCCTAGGTCCCCGTTATGATTACCGTTGAAACCCTAGGCGTTGTCCCCTAGGTCCTCGTTATGAACCCCGTTAAAACCCTAGGTGTAGTCCCCTAGGTCCCCGTTATGAACCCCATTAAAACCCTAGGTGTAGTCCCCTAGGTCCCCGTTATGATTACCATTGAAACCCTAGGCGTAGTCCCCTAGGTCCCCGTTATGATTACCATTGAAACCCTAAGCATTGTCCCCTAGGTCCCCGTTATGATTACCATTGAAACCCTAGGCGTTGTCCCCTAGGTCCCCGTTATGATTACCATTGAAACCCTAGGCGTTGTCCCCTAGGTCCCCGTTATGATTACCATTGAAACCCTAGGCGTTGTCCCCTAGGTCCCCGTTATGATTACCATTAAAACCCTAGGCGTTGTCCCCTAGGTCCCCGTTATGAACCGTTAAAACCCTAGGCGTAGTCCCCTAGGTCCACGTTATGATTACCATTGAAACCCTAAGCGTTGTCCCCTAGGTCCCCGTTATGATTACCATTGAAACCCTAGGCATTGTCCCCTAGGTCCCCGTTATGATTACCATTGGAACCCTAGGCGTGTATGATTACCATTGAAACCCTAGGCGTTTTCCCCTAGGTCCCCGTTATGATTACCATTGAAACCCTAGGCGTTGTCCCCTAGGTCCCCATTATGAACCCCGTTAAAACCCTAGGCGTAGTCCCCTAGGTCCCCGTTATGATTGCCGTTGAAACCCTAGGCCTTGTCCCCTAGGTCCCCGTTATGATTACCATTGAAACCCTAGGCGTTGTCCCCTAGGTCCCCGTTATGATTACCGTTGAAACCCTAGGCGTTGTCCCCTAGGTCACCGTTATGATTACCATTGAAACCCTAGGCGTTGTCCCCTAGGTCCCCATTATGATTACCGTTGAAACCTTAGGCGTTGTCCCCTAGGTCCCCGTTGAAGCTCCCGTTGAATCCCTAGGCATGGTCCCCTAGGTCCCCGTTATGAATCCTGTTGAAACCCTAGGCGTTGTCCCCTAGGTCCCCGTTATGAACCCCGTTAAAACCTTAGGCGTATCCCCTAGGTCCCCGTTAGGATTCCCGTTGAAACCCTAGGCGTTGTCCCCTAGGTCCCCATTAAGATTCCAGTCAAGTCCTTGGATGGAACCCCGCTATCCTCCAAGAAGTCAGTCAAGTCCTTGGACGGATCCTCGTTATCTTCCAAGAAGTCAGTCGAGTCATTGGATGGACCCCGTTATCCTCCAAACTGTCCGTTAAAATTAAGTTCCAAAAAATAATATATATATATATATATATATATATATATATATATATATATATATATAATATATATATATATAAAGGAAATAAAAGTGCTTAGGATGACTCTTTTCCCCTTCCTGGAGACGTCATGTGATGACCAATTTTGCGCCCCTCAATGCATCTCGTTCCGATTAGTGTCGTCGCGTGACCATTCCCCCTTCGAGGCTAGGCGTCATGGCACCACATGGTAATACACCTTGGTCAAACATTGACCTCCTCGATTTGCACCACCATGTGGTGACCATTTCAATTGTCCCGATCGCCTTTGTGACTCGGACTGGTGTGAGTACCATTTAGTCTCAAACCAGTAATGTCCCGTCCCATGTCATCCCGACTAGGTTCCGGCAAGCCAAGGAGGTTTGTTGTCCCATAACCTTTAGATTAGGACCCTCAAGGTCATTTCCCGTCCACCTAAAGGGTCCGTTTGGAAAGTGAGTCAATCACTCACCTCTTCCCAAAAGTCTGTCTGAAATGAGTCAACTGAAGTCATGTTCGTCTTTTCCCCTTAGGTTTCTAAACCCATTTGAACTACGGTGACCTGAGCCTCTCATTGCATGGGACCCCCTCCCTCGTAGTGAGGGGAACGTAGGCAACTTCGGCCCGGTCAACCCTTATTTAAAAAAAAAAGAGAAAACAAAAAATGTGTGAGTCTTTTACTCAAATAAAAAAAATGGAGATCAAGTTTTCTTAAAATAAAAGATCAGGTTTTTCCTAAAAAGGCTAATCCACTAATGAAGCGTTCTTCTCAAATCATGGTTATAATTTCACCGTGAGGTTTAATATGCTAAAGTCCTTCGCGGTTCTGTCCATTGGAGACATCGACCAAAGAGCCCACATCTGAATTGGCGTCTGAGACAATCCACATGAGCGAGAGGATCAAAAGGAGAGGCCTGTGCTTCGGAAGCCCAAAAGCGGCTACATCAAATGGATATTCGTACCTTCGTCAAGTACCACGCACGAAGGCTACGCGCCTTGAAAAGAAATCACCAAACGGAGATGGCCAATGCAAACTCCCAACTCGTGAGTCGACGAATCCAACAATTACAACGCCAAGCCAAGTGGAGACCTCGCGACATCTTTCCCGACGATATGGAACCCGAGTTCCCCGTGGAAGACATGGAACATGCCGCCGACAACCCCTCCAACATTTGAGGAAGAAAATGGATCATCGTGCCTCATAGGAGCCCATCCATAAAAAAAAAATGATGAGTCTTCCAGCCTCGTAGGATCTAGATTTTCATCAAAGTCCGTCTTGGACTGTGTCTTTTTACTTTTACAAAGGTCCACACTTGGGACATGTATGTATAAAGTTATCTAAATAAAAGAGTTATTTTCCTTCCCTTCTCTCTAGACTTGAGACATTATTTGCAATATATATTTACTCTTGAAATTGCCTTGCTTGTTATTATCAATTGAGTGCTACGTCCCTAAAATGATGAATTGACTTCTAAGCATACTAGTCAATGACGACTCATTAAGGACGAATGGACCTAACACAAATGAAAAATGCTAAATGCAAAAAAAATAAATTAATCTTGATGTGAATAAATGTTGTGATCAATTGGCATGAAGAAACCGTTAATGGCAAGCCTTCTCTGATACACATTCCCGATACACATTTCCCGATACACAACCCGATACACCTTTCTGATACAAATTCTTGATGCACATCAAAGGCATCTCGAGACAATGAAAAGGCAAGGATGTTGTTTCTCAACCACCAAGATTCAACCGTGATCGCGCGTGAGCAGCCAAGCAAAGGACTTCCCAGATCTCTAAAAGTCAAAGTGAGAAGTGACGGACATTCTACCAAGGGGCTACAGATAAGCCAATGTCCAAGATAGCAAGTTGGGGCTAATGTTTCCCATCTCTCTCTAAAAAAAGAGAGAGAGAGAGAAAAGAAATGAATAAGGGAAAGAAGGAAAGGAAATGAATATATGCGAAGAGGAAGTATGCCTCAAAAGCTCACTGCGAAAGTCCACCTCAAAGAACAAGGAAGCAAAGCGATCTACATCAGCAAAGCAACAACATCATCAGCAAAGCAACAACATCCTTCAAAAGGACACCGACTTCGACAAAAGACGATCCAAGGCTGAACTACGGCGACCTGAGCTCCTCAAACTGAGGGGAACGTAGGCAACCTTTGGGTCCGGTCACAATATGAAACAAAACCATCAAACCGTCGTCCTCTCAAAATGACCAAGTTCTCGTCCGTTGGTCCCTTCAATGACCAATTTCCCAGACAATGACCAATTCCACCTTCTAAACACATTCTCCTCCCGATCTTGCCATTGATTCTTAATCTTAATTGATCACAACATTTATACATGTTAAGGCTAATTGCTTGCCATAATCCTGACTTAATGACAAACATGGTCCATTCAAGCAATCATTTGATGATATTAACTAAAGCAAATTTCAAATGTCTCAACAAGTTTTCTTTTCTCTATCTTAGGAAAGAGCTAAACACTTGTATTCTGTCAAGCAAGGGATTCCTCCCATTTCATGATATATTTCTCAAAGAGCTCACCAGCATAAAGGGACTCTCTCCCAAATAAAAGGCCCTTGCATGTTTCCTCCAAGAAAAATACTTTAAAGTCCCCGTTCTATTGAGTCGAATGGATCACTCATAAAAAAAGGCACCAAAAAAGTAGCCCACTAGGTTGAAAACCCGTAAGGGCGGCCTAGGCAAAAAACAGGGTGTGCCATAAAAGACGCAAAAGAAATGCCCGCTAGGTTGAAAACCCGAAAGGTCGGCCTAGGCAAAAGAAAGGGTGCGTCATGAAAAATGGATGGGTTCCTAACCTTACCTCAAAGGCCGAAAGACGACAACGGGTCCACGTCAAAAGTCGAAGGACGATATTAGGGCTACCTCCACACTGACGATAACAAGGACATTGGGGCTACCTCCACACCGACGACAACAAGGACATTGGGGCTACCTCCACATCAACGACAACAAGGACATGGGGCTACCCGACATTAACTATAAAGATGGCATTGGGGCTGCCCCACAACAGTGACGAGAAGATTTCTTACCATCAGTTACTTCTCAACGAATGGACAAAATCCAAAAGACTTTATGCATGACAAACCTCACGGTTAAGTTAAAATAAAAAATTTGACTAAAATGCTTTGTTAAAAGACTTGCCTTTAGGAATAAGCATTTCCAAAATTTGCCCTTTTTGGTATCATTTATCAAAGACCATGTCTCAAGCAAAATGCTTTTGATCTCCTCTCAAAATGATTTTCCCAAAGTTTTGGACTCTTTCGTCCATGATGTGTCTTAACGGTTGCCCCTAGGCTCTTCTCTGGTGTCAAGAAAATGTGTCAACCATCCCGTAGAGTAGTGTTGACCCAACCCAAGCTTTGACCAAGCCTTGACCCAGAATGGTCTCTTTAGGCTCAAGTCTTTGTCCCGGCAGTCCTTAGTCGGACGTAAGACCAGTTTTCCCGTCAAACCCCCCAAAGATGGAGTTGACCAAGCCTTGACCCAGATGTTGGTGTTGGTGCCCTAGGCACGTTTAATAAACGTTATAATTGTTATCATTTATTTCATATTAATAAAGAGATGTTTTGATTATTATTGTTGTTCATGTTTACTTATAATAATCTCCGTCCCTAGTACTTGTTAAGCACTAGTATAAAGGCTAAATGATCATGGGATGATCATGTTAGATTTATGGGTACTTGTTTGGAACAAGGTACTGGACATGACCCGCTTTATGAGATTTATGTCATGGTCTATGTCGTACATATATTTCATATTAGTTATATAATTTGAATCCTTAGACATGAAGTTATTATAGTCTTCCACTTGATGAACATTATGTTTGACATATTCAAACGCTACCCTTAACCGGGAAGTTATAAAGGGCATGATTGGCATAATTGGATTCATGTAAGGAAGAATAATAAGTTGAGTTGGATTTGTCCCTTTACGGAGAGATGTCAAGATTGGGCCTCTCGTAGGAATGATGTTGATGAAATGTTCGGCCGGACTCAAATGAATTGATTGGATCAATGGCATTTGGATTATCAACATATTCGGAATCGAGAAAGTATTGAACAAAACAAGTAGACCTATTGACCATGACTTGTGTTCAATGACATCGTGGACAAAGGGATTATGACTTGTACTATAAAGGATAAACTTTGGGCTACAAAGTTATACTATTTGTGTAGTCATAAAAGGTTTGCTAGAATATAATTATGACTTACGGGCTTTGACTGGTCAAACCCGTTGGCAACTTAGTATAATCCTATTGGGTCACACACGCAGAACGGACCATTAAAAGGCTGAAAATAAAAGGGATACAGACCAGGCATCCGTACGGCAGCTAGGCTGGCGTACGGCTGGCCTGGAGCCGTACGGCCGCCGCACCGTAACTGGTTCAGTTTTTAGGAAATTTCTTGTGTAACAAGAAGTCCTAAACCTAAAGGGAATCAAACTTAACCCTGTATAAATATGTGTATCCGGGTTTGAGAGACCTAGTTGATTATTCAAGCAATCACAAAGCTTTCTTGGAGAAAGAAATAAACACATATTAAGAGGGATTAATTATTCCAATTTGAAGAAGGTGTTCTTCAAAGTTTTCAAGCCTAAGGATCTAGCAGTCAAGTTCAAGAAGGAGTTCTTGAATCCGTTCAAGTGTGGATCACCAATAGAGGATACTTTTCTTAGTATCTTAGTCCATGTGAAGAATTTGAACTGCAAGGGTTAGTCCTAATTTATCTTATGCTTTATAAATTATTGTTCTTAATGAATCTAGGCTAGGGTTTCTTCATGCTTAAATTCCACTTTGCATGATGGTGGCAAAACCCAACAGTGGTATCAGAGCCCGTTAATGATCAATAATTTTAAAAAAATTGTCATGCTTTAAAAATTATTTAATTGGATTATTTGATTTGCATGATAATGATAAGATGAATGTGTGATTGATGTTTATATGAGATATAAAAGTTATATGCATGTTTATGATGGGATTTGTGATTATAATATTTATTGGATTCATATGTATAATCGCATGCTTAGATTGTCAATTTATAATTTGATTATGCTTATTGATGATCTTGATCTAATTGATAAATCAAATAAATTGTTTATTGATGTTATTGATTAAGATTGTTTAAATTCGTAATCTGTATATTCATGTTTAGATAATCTGATTATGCATGAAATTGGAATTATGATTGATCGAATTTATAAAATTTTGAAGAATCTGGAGATCTGATTAGAGGCTCCGTACGGCAGCACATAAGGCGTACGCCTGTCTGCAAGCCGTACGGCGCCTGGTCCGATTCCAGAACCTGTTCTGTTTTTTGGTGTTTTCTGGATTTTGTAAAGAGTTTACATAATTCAGATCTGAGTTAGATCCCTGTTTCAGATGGCTGGTTTATGAAACCGTGTTTCCTGAAAATTGATATTGACTCAAAACATAAAACTGAATCTCTGTTTCAGATGGCTGGTTTATGAAACCGTGTTTCTTGAAAATTGATGTCAACTCAAGAAAGTCCAGAAAATTGTGGGACTTAGAATCTAAAGGAGTTTAGATTGCTAAGGGTCTACAATAGATTGATGATACATGAAAAACGAGACGAAGAGAAAAGATCCATATGGAATTGTGGTTGCATTTTACTTACGTTACTACGAGGTCATGGAATGCTTAGTTCAGCCATATGGACTATTCTAATGAACTCTTGTATTCATGTAGATTCATGAAATTCAGAAACTAAGAAAGACTTACTCGGAATTGTGGTTGCATTTGACTTACGTTACTACGAGGTCATGGTATGCTTAGTTCGGCCGAGTGAAGTTCTTGATTGGTTGATAAATTAAACAGGAATTCAGAATTTATCCCATAAACTAGTGCAATTGAATCACATTAAAAGGATTTAGTTAATTAATTAGATTAGTTACCTTATATGTGCGATAAACCTTCATGAAAAGTTTTAAGTCCTCTATTGCCATGCCATAATTAAAACACTTGTTAGTACATGGGTGTTTTTAATGTAGTTTTTGCATTAGCGAGGTGAATTAACTTTATTTATGTATGAGCAAGATAGATAATGTGGGCACGCCCTAGTGAGGCACATTAACTATACGTTTAAAATTGTTGGACTTAATTAGGCATCAAAACAGTTTTGGGCCTAGGCAAAGATGAGATTAAACATGCTTTTTGAAATTGAATTTCTTAAAGAATCTCAGAAAAGGATCTAAGAATCATATGGGATATGATTGACATGATTGTCTACCTAATTAATTTGATTTTTTGTAATCCGCCTTAGCGGACTTGAAATTAAATTAAAGTTGGATCTTAGCCCATTTAAATTATATTATACATTGGATGTATAAGAAGGTTGTATAATTTAGTGGGAGTATTTTTTTTTGGAAAAATACATTATTAATTTCTTTAATGAAAAATGGTACTTATTAAATTTTAATTTTTTTTGCATAATTGTAGATAATGACTACTAACACTCAATCAATTTCGTTGCGATCGATCCTTGAAAAGGATAAGCTCCAAGAGAATGGTACGAACTTTATGGATTGGATCCGTAGCCTAATAATTGTTCTTAGGCAAGAAGATAAGTTGTACATTCTCGATGGGCCACTTCCTGCTGAACCAGAACCTACTTCCCCTAGGGCAGAAAGAGACAGTTACAAGAAACATCGTAATGATTCTAGAGATGTAAGTTGTCTCATGCTTGCTACTATGTGCTCAAAACTCCAACAAAGTTTGGAACATTTGAAAGCCTATGAGATAGGCGTGGAGTTAAGAGTCATGTTTCAAGAACAAGCTAGGCAAGAGAGGTACAAGACCATTCTTGCATTCACCTCTTGCAAAATGAGTGAAGGGCAACAAGTGAGTCCCCACATGCTTAAAATGAAAGGTTATATAGAGCATCTTGAGAAACTTGGCTATCCAATCCCATTGGAGCTAGCCACGGATCTCATTCTTAATTCATTGCCTAAAAGTTATAATCAGTTTGTGATAAATTATAACATGCATGGAATGGATACGAATCTCTCCGAGTTGCATGGTATGCTCAAAACTGCGGAGATGAAGATTTTGGAGAAAGGTTCTCCAGTGCTCTTGGTTCATGATGGGAAGAAGGCTAGTGCCAAAGGAAAGGGTAAGAAAGTTGTCAAACCCAAGATAAGCAAGGCAAAGGTTGCCAAGGCTTCTGAGGCAAAACCCGATTCACAAAAGGATGCAATCTGTTTCCATTGCCAAGAAATTGGTCATTGGAAACGTAATTGCAAGGCTTTTAAGGAAGAGCAAAAGAAGAAGAAGAGCAGTAGGACTGCGTCGACTTCAGGTATCTATATGATAGATATTATCCTTTCTACCACTAATTCTTGGGTATTGGATACCGGATGTGGTTCTCACATTTGTCTAAATGTGCAGGGACTAAAGAATAGGAGACTGCTTAAAGAAGGTGAAGTGGACCTACGAGTGGGGAATGGAGCAAGAGTTGCTGCATTAGCCGTAGGAACTTATGAAGTCACTTTACCTTCCGGTTTAATACTTGTTTTGAACAATTGCTATTATGTACCAGATTTAAGTAGAAATATTATTTCAATTTCTTGTTTGGATAATGAAGGTTTTAAATTTCTTATTGAAAATAAGAGATTTTCTATTTATTTAAATAATATGCTTTATGGTATTGCTGATTCATTTAATGGCCTTTATGTCTTGAATGTCAAGAATAAAAATAATGACAATGTCTATCATATAAATAAGAAATCTAAACCTAATGATGTTAATCATACTTATTTGTGGCATTGCCGTCTTGGTCATATTAATGAGAAGCGTATCTCAAAACTCCATGGGGACGGCCTTTTGGGTTCATGTGATCTTGAGTTATATGATACTTGCGAGTCGTGTCTTCTGGAAAAAATGACTAAGACACTTTTTACCAAGCTAGGTGAAAGGGCAAGTGACTTATTGGGGTTGATACATTCCGATGTATGCGGACCATTAAGTAGCAATGCTGTAAGTACCCCAATCTGAAACCGACCTATCTTAGAGGTAGCCTTAGCACCGTTTTAGGGATAAGCTAATAGGCCAGGACCTCCCTAGGATAAGCTATAAATTCCAGGACTACTCTGGTATAAAATTGAAAAAATCCAGAAGCTCGCCATGCTGAGCCGTACGGATGCTTTGGGTACTAGAGGGGCCTAGCCGTACGGCTGGTTTGGGAACCCTCAGTCCCTATAAATAGAACCCCTTGGTGATCATTTTAGGGGGGGGGAGAAACATTAGAACTAAGGTTACTCTGTCGAATTCACCTCAGAATAGTGTGAGTAAGAGTGAACAAAGAGTGAAAGAGAGAAAGGAAGATTGGCCTAAACCAAGATAGGTAAAGCCACCTTCTCCCCCTCCCTTCTCTTCATCTAAGAACTCTATTTATCTTTGATCTTGTCATTTATTTTTGATCTTTACATTCTTGCAAGTCTTGTCCATTCAAGCAATATACATATATCTATTATTATTTATATTTCCTAGTCCAAGCCATGAGATGATCAAAGGTGCCCTCCATACTTTGTGTGGAAGAGGTTCAAACCTAGTTTGATCATGGCTTGTTTATTGTTCATTTATTCTTGTCATGGATGATGCTCTTGTTGTTCATTTTTCTCATTTTAAGCTATGATGATCATGTTGAGGATAAAGTCTCAATCTTTATCCTCATCACCTTGATCTAGCCCAAAATTCCCAAGTTTGGGTAATAAAGATCCAATCTTTATGGTTTGTTCTTGTCCCTAAAGGATTAATCTTGCCTAGAAGAGCCATTTTGATGGTAAAGTTTCAATCTTTACTCATCAAATGGTCACTATGGCTCAAAAGGGCATATTGGCCACCTTTTTCATGTTTCTCCCATGATTGCCTTTGATCATGCCCAAAAACTCTTGTTTTGGGAGGTTCTTTGATGATCAAATGGCATAGGAATGAGTTGTTAATGTTGTTTTGTGTTGGAATAACAAACTGGAATCAGAACAGTTTGGTCCAGTTCAAGCAGAATGCTCTGTTTCTGCCTGGAACTGGACTGTTGCTTGAACAAACTGTAAAATCCCAGAGTGGTCTCACCATCCGTACGGCTACTTTGGCCGTATGGGGAGATTGACCATTTTTCCCTTCTGTCTTCTGTTTTCTTGTCAAACAAACCCTTTTTCAGTTGAAAAGATAAAAGGTTAAAACAAAGATTTTTCGTTAAAACACCCACACACACATGCACTTTTGTTAACTAACAAGGGAGACTCGGCTTTGTCCGAGGCAACTTGGGAAGACGTAAAAACTCTTCCCAAGTTGTAACCTGATCTCCGAACCTTTGAACTCAAACCTTTGTCATTTTGTTGGGTTTAAAATTAACAAAATGTGGCGACTCCGTTAAATTGGTCCGGTTCCCGCGTTTGGTATTTCGCCCTTGAAACGTGCTCGTGTTTTTTTTGGGGCGGGATCCTTACAGTGGCGACTCCGCTGGGGATTAGAGTGCTTTCGGACTTCTTTCTAGAAGATTCGGGGGCATTCTTGTGTGGGTCAAACTCCCGTTCCAGTTAGTTGACTTCTTGCATATTTATGTGTGTTTGATGTTTCTGTTTGAACTGTTTTGAGTACATACGTTCTGGAAATACAATAAACTGGGGCTTGATGACCAGAAGTTGGAGAAACTGAGAAAAATCTTCACCCTCTTGCTTTACCCATACGACTACTTTGGGTAGGGGCCAGAATGTTGCCAATTAACAGTTTGGTGCAGGGCTGCAACATCCTGGGTGCCCCTCTGCTTCTACTTGTCCAGGTTCCAAATTTACAATCTTACTTGTGCACATTACCTTCATTCTTTTGGCCAAAACTTGGTTTTGAAAGGTAATAAAATTTGGTTATGCATGATCTTTTGTCAATAAAATGGTTTCCAAAACCTCATCATGCATAATCCTTTTTGTAAGGGTTTTTTCTTGAGTCTTCTTGTTGTGCACAAATTGCTTTGTACAAAAAGGTTTCAATGTAAAATATTTCTTTTGCAAAAGTTTGATTCAAAATTCTTTGTTGTGCACAACTTGGTACATGTACAAGTTTTGGTCTTTGTTTGCTTATATTCCTTGATTTGTTGTGTATAAATTGCTCAATCCATGCTTGTTCATATCTTGCTTATGCCATGCTCATGCTATCGAAAAATGAATTGAAAATCTCTCTTTTTACTCAAAAAGGAGCATAGAATGACTTCACACCACGCGCACTTGACCGTGCACGTTCTAAATACCCTTTAAATCCGGGGTGGATGCCACGATGCAGCTCGTTGGGCGCTCTTGTTCCCTTCGATGTGCGCACGGGTCCATCCCACCTTCCCTTCCGAACCGATTCAACCACACTTGTCCGTGACACACAAATACCGTGACTATGGTTGGTTTTTGGTCTAGTTCACGTTACCACATCCTTGATACGTGCTCAAAGCTAATTGTGGCCAAATTAATGCCCGAGTTGTGACTCCTTGATGTAATGCAAACGTGGCCTAACCAGCCTTCAACTCGTGTGTTAGTGACGACCGCAATTAGCAAGGGCCATGTACTAAGGATAGGGAGACACCGTGTCGTTAAGCCCTAATGAACGAGTTATTTTAATCATCCTTAAGCCCATGGTCAAGGATCGAGACGCCTCATTCAAAATGAGGTCATGTCGGAATGTCGGTGCAGCCTTCGGTGTAGCCTTCGGCGAAAAGTCTCGATCCCGACTGGGGCTTAACCATGATTAGGATGACCCGCGTATTGGGAACCTTACGATGCACTAGACCCTAGGTTCATTTCTTTTGATCGGTGGAAGCCGCGTGCCCTATAGGACCCTCACCCGGGATAGTCCGTCCTTGGGAGCGTGCAATACAGGTGAAAAACGAGGGGTCTATAGACGTAGTGATGGCCTCCACTGATCCAGGGTTATAGAATAGCTGCGAAAAAGAAGAGTGATCTTTTCCAACCAATTAGGAATAAGACATGCCTTGAGAAAAATGAAATAATGAAAGTTGAGCCCCTGAATTGTGCACTAACGTTTGTTTATGTGACAAAGCCGGCTAAGATAATCCAAAGAATAAATGAACTTCTTTAAAAAAAAAAAAAAAGAAAAGGAAAGGAGGAAAAGGGAACTGCTAAATTCATCAAAACGCTTGGCTTGGGTTTCTTCCCCCTAAAGAAGAGTCAAACTTGTTATCCCCTTCAAGTCAGTGTCTCTTGTGTGTCGAGTTTTTGTTTTACTTCAAAGCATGACTTCTCGAAAAATTCTTTCACGGTACCTTACGGTCTGTCGGTCTTGTGAATCATAGGAAGTGATGGAAGCCCGCTTTGAAGGCATCGAAAGGGTCATGAGTGCCCTACAACAAATGGTGAGGAGACTGGAGTACGACCAGGGTCGTCTATTGGGAATCGTGGCTAGGATGCAAGAAAAGCAAGTCCCAGATTTGGAGGAAGAGATCCAAAAGATGTGGGTCAAGATGGTGCACCCATGTCTTCGTGAGCTTTTGAAAGACCATGAGAATGATTGGCACCAAGAAAGGAAAAGCATGAGGGAGGAAATGAACTCACAGAGCCGCATTTGGCAGGAAGACATGAGGAAAGTCCAAGCCTGCATGCACACAGTGGTGGATGCAATCCTAGATATCCGAGCCTATCTCAGAAATCATCCACGCTTGAGGAATCCCCCCATCGAGCCTGTCCCAAACGACCCCTCCCCCGTCACTCCTATCACTGCCCAAACGACCCCGGGATGCCTAGGGAGTCTGCCTCCCCAAAACCATACCCCAAGCGGAAGCCCACTACCAAGAAATAGCCGACCTCGCCCCATAGCTCCTAAACCTTCTCACCGCCAAAGGGCCGCACCATACCGCCTTTTCCGCAAATTGGGAACCCCAAGAACCTCACTACTTGATCAATTGCTCAAAGAGGGGAAAATCACTTTGCTTGACCCAAGCGTGATTTCATCCGAACATCCCAGCCAGCGGTCCGATGAAACTCAATTTTTTCGCTACCATCAAGGGGTAGGACACTCCACCGGGGCGTGTGACGCCCTAAAGGACAGGATCCAAGAACTCATTGATGAGGGTGTCATTACCAAACGAGGGGACAAGTGGGTCTGAGTTAGGGACGCAAGGAGAAGGAATGAGGAAGAGAAGAAGTCGTTAGGAGTGGCCTAGTATTTGTGTTCTAGAGAGTCTCCTAAATCCATAGTGGATATAGTCTTTTGTCTTTCTTTTTCTTTTAGCTTTCCCAAAAGGCCCTGCGAGGCCAAGGTATGTAAAAAGCCACAATGTGGCTATGGTTGAGTCAATAGTCAAGTCCAGAGTTGTAAAAATTGAGTCTTCCATGAAATGAATTGTCTTTTACTTCTATTCTCCCTAGACTTGAGGCATTATTTGAAAAAGTACATTAACTCTCGGAATCACTCCCATTAATGTTTCCAAATGATTGTTATATCCCCAATATGATGAGTTGATTCCCCCAAACATAGAAGTCAACAACGACTCATAAAGGGATGAATGGATCTAAACGTAAAAGGTGATAAATTCCAATGATTAATCTTAAGATGAATGAATGTTGTGACCCGTTGGCATGAAGGAGACCATCAATGGCAAAATCTTCCCCATATACTACCTTATACACGACCCAAGACACCTTTCTGAGGCAAACTCCCGATGCACATTAAAAGCATCCCGAGGCAGTGAAAAGACGAGGACGTTGTTGCTCAGCCACCAAGGTTTAGCCATAAGTGCACATGCAGACTTCCCGAATTGTCAAAATCAAAGATAGGATAGTGAAAAACAGTGAAAAAAAGCCAATGCCCACGATGACAAGTTGGGGCTGATGGGCGCCCGTTCCCCTAAAAATAAAAATAAAAAAAATGCTTGCATTAAATAGCCCGTCCATATCAAAAAGGGTACACCCAAAAAGGCCCATCTCAAAGAGTTCACCCAAGGCAAAGTCAGCAATGACGTCCTCCGAGACAGCAAAAGATACCAACCCCGGCCAAAGTGGCCCAAGAGCCGAACTACGATGACTTGAGCTCCTCACACTGAGGGGAACGTAGGCAACCTTCGGGTCCGGTCATAACACGAAATGAATCCATACAACCTTGACACGGTTCTCCTTCCCCGGTCCCATCAATAACCAATTCTCCAGATAATGACTAATCCCCCCCATAAACAACTTCTCCTCCCGATCTTGCCATTGATCGAATCTTAATCTCAATGGGTCGTAACAGTTATGCACGTTAAGGCTAATTACTTGAATTTTGACCTAAATACTAATCAAGATCTGTTCAAGCAAACATCTTGATTACATTAATTGAAGCTGATTTCGAATGCCTCGACAAGTCTTCTCTTCCACATCTTAGGAAAGAGCCAAACACGTGAATTTCTGTCCATAGGCTTCCTCTCTCAGAAAAGGGACTCACTCCCGTAAAAGCCTATGTGTGTTTACTCGCGTGAGCAAGTGTAATCTTCTCTTGTCCGTGTCAAAGTCAACTTTTGCTTTCGTCCGTGTCAAAGTCAACTTTTGCTTTCGTCCGTGTCAAAAGTCAACTAGGCCACTCCTAAAGAGGGAAGATAAAGGAAATATGGAAAGGAGAAAAGTGATATGGTTGGACAATTAAGGGAAAGAAACCTGAGGAATGATTCCCGGAAAGGTGAAACACTGGGGATGGCAAACCGCGGTCGAAAAACCCGAGGATTAGTCTCGACAAGACATCACAATGGGGCTGGCTAGCCGTAATCGTGCAATGGAAAGACCGACGAAAAGTCATGCTTTGAGTAAAACAGTCTAAGCCAAATAAACCTCATCTGTCAAAATTACCCAGAAGCACCCAGAAAATTTGGTAAAAAAAGTCAACCATGCTTGAACAACCCGTACGGCTGGTTTTGTCCCTGTGAAAAAATTCACATCAGCAGCCTATGTCAACTGATCTCCCACAAGCTAAACTCATTTTCGCTTGTTCAAAGTCTGTCAAACCCCTCGTGATTGAGTCCAAACACATCTTGGGAATCCCCGACGGTCCAATAATGACCACAAAGCCCTCTCGAGGCCCAAGCCATGCATAAATGATGAATTTACAATGATTTAAACAACCAAAGATAACAAATTTTCATACACTGTTTTCGAATAAAACAAGCCAAAAGAAAGATTGTTCAGGTTGGTGCACCCTAGTCTGAATCTCGGTAAGGATCCTCCGGAGGCGAATGAACTCTCTCCAAAGGACGACGCGGGTACATTCTAGGGTCAAAGAAGAAAATGGACTCTGCCATGATGGAACCTTCACCCGAAGAGGATTGGCCTGGAAAGAAGGAAGGAGGAATCTGGGAGTGAAAACCCGAATGTCTTGCCGGCAGGGGATCCACGCGCTCTAAGGCCAAGTGGGCAAATGGGTCCGGAGCGATCTCGTGGGAGCCAGGATCACGGAGCGAATCACGAAAGGCCTCCAAATCATCCCCGTCTAAGGTATGGCGATGAACAAAGGACGGCGGTAGCTCCACGCTCGACGACCGACAGAAAGGCCTCTCCCCACCACTCACCGAGTTTCTGCCCGGTGCAAACCTGGATTCTGTCCGAGGCCCCTTAGAAGAGCGCCCAACGAAGCTCTTTAGCCACCTTTTGGCCCGTTTTAGGAGAGAAGGCCTCCCCAGCAAAGCTCACGCAGCAACCTGCACATGGATAAGGAAACTGCTCAGGAAGGGAGGAGACAGAAATATGGGATGAGTGTGCACAAATGGAAAAGAATGCATACCGCGTCAACAGGAATTTCTCCAACGGGGACTTCCCCTCCTGCGACAGACACGGCCACCATGTGAACCCGGCCGTCAGCATAAATGAAAGAATAGTCCTGCCACACTGGAGGAGCTACCCTAGAGGCCACCACCTGTGGCGATCTCAGCCTCGTGGCCACAAACCGCCCGTATAGCTCATCAGTGATCAATTCAGCGGCATCCGCTCCCATGAGAAAAGGGTCATCCCCACGGTCAGCAACGAACATGGTCTCGGGCGGATCAACGGGCGCCCTCTGCATGAGGCCTAGTCCATGCTGCCACAAAACCCTCTCACCTAAATAAAAGGCCTCGCTTCTAAACCCCACCAGCAATCTCCTCTGTCTGGTCACCCTCAGGGCTTCGCTCGGATCAAAGACCACCTCCCGCCCCTCATACCGAGACCAAGGGAAAAGGTTGAGCTCCGCTGGCATGGCACCCCTCAAAACCGCTTTCACATCAGCATAACGGACAGAAACTCGTCCCTTAGACCCTCTCTTCTCCCGAGCTTCCCTAGCCCAGCAGGTCATGGCCGGAAAGATGAGGTCCCGGTCAAGAGCCAGCCTCCATGGATAGTTGCCAAAGATCTCGTAGTACCAAGCCTACAAAAGAAACGTAAGGAAAGCCGTCAGCACACTGAAATGAAGAATAGGCCGAATGCAAAAAGTAAAGCAAAGGCCGAAGTGGAAGTACCTCTAGGGCAAACTGAAAGCAAGCTAAAGACTTGCTCTCTTTCCGGCTATACTTGTCGAGCTCCATGAATAGCTCGGCCAGACCAGCCTCACCCCAAGCAATGTCTCTCATGGCCTCAGGTGTAGTCAAAGACCCAAGAAGAGGGAACATACAGGTAGTGTCAGCATTGGCAAAAATGGTGCTACTGAGGAGGAGCCACACATAGGAGCGCCCAAGCTGCTCAGCGGTAATCCGGCCCGCCGCATACTCTAGAAAGTTGGCCCGAATGACCCTCTCGACTGTTTGCACTAGGATGCCCAAACCCTTGGTAGGACCTGAAAATCCAATGAGCGCCCTGATCTCGGCCTCGAGGATCCTATCCCTCCAAACAACCGGATGCCCGCCAAAGGAAAGCCCGGTAATCATCGCAAAGTCAGTAGGGGTCACAGTCACCTCTCCCCAGCTCAGATGGAACGTGTGGGTTGTGTCCCACCAATATTCACCCAGGGCATTAAGAAGCCCCATACTCCTATTGGTGTTCACCAACTGGCCCACAGCCTCTATAAAAGGCACCAGTCCCCTGCGTGCCACCCACTCCCTCGGACCGGGAGCATCATCAACAGACTCAGGCATGGCTTCCCACAAAGAGAAGCAAGCATCCGGAGACCCTCGAGACTTGGGATCACCACCCTACAGGTAAACACAGCAAAGGTATGAATAACACAGTTTACAGATACCAATGCTCATAATGATTGCACAAAAAAAAAATTAATAACAAATGAGAGAAAAGTTTCCGTCCCCTTTAAAATTGCATAAGTCATTTTAAGGGTCAATTTTTGGAGAAAAGTTTCTGTCCCCTTTAAAATTGCATAAGTCATTTTAAGGGCCATTTTTAGAGAAAAGTTTCCGTCCCCTTTAAAATTGCATAAGTCATTTTAAGGGTCATTTTTGGAGAAAAGTTTCTGTCCCCTTTAAAATTTCATAAGTCATTTTAAGGGCCATTTTTAGAGAAAAGTTTCCGTCCCCTTTAAAATTGCATAAGTCATTTTAAGGGCCATTTTTGGAGAAAAGTTCCCGTCCCCTTTAAAATTGCATAAGTCATTTTAAGGGCCATTTTTAGAGAAAAGTTTCCGCCCCTTTTAAATTGCATAAGTCATTTTAAGGGTCATTTTTGGAGAAAAGTTCCCGTCCCCTTTAAAAAATGCATAAGTCATTTTCAGGGGTCATATTCTTTCCGTCCCGAAAAGGCATAGTCATTTTCGGAGAAATTGTCATTTTAGTCTCAACAATAATATGCCCATCCCATAATTTCCCCTACAAACATATAACAACTTATCCTAGGAAATGCTAGCATGCACTTAACTACGCCAAAATGACTAGTCGAACCTAAGGTACAAGTAGTTTATGCATGGACCACGGGCAACATACTTTGATTTTGGGAAGTTTAGCTAGGCATGTCCAAATGAGGCAATGAGCACATACTCATGTCCCTAATGGTCCCAATGACACAAAAATGAGGTCAATTTCATGAAATCGCATCAAGAAATGCGAAGATCTCAAATGGCATGGACAAGAACCCTAGGCCTAGGAAAGACGTGCAAGGCTCAAATGTGAGTAGGAAGAATGCTTACCCCGTCGCTGATAAATGACTATTTTATAGTCATTTAAGGTCTAAAAATATAGTTTATTAGCTTTTATTCCACTTAAATTACTTATTTTCTACTCTTTATTTGATATAATGCACTTGGAGAATGTTTCTATGATGCAAACAGGTTTTTAGTACATTCTTGAGGAAAAAGGGAGCTAAGGCATCATCTTTGTGAAGGAAGAACGCTTGGAAAAGAAGGAAATAAGCTAGTCCATTAAAAGTCAAAAGTCCAGTCAAAGCAAGGTCTGCTCGGCCGAGCAGTACCCTTGACTCGGCCGAGCATAGGGAATCAGAAAGGCAGATTTATTTTCAAAGGCTTGCTCGGCCGAGCACTTTTCCTTGACTCGACCGAGCACCCCCTGAATCAGCAAAAGGTGCCTTTTCAAATAAAGACCTCTCCAAGCACCCATCCGGGAAAGATTGCCTCCCCTCCTCCAAAGCTTATATATAGAAGTAGAAATCAGTGGTTGAGATATCTAGAAACATTGTAAACTTACTATAGTAAAATTTGTACTCTCAAACATCAAATAATTCTCAGAATTTGTGAAAGACATTCATCATTTCTTGAACAAACTTCTGAGTTTCTCAAGGAATAATATCAAGAGATTATTTTCAAGTCTTTGTATCCATTTCAAGTTCAGAATAAGTATCTCTACTCTTTTATCTCATCTTCATCTTATTCTTCTCTTTTCACAAATGGCTTGTGAGTAATCCCCCTATTTCTTGGGGTTGGAAACTCAAACAAACACTTATATTTACTAATATTCATGCTCTAAATTTACTTTCTTCATCTTAAACAATTCTACTATATCAAACTTTAACGCCTACGACCATGATGACGTCCATGGCTTGTATGAATCTTAGTTAATCAAGGGAAGTACTGATCGGAGAATCTTGATTAATGGATCCATATAGTCAGAACTAAGTTCATTACTCACGAGAGTAGTGTAATGGCTTAGGGATGCTCCTTGAGTGGAAAGTATGCTGATTTTCATAAAGAAAACTTAATGGATTCTTACTAATTATGGGCCATCGAGAGATAGGGCATAATTAGTATGAGAATACAAACGCTACTTGCTTGATCGTGAGAAGTAGTGTAGGCCTAGCATACCATCCTTGTTTTAAAATGAAACTTTAATCTAAATAGAGCATGGATAGTTGATGAATATATGTTGTTGATGTTCCAATCCCGAGGATTCCTTAAAATATAAGAGTTTTTATCTAAGTTATAGTAATTGCAATTTCATTTCTAGTTTAGTGACAAACAATTTTATAACCCCCAATCATTTTCTTTTCTTTATTTTCTTATTCTAAGCAAAGATATTTTGTAAGAAAAGTTGTCCTCGTGGGATCGACTCGCTCTTGCACTTTCTATACTACATACACCCGTGCACTTGCGGAATAAACCTAACAAGTTTTTGGCGCCGTTGCCGGGGACAACGGTTTACTTTCAAAATTTTTCTTTTTCTTTTGCTTTCTGTTTTTAGTTTTTAGTTTAATTTTTTAATTTTTGTTGATTATCTAACATCCCGTCAAAGAATTTGTGTCTTTAATTATTTTTTTTCATTTAGGTACTCTCGGAGTATATGAAAAGAGCCCGGAAGCCTCTTGAAGAGTTTGATCCGGAGCCAGAAAGGACCTTTCACGAAAGGTTAAGAAAATTCCTAGAAGCAGAAATGGCACAAAATGGTGACCAAAATGGAGACGGTGACGGAATACCTGCCACGCCACCACCTAGAACCCTTCGGGAGTTTGTTAACCCAAGTACCCCGGGAACTAGGACACCAATCGTGGTGCCAAATGCCGACGCAGCCCACTTTGAGATCAAGCCACAACTTTTGCACATGGTTATGAATAACCAATTCGGTGGCTCGGCACTTGAAGATCCCCACCTTCACATCCAATCCTTCTTGGAATATTGTGACACCACCCGAATCATAGGTGTCACTCCGGAAGCTATTCGGATGCGCCTTTTCCCATTCTCACTAAGGGATAAGGTGAAACAATGGTTGAACGCGGTCCCCCACAATTCATTAACAACATGGGACCAAGTTCAAGAAGCTTTTCTTGGACGCTTCTTCCCACCATCCAAGACCGCTCAGATCTGGACCAAGATAACAAATTTCAGTCAAAATGGAGATGAGTCTTTATATGATGCTTGGGAGCGCTTCAAGGAGCTTTTAAGGATGTGTCCACACCACGGGCTTGAAAAGTGGTTGATAGTGCACACCTTCTACAATGGTCTCACGTTCAAGACTAGAGAGACCATCGATGCTGCCACGGGAGGAGCATTAATGAACAAAGGAGTGGATGAGGCATATGACTTGATCGAGAGCATCGCCTTGAACCACTACCAATGGTCTAATGAAAGGGACCAACCGCAAGGAACAGCAGGTAAGTTTAATGTTGATGTTTTTACTCTTCTATCTTCAAAATTTGATATGCTTTTTAAGAAGATTGATAACTTGAATACAAATTCCGTGGCTAACGTTAACGTTATTTGTGAACTATGTGGGTCAAACTCACATAGTAGCGAAAGTTGTGATTTGCTTGACACTAATTCTAGTGAACAAGTCAATTTTGTTAATTCTAATGGACAAAGAGGGGGTATGTATTCTAACACATACAATTCCGAATGGAAGAATCACCCCAATTTTTCCTATAGAAGTAATAATGTTTTAAACCCACAACCTTCCTCACAACCACCGGGATTTGTACCCAAGAATTTCAACAATAATTCTTTCCCTCCCCTTAAATCTAAATTAGATCTTCTTATAGACTACATGGTCGAAAATAATAAAAATCAGGAGAAGATTAATAATGAATTTAGGGAAAACTTTAAAGTTTTGAATAGTAGGTTTGATAACCTAGCAGCGCATAATAAGATGCTTGAAAATCAGCAAGCTCAACAGGCCAGCACATCGCATAGACCACAAGGAAGTCTTCCCGGTCAACCTCAAAGGCCTAATGAGCATGCAAATGTAATAGTCTCGCTAAGTAAGGAAAAAGAGAACAATAGTCCAACCCCACTAGAAGTTGAGACTAAGAATGGTAAAAGCGAGATTAGTTACAATAAATACTTTGAACCACCGATACCCTATCCTCAAAGATTAATCAAGAAAGGGGTTAATGATCAACATGCTGAGTTTTTGAAAATTTTGAAGTCTTTAAATGTTAGAGTTCCTTATTCCGATGATGTAAAAGAAATACCTTCTTATGCAAAACCTTTAAAAGAAATGCTCTTTAAGAAGAAGTCTTTAGAAGAATTTGAGAACTTTACTTTGGCGGAAAACGTTAGTGCAATTTTACAAAAGAAACTTCCCCCAAAACTCAAAGACCCCGGCATTTTTTCTATCCCTTGTAGTATCGGTAGGTGCAACGTGGAAAACGCTATGCTTGACTTAGGGGCTAGTGTAAGTATAATGCCTTTTTCGGTAAGTGTGAGATTAGGTGTAGGGGAACTCAAGCCCAATACCATATCTCTCCAATTGGCAGACCGATCCATACAATACCCGATTGGTATTATGGAAAATTTGCCCTGTCGTATAGGGAGCTTAATCATCCCTGTCGACTTTGTGATCCTCGAAATAGAGGAGGATAAAGATATTCCAGTCATCCTTGGTAGGCCTTTCCTTGCCACAACAGGAGCTATTATAGATGTTAAAAAGGGTACGCTTACTCTAAATGTAGGAAATGAGACAGAAGAATTTTGGAAGCAAAACCCAACTTTTGAAAACTATTGTCAAAATGATAAAGCCTTTGAAAATAATCATAAGGAAATAAATGTCATTAAATCAATGAATCCAAAAAAGGATCATATAGACAAACTAAATACTTATGAAAAACATGTCAAAGGAATTAACGAGTCAAGGGCCAATAATAAGAATATAGACTGGAAAAGGATGCTGCATGACGAAGATGAAGGGGATGATATCATAGAGAGGTCAAAAGAAGTAGCACCCAAGAAAACAACGGGATTTCGAGCATGTGAAGACTATCGTAAATTAATCCCGTCAAAGAAAAAAAATGGATGGCGCATGTGCATCGATCATAGGGCCTCAATCAAACCAACGGATATGCAATGGAAAATTGTCAAGGACAATAGGCCATCTCAATACCATGCCATTTTTATTAAAAGAAAGGCGTCGAGCTAATGACGTTAAACAAGCATCATCAGGATGTTAACCGGTGGATTATTATTTTTTATTCATTGATTGATTTATTTATTTATTATTATTTTATTATTATTATTATTATTATTTCCAACTAATGTTTGCTTTGTAGGTATATATGTACACATATATATATAAAAAAAAAAAAATTCAGGTTCTGCTCGGCCGAGCACCATACAAGACGCGGCCGAGCAAAAGAGGGTCAGAAAGTGGTACATTCAGAGGAGGAATGCTCGGCCGAGTCAAGGAATTATGCTCGGCCGAGCACATCGCATTGACTGGCGACTTTTGGTCAAAAGTCGGGAATCTTGAAGATTTTTCCTCATTTTTCTTCATCTTCTTCAACTCTTCTTCTCTCTAAACCATCCTACACCGCCAACCCACCCTCTTCTTCCTCAAATTCCGACCAAATCACCATTCTTTCCGACCAAATATCCCATCCCCAACCTTTCTTCACCTCCCAAACACCTTATCAACCATCAAAACCCACCAAATCACCCCAAAATCTCCCAAAACCGAAAATAACCCAAGATTGCCAAACCTATGAAAATCATCAATCAAACCCACAATTCTCATCAAAAACCATCTCCATTTCACCTCTAAAAAACATTTAACCCACCTCAAAACATCCAATTTCAGTCCAACTCACCCTAAAATCGAAACCCTAGGTTTTGCCCCAAAATTCAAAATCCGGGTTTAGTTGAAATTGAAGGTCAAGGTTCATTCTTTTGGGAATTTTGAGGCTATTGGAGGAGAAAGAACAAAGATTGAAGCTCATTCTATCGTTAACATTCGGGTAATAAAAATTTTCACTCTTTCTCTCTCTAGAATCATTTGGGTTATCTTGCTCTGTTTCTGATTATTGTTGTAATGGAGAGTCGTGGAAAGAGGGCAACTTCTAAGGCATATAAAGCCTCTGGGAGTGGGACTAAGAAATCAAAGAAGGGTGAGGGTTCAAGTTCGAATTTAGTTCCTACTCTAAACAACTTGGGAATCCAATTTAAATCAAATCCAGAGCTAAAAAGATTTGAAAGGTTAGCAGGAAAAGATGTTAAGCCAACCCAATTCCCAAATTTAGATGCTATGGGGTCATTAGGTATTCAAGGAAATATTTGGAATTTGCACATAGGATTAGAAGCGCAAGATTTCTTGCGATCGCAGGCAAAAACTTACGAAAGCATCACCCTCGAATTCCTGAGAACAGTGTCAAAAACAACAAGGGATAGGATAGACATAGCATCGGGTGAGCAATTTGAAGATGTTAGACTAACATTTCGTCTCTTGAATAATTCCTATAAGCTTGATTTGGAAGAAATAAATGAAATTCTTGGTTGGCCTTCCCCTAGAAACCTAACAAATGAGTTCCCTCCAGAGTTTAATGCGGACCTCTTTTGGCTACAAATCACTGGGCAAACACCTTTTCTTCCTAGAACCGCTAAGGCTTCCTTAATTGTCCACCCCGTTCTCCGCTACATCCATAGAATGTATGCGTGCACTATCTTTGCAAGAGAGGATAAAGGAACAATAAATAGGCCTGAGTTGTTTCTCCTTTGGGCTTTCATGACTGGATATAGGGGAATTAATCTAGGGAAATGGTTAGTCGACCGTCTTTTGGACCATGTTTCCCCTAATTTCCCTGGAGATATTCATATTGGGGGGAATGATAACATTATTTGCTGAATATGTGCACATTGAGATCCTGAGGAAGGACCGAACACTTGGGAACCAGTTCGAGGTTCAAGGGCATTGGACATAGCTGCCCTTAAAGTGATGAATATGATTTCTGAAAATAAGGAAGGAAGCTATACAATGTATGTTGGAGGAGGAGCAAATAGAAGACCATACACCCACTTACCCAACAACCAATTGCCCATCATCACCTTAAACCAACCTCAAACTTGGATTTTTCCAAGTAATCAAGGACCCAATATTCAACAAAATGAGCCAATGGGAGAGCAACAAGAAGAACCGCAACAACACCATTTCCAAAACCAAATGCCTCCCGATTTTTATGACCAATTCAACCAAATGTTCATCCAGCAAAACCAAATGTACCAACAAAATACCCAAATCCTTAACCGACTCGATCAATATTCCACCAATTTTGATCAATTTCGCACCAACATGGAGGATCGGGTCAACCACATTCAGGGAAGAGTTGATTACATTTACAACTATGGAATTGGAAATTGGATGAATTTCAGGCCTCCAAATCAGCAACCACCGCCACCACCGCCACCATTTTAGTCGGTACCTCTTTCTCCCTCTCCTTTAAATTATTCTGGTCCCAATTTTCATTCCTACTTTTCAAACATTAGGGACAATGTTTCATTTAAGTGTGGGGGAGTTTGATAAATGACTATTTTATAGTCATTTAAGGTCTAAAAATATAGTTTATTAGCTTTTATTCCACTTAAATGACTTATTTTCTACTCTTTATTTGATATAATGCACTTGGAGAATGTTTCTATGATGCAAACAGGTTTTTAGTACATTCTTGAGGAAAAAGGGAGCTAAGGCATCATCTTTGTGAAGGAAGAACGCTTGGAAAAGAAGGAAATAAGCTAGTCCATTAAAAGTCAAAAGTCCAGTCAAAGCAAGGTCTGCTCGGCCGAGCAGTACCCTTGACTCGGCCGAGCATAGGGAATCAGAAAGGCAGATTTATTTTCAAAGGCTTGCTCGGCCGAGCACTTTTCCTTGACTCGGCCGAGCACCCCCTGAATCAGCAAAAGGTGCCTTTTCAAATAAAGACCTCTCCAAGCACCCATCCGGGAAAGATTGCCTCCCCTCCTCCAAAGCTTATATATAGAAGTAGAAATCAGTGGTTGAGATATCTAGAAACATTGTAAACTTACTATAGTAAAATTTGTACTCTCAAACATCAAATAATTCTCAGAATTTGTGAAAGACATTCATCATTTCTTGAACAAACTTCTGAGTTTCTCAAGGAATAATATCAAGAGATTATTTTCAAGTCTTTGTATCCATTTCAAGTTCAGAATAAGTATCTCTACTCTTTTATCTCATCTTCATCTTATTCTTCTCTTTTCACAAATGGCTTGTGAGTAATCCCCCTATTTCTTGGGGTTGGAAACTCAAACAAACACTTATATTTACTAATATTCATGCTCTAAATTTACTTTCTTCATCTTAAACAATTCTACTATATCAAACTTTAACGCCTACGACCATGATGACGTCCATGGCTTGTATGAATCTTAGTTAATCAAGGGAAGTACTGATCGGAGAATCTTGATTAATGGATCCATATAGTCAGAACTAAGTTCATTACTCACGAGAGTAGTGTAATGGCTTAGGGATGCTCCTTGAGTGGAAAGTATGCTGATTTTCATAAAGAAAACTTAATGGATTCTTACTAATTATGGGCCATCGAGAGATAGGGCATAATTAGTATGAGAATACAAACGCTACTTGCTTGATCGTGAGAAGTAGTGTAGGCCTAGCATACCATCCTTGTTTTAAAATGAAACTTTAATCTAAATAGAGCATGGATAGTTGATGAATATATGTTGTTGATGTTCCAATCCCGAGGATTCCTTAAATTATAAGAGTTTTTATCTAAGTTATAGTAATTGCAATTTCATTTCTAGTTTAGTGACAAACAATTTTATAACCCCAATCATTTTCTTTTCTTTATTTTCTTATTCTAAGCAAAGATATTTTGTAAGAAAAGTTGTCCTCGTGGGATCGACTCGCTCTTGCACTTTCCATACTACATACACCCGTGCACTTGCGGAATAAACCTAACAGTCGCCATGGCACAAGTGAATTGTGGGAGACTTGTAGAAACCCGCTCCCTCATCCCGGAGATTGATAGCGTAGCCTCGAAAGTTTCGAGCCATGTCTAGCCTCTTCTCCGCCCCTCTAGGATAACCCGCGCGTGCCCGTCCCGCCATGATCAATCCTTGAGGAATCCGAGTAAGAAAATTTGGAAATTGATGCAGTTTTCCCTCTCAAAATCGCCTCTTTTCTCTCTGTTTTCTCGTCTGAGTTTGAATAGATTGAGGCAACCATCCGTATGGCTGCCTTTTGAAAAAAGAAGGAGACGCCTTCTTAAGCCGTACGGATGGTTTGGGCGAAGAAAAATCTCAGCCTAAAATTACCCTTGTGCCCCTCGCACCTTGAACAAGATTTTTTCCCCAAGATTCGGAAATGACCCCTTTGGCTCATGCAACTTGAATTGAACCTAGAAAATTTAGGTTCCCGAAGTCATCACAGGCAGTCCGAGCGACGTAAGCCCAGCTTTGTGAAATTAAATATGGCCGTCCTCGACGTAAGCCCAGTTAAAATTTGGAAATTGAAATGGTCTTCTACTTGATGCTTATTATGGCCGTCCCTGACGTAAGCCCAGTTAAAAATTATTGACCAAAAGAGAGTCCCGACTTCGACCAAACGAGTGTCGAGAAAATCCCTTCGGTTGACCAAAGGAGAGTCAAGCCTCGACTTTGACTCATTGAGGGTCAAATTGAATGCCCAAGAAAATATGGCCGTCCTCGACGTAAGCCCAGTTAAAAATTTGTTGAGAAAATTTGGCCGTCCCTGACGTAAGCCCAGTTAAAAATTTGTCAAAATTTGGCCGTCCCTGACGTAAGCCCAGTTAAAACTTGTAGTCAAAATATGGCCGTCCCCGACATAAGCCCATTAGCTTAGACTTAGAATAGTCGTTATAGGTTAGAGCCTTTGTCCCGGCAGTCCTTAGAGGGACGTAAGACCAGTTTTCCCGTCAATCTCCCCAAAGATGGAGTTGACCCCGGTCAAGCTTAGACTTAGAATAGTCGTATAGGCTAGAGCCTTTGTCCTGGCAGTCCTTAGAGGGACGTAAGACCAGTTTTCCCGTCAATCTCCCCAAAGATGGAGTTGACCCCGGTCAAGCTATGACTTAGAATAGTCGTTATAGGCTAGAGCCTTTGTCCCGGCAGTCCTTAGAGGGACGTAAGACCAGTTTTCCCGTCAATCTCCCCAAAGATGGAGTTGACCCCGGTCAAGCTATGACTTAGAATAGTCGTTATAGGCTAGAGCCTTTGTCCCGGCAGTCCTTAGAGGGACGTAAGACCAGTTTTCCCGTCAATCTCCCCAAAGATGGAGTTGACCCGGGTCAAGCTATGACTTAGAATAGTCGTTATAGGCTAGAGCCTTTGTCCCGGCAGTCCTTAGAGGGACGTAAGACCAGTTTTCCCGTCAATCTCCCCAAAGATGGAGTTGACCCGGGTCAAGCTATGACTTAGAATAGTCGTTATAGGCTAGAGCCTTTGTCCCGGCAGTCCTTAGAGGGACGTAAGACCAGTTTTCCCGTCAATCTCCCCAAAGATGGAGTTGACCCCGGTCAAGCTTGGACTTAGAATAGTCACCATAGGCCGTCCCCGACGTAAGCCCAGTAAAAATCTGTCCCATGTAAGTCAACCCTCTCCTATTGAGTCAAGTTGACCGTATCCCCGGCAAGTCAACCCTCTCCCATAGAGCCAAGTTGACCATGTCTCGCCTCTGACCCCTAGAGTCATGCCTCCTTGCGGATCTAAGTAATCCCGCGTACCTCCGAACTACGTTAGGCTTGATTCCCCACGAACGAGATACGTAGGAATCCTATACCACTAGGTCCAGCCATGCAACCAAAATCGGTTAAAGCCGTCGTCCCGTCAGATTGGGATGCTTATTTCTATCGACAACCCCGCTCCTTCGAAGCGACGTTGTCGAGGGGCTCTGTAAGTACCCCAATCTGAAACCGACCTATCTTAGAGGTAGCCTTAGCACTGTTTCAGGGATAAGCTAATAGGCCAGGACCTCCCTAGGATAAGCTATAAATTCCAGGACTACTCTGGTATAAAATTGGAAAAATCCAGAAGCTCCCCATGCTTAGCCGTACGGATGCTTTGGGTACTAGAGGGGCCTAGCCGTACGGCTGGTTTGGGCACCCTCAGTCCCTATAAATAAAACCCCTTGGTGATCATTTCAAGGGGGGGGGGAGAAACATTAGAACTAAGGTTACTCTGTCGAATTCACCTCAGAATAGTGTGAGTAAGAGTGAACAAAGAGTGAAAGAGAGAAAGGAAGATTGGCCTAAACCAAGATAGGTAAAGCCACATTCTCCCCCTCCCTTCTCTTCATCTAAGAACTCTATTTATCTTTGATCTTGTCATTTATTGTTGATCTTTACATTCTTGCAAGTCTTATTCATTCAAGCAATATACATATATCTATTATTATTTATATTTCCTAGTCCAAGCCATGAGATGATCAAAGGTGCCCTCCATACTTTGTATGGAAGAGGTTCAAACCTAGTTTGATCATGGCTTGTTGATTGTTCATTTACATTCTTGTCATGGATGATGCTCTTGTTGTTCATTTTGCTCATTTTAAGCTATGATGATCATGTTGAGGATAAAGTCTCAATCTTTATCCTCATCACCTTGATCTAGCCCAAAATTCCCAAGTTTGTGTAATAAAGATCCAATCTTTATGGTTTGTTCTTGTCCCTAAAGGATTAATCTTGCCTAGAAGAGCCATTTTGATGGTAAAGTTTCAATCTTTACTCATCAAATGGTCACTATGGCTCAAAAGGGCATATTGGCCACCTTTTTCATGTTTCTCCCATGATTGCCTTTGATCATGCCCAAACTCTTGTTTTGGGAGGTTCTTTGATGATCAAATGGCATAGGAATGAGTTGTTAATGTTGTTTTGTGTTGGAATAACAAACTGGAATCAGAACAGTTTGGTCCAGTTCAAGCAGAATGCTCTGTTTCTGCCTGGAACTGGACTGTTGCTTGAACAAACTGTAAAATCCCAGGAGTGGTCTCACCATCCGTACGGCTACTTTGGCCGTATGGGGAGATTGACCATTTTTCCCTTCTGTCTTCTGTTTTCTTGTCAAACAAACCCTTTTTCAGTTGAAAAGATAAATAAAAGGTTAAAACAAAGATTTTCCGTTAAAACGCCCACACACACATGCACTTTTGTTAACTAACAAGGGAGACTCGGATTTGTCCGAGGAAACTTGGGAGGACGTAAAAAATCTTCCCAAGTTGTAACCTGATCTCCGAACCTTTGAACTCAAACCTTTGTCATTTTGTTGGGTTTAAAATTAACAAAATGTGGCGACTCCGTTAAATTGGTCCGGTTCCCGCGTTTGGTATTTCTCCCTTGAAACGTGCTCGTGTTTTTTTTGGGGCGGGATCCTTACAAATGCTAGGGGAGGATTTCAATACTTCATAACCTTCACTGATGATTATTGTTGATTTGGGTATGTTTACATAATGAAACATAAAAGTGAAGCATTTGAGATATTTAGAATATTTCAAAATGAAGTAGAAAAACAACTTGGCAAAAGTATTAAGGCACTTCAATCGGATCGAGGTGGAGAATACTTGAGTCATGAATTCGATGATCATCTAAAGAATTGTGGAATAATTTCACAATTAACTCCACCCGGAACACCACAATGGAATGGTGTGTCTGAGAGGAGGAATCGGACCTTGTTGGACATGGTTCGATCAATGATGAGTCGAGTTGATCTTCCTTTATCCTTTTGGAGTTACGCTCTAGAAACCGCTGCGCTCACACTGAATCAAGTTCCAACCAAATCGGTTCAAAAGACTCCATATGAGATGTGGAGTGGAAAGAAACCTAGTTTGTCTTTCATGAAGATTTGGGGTTGCGAAGCTTTTGTCAAAACACTTGTCTCCGACAAGCTAGCACACAAATCCGATAAATGTATTTTCGTGGGATATCCTAAGGAAACTAAATGATATTACTTTTACAACTGAGATGACAACAAGGTGTTTGTTGCCCGTACTGGTGTCTTTCTAGAGAAAAAGTTTCTCTCCAAAGAAATCAGTGGGAGTAAAATAAATCTTGAAGAAATTCGAGACCCAGAAAATGACGTTGAACCAATAGTGGAACAAGAACAAATCCCACAAGAAATTGTGGAACCTGTTCAAAATACACAAGTAACTCGCAGATCTGGTAGGTTACGGTCCGAGCCCGAGAGATATGGTTTTCTCGTAACGGATAGTAATGAGGTGGAGATCATTGATAATGATGAACCAACCACCTACCAAGAGGTGATGTCTTCTCCTGATTCGGATACGTGGCTTGGAGCCATGCAATCCGAATTGCAATCTATGCAATATAATCAAGTTTGGAACTTGATTGATGGGCCCGAAGGTGTAAAAACCATAGGATGCAAATGGGTCTTCAAGAACAAAACTGACATGGATGGGAAGGTGCATACTTACAAAGCTAGACTTGTAGCGAAAGGTTATAGGTAAGTTCATGGTATTGACTATGATGAAACCTTTTCACCCGTAGCAATGATCAAGTCTATAAGAATTTTGCTTACCATTGCCGCATATCATGACTATGAAATATGGCAAATGGATATCAAAACCGCTTTCCTAAATGGAAAACTTCAAGAGGATGTGTATATGACACAACCAGAAGGTTTTGAACAGAATTCTAAGGTATGCAAATTGCAGAGATCCATCTATAGATTGAAGCAAGCTTCTAGGAGTTGGAATCTCCATTTTGATGAATCGGTCAAAGAGTTTGGTTTCATCAAGAACGAAGATGAACCTTGTGTATACAAGAAGATTAGTGGGAGCATAGTGCTATTCCTTATTTTATATGTGGATGACATATTACTCATTGGAAACGACATTCCTACACTTCAGTCTGTAAAGACTTGGTTAGGAAAGTGCTTCGCAATGAATGATATAGGTGAAGCCGCATATGTTCTTGGCATTAAGATCTACAGAGATAGATCAAGGAAGCTAATTGGTTTAAGCCAAAGTACATACATTGACAAGGTCATTAGAAGATTCCGCATGGAAAATTCTAAGAGAGGAACCTTGCCAGTGTTACATGGAGTTTCTCTAAGCAAGACTCAATGTCCAAAGACAAAAGATGAACGTGAGAAAATGAATGGGATTCCATATGCTTCGGCAATTGGATCAATCATGTATGCCATTTTTGGTCTATGGAGGAATGGAAGATGATCTCGTTGTAAATGCTTACACGGATGCAAGCTTCCAAACCAACAGAGATGACAGTCGATCGCAATCGAGTTTTGTGTTTATGTTAAATGGTGGAGCTGTAAGCTAGAAGAGTTCCAAGCAAAGTACAACCGCTGATTCTACAACGGAAGCTGAGTATATTGCTGCATCGGATGCTGCAAAGGAAGCTGTTTGGATTAAGAAGTTCATCACTGAACTTGAAGTGGTTCCTAGTATTGTTAATCCAATAGACCTTTATTGCGATAATAATGGGGCTATTGCTAAAGCAAAGGAACTAAGAGCACATCAGAAATCCAAACACATAGGCGTTTTCATATCATTCGAGAGATCGTTGATAGGGGAGACATGAATATATGCAGAGTACCTACTCATGACAATGTCGCGGACCCGCTAACAAAGGAACTTCCACAAGATAAACATGATGGTCATGTTAGGCCCATGGGTATTAGATACATGGGAGATTGGGCCTAGGGCAAGTGGGAGATTGTTGGAGTTGGTGCCCTAGGCACGTTTAATAAACGTTATAATTGTTATCATTTATTTCATATTAATAAAGAGATGTTTTGATTATTATTGTTGTTCATGTTTACTTATAATAATCTCCATCCCTAGTACTTGTTAAGCACTAGTATAAAGGCTAAATGATCATGGGATGATCATGTTAGATTTATGGGTACTTGTTTGAAACAAGGTACTGGACATGACCCGCTTTATGAGATTTATGTCATGGTCTATGTCGTACATATATCTCATATTAGTTATATCATTTGAATCCTTAGACATGAAGTTATTATAGTCTTCCACTTGATGAACATTATGTTTGACATATTCAAACGCTACCCTTAACCGGGAAGTTATAAAGGGCATGATTGGCATAATCGGATTCATGTAAGGAAGAATAATAAGTTGAGTTGGATTTGTCCCTCTACGGAGAGATGTAAAGCTTGGGCCTCTCGTAGGAATGATGTTGATGAAATGTTCAGCCGGACTCAAATGAATTGATTGGATCAATGGCATTTGGATTATCAACATATTTGGAATCGAGAAAGTATTGAACAAAACAAGTAGACCTATTGACCATAACTTGTGTTCAATGACATCGTGGTCAAAAGGATTATGACTTGTACTATAAAGGATAAACTTTGGGCTACAAAGTTATACTATTTGTGTAGTCATAAAAGGTTTGCTAGAATATAATTATGACTTACGGGCTTTGACTGGTCAAACCCGTTGGCAACTTAGTATAATCCTATTGGGCCACACACGCAGAACGGACTATTAAAAGGCTGAAAATAAAAGGGATACGGACCAGGCATCCGTACGGCAGCTAGGCTGGCATACGGCTGGCCTGGAGCCGTACGGCCGCCGCGCCGTAACTGGTTCAGCTTTAGGAAATTTCTTGTGTAACAAGAAGTCCTAAACCTAAAAGGAATCAAACTTAACCCTGTATAAATATGTGTATCCGGGTTTGAGAGACCTAGTTGATTATTCAAGCAATCACGAAGCTTTCTTGGAGAAAGAAATAAACACATATTAAGAGGGATTAATTATTCCAATTTGAAGAAGGTGTTCTTCAAAGTTTTCAAGCCTAAGGATCTAGCAGTCAAGTTCAAGAAGGAGTTCTTGAATCCGTTCAAGTGTGGATCACCAATAGAGGATACTTTTCTTAGTATCTTAGTCCGTGTGAAGAATTTGAACTGCAAGGGTTAGTCCTAATTTATCTTATGCTTTATAAATTATTGTTCTTAATGGTCTAGGATAGGGTTTCTTCATGCTTAAATTATGCTTTGCATGATGGTGGCGAAACCCAACACCAGAATGGTCTCCTTAGGTTCAAGCCTTTGTCCCGGCAGTCCTTAGTCGGACGTAAGACCAGTTTTCCCGTCAAACTCCCCAAAGATGGAGTTGACCAAGCCTTGACCAGAATGGTCTCTTTAGGTTCAAGCCTTAGTCGGACGTAAGACCAGTTTTCCCGCCAAACTCCCCAAAGATGGAGTTGACCAAGCCTTTACCCAGAATGGTCTCTTTAGGTTCAAGCCTTAGTCGGACGTAAGACCAATTTTCCTATCAAACTCCCCAAAGATGGAGTTGACTAAGCCTTGACCCAGAATGGTCTCTTTAGGTTCATGCCTTTGTCCCGGTCATCCTTAGTGGGATGTAAGACCAGCTTTCCCGTCAAACTCCCCAAAGATGGAGTTGACCAAGCCTTAACTCAGAATAGTCATTATAGGTTAAGGTCCTTATCCTCGGCAGTCCAGAATGACGTAAGACCATCCTTGTAAGTCAACCCTCTCCATAGAGCCAAGTTGACCATGTCCCGCCTCCGAATCGCCGAAAGTCACGCTTCCTTGTGTAAGTCAACCCTCTCCATAGAGCCAAGTTGAATATATCCCGCCTTTGACTCGCCAAAAGTCACGCTTCCTTGTGTAAGTCAACCCTCTCCATAGAGCCAAGTTGACCATTTCCCGCCTCTGACCCCGAGAGTCACGCATCCTTCTATAAGTCACCCTCTCCATAGAGCCAAGTTGACCATGTCCCGCCTTTGACTCGCCGAAAGTTACGCTTCTTTTTCTAAGTCAACACTCTCCATAGAGCCAAGTTGACCGTGTCCCGCCTCTGACTCGCCAAAAGTCACGCTTCCTTGTAAGTCAACCCTCTCCATAGATCCAAGTTGACCACGTGCCTAGTAAGTCAACCCTCTCCATAGAGCCAAGTTGACCATATCCAGCCTCTGACTCGCCAAAAGTCACGCTTCCTCGAGCCAAGTTGACCATGTCCTTGTGAAAGTCAACCCTCACCATAGAGCCAAGTTGACCATGTCCCGCCTCTGAACTTGCCGAGAGTCATGCTCGTCCACCTAGGAAAGGATGACTGATATCCGCCTAGCCCTTAGGTTTGGATAGCCTTAAAGCTTCTCTCCTTTTCTGAACTACGCTAGGCTTGATTCCCCGCAAACGGGATATGTAGGAATGCTATACCTTTAGGTCCAGCCATGCAAACTAAAAGTGGTCAAGCCGTCATCCCATCAGATTAGGATGCTTATTTTTATCGACAACCCCGCTTTTCCAAAGCGACGTTGCCGAGGGGCTCTGTAAGTACCCCAATCTGAAATTGACCAACCTTAGAGGAACTCTTAGCACTATTCAGGGATAAACTGATAGGCTGGGACCTCACTAGGATAAACTTAAAATTCCAGGACTACTCTGGAATTAAACTTGGAAAAATCCAGAAGATCGCCAGGCTGAGCCGTACGGATGGTTTGGACGCGGGAAGGGCCTAGCCGTACGGCTGGTTTAGGCACCTTCAGTCCCTATAAATTGAGACCCTTGCTGATCGTTCAGGAAGGGGAGAAACATAGTTTTATAGGTGAAACTCTGCAGAAATACAGTCTGAGAAAAATATCACCAAATACTTGAGTGAAAAGAGAGGAAGATAGGTCATAACCACCATAGGTGAAGCCTTCTTCTCCCCATCTTCTCTCCATCTTAAACTCTCTTGTTCTTGTTCATGTTATTTATTTCTTAGCATTTCAAGCCTTGCCCTTATCAAGCACCTTTATATTGCAAGTCTTATCCTTTCAAGCACCTTATATTCTTGTTATATGTATCTTGGAACCAAATCATGAGATGATTCAAGGTGCCTTCACATCCATGTATGTGATAAAGGGTTAAAACCTAAAGAAGATCATGATTTGTTAATTTCTTGTCTTTAAATAGCTTGATGATCCATTTTTATGGTGAAAGCATGCATCTTTATGTCAATATTGTTCATATTTGGCCATGTTGATCATGTTGGGTGATAAAGTTCCAATCAACCTTGATTTAGCCTAAAATCCCACATTTGGGTCATAAAGATTCAATCTTTATGTCATTTTGTTGTCCCTAAAGGTTTAATCTTGATGAAGATCCCATTTTGATTGTAAAGTTTGCATCTTTACTCATCAAAATGGCCATCTTGGCTCAAAGGTCACTTTCATTACCTTTTCTAATTTTTCTCCAATGATTGCCTCAATCACTCCCAAGTCCATGTATTAATGAGCATAGGAATGATGTCAATCAAAGCTTGTTTGTTAAAATGCAAACTGAAAATAAACAGTTCAGTCCAGTTTCAGCAGAATGCTCTGTTTCTGCCTGAAACTGGACATTTTTTGGACAACTGTAAAATCCCCGGGAAGACCTTGTATAGCCGTATGGCTAAGTTGGGTCAGAGGGACAATTTTCTTTTCTGTCTTGTTCTGTTAAGATCTGTGCAAATGAACCTCTTTTGTTATGTTAAAATCGATAACCAGTTAACTTCGCAGTTTTTTTGTTAAATACACACACACACATGCACTTTTCGTTAACAAGAACAAGGAAGACTCGGCTTTGTCCGAGGCGGCTTGGGTGACGTAAAAATCTTCCCAAGCCGTAACCTGACCTCCGAACTCATAAATCTCTAACCATTTTCATTTTTTGGGTTAAAAGTTAACAAATGTGGCGACTCCGTTAAGTTTGTTAAGTTACACGTGTTTGGCTTTTCTTCCTCGAACGAACTCGTTTCGCCCCGAGGGGGGGATCCTCACACAATGGTTCATTTTTGGAGGCAAGATCCTAATGCTTTTCAGGCTTCTGCGTGCGGAGGAAGGTGAAGCTACAGGGTTGCTTTCATCTATGTCTTGGGCGAGAGATTTGGGGTTACAGCAAGTGGAATTTGAGATTGACTCCAAGATGGTATATGACAGGCTTTTTTCTACTCCTCCAGGCCGTTATGAACTAGATGGTTTACTTGATTTTTGTAGGGAGTTCCTCCGGGACTATCCTAATTTTGTAGTTCGTTTGGTACGTCGTAAAGCCAATTTTTTGGCGGATTGATTTTCTAGGGCAGCATTTGTAAATGCGAGCCCCACAACTTGGGTTGAGCTACCATCGTTTGTGGATAGCCAACTTCTCTCTGTTTGCGCTTGTTAATCAATGGTTTTCCTTCCAATAAAAAACATAATTGGTAGGACTCTTGTAATATTTAAACTCTTGCCAGATGAATGAATTGGCACATAAAATGCTCTCCTAGATGGTATCACGAGATTGGACTAAGATTTCTCTTCCGCTGCCTCAGTTAATATTTTTTTCCCGTAATCTTCTTTCTCCTTCCCGATAACACACCACCACGTCTTCCTCCAAATCTTCGTTTCACCCAGCCCTAGCTGTCTCTAATATTAAAACCAATATCTCAATCACTTTGGAAATCGAGAGTGGGGCAGTACGCGACATGGGTTGAAGTGTTTCGTTTTAATGCTCGTTCCTGCAAAGTTCTTCATCATATTGTTAAACCGACCAATGGTAAGGAAAATATTCCATCCACTGATGAAGAAAATAATTTGTGGGAAACATTAGACTCAACTGTTCTTGGGTGGATTTATTCCACGATTTCAAATGACCTCCTCAATCCAATCCTTGAACCTAGTTGTTTGCCAATGGCGGTATGGGATCGACTTTATAACATTTTTTAGGACAATAAGAATTCGAGGGCGGTTACTCTCGAACAAGAATTCTCCGCACCCTCATGGAATCTTTTCCAAATGCTTCTGCGTATTGTCAACATCTGAAAACACTAGAAGACCAGTTGAAGAATGTGGGGGCACCAATTTCGAATGAGCGACTCGTTTTACAGATGGTGGCGGGCCTTACAGAGGCATATAATGGGGTTGCAATGTTGCTTCGTCAAAGCAACCAGCTTCCTCCCTTCGCTCTGGCCACACGACAACAATTGTTGCCCGCGGCAATGCACCTCATCCACCTGCTCCGTTCTACACTCCTGCTCCTGGTATGGGTAATCCAAGATCGCAGCCAAAGGGTAATAATAAGAACATAGGGAAAAACAAAGGCGGTAACAGGACTGGCAGTCCAGCAGGTCCTCGTGGCCCTGATTCTCCTTGGCCGAACACCTGGGGCTAAGGATGCATTGGTAGGTATACCAGTTACATTTTGCTTATACCATATACCAACCAAGTTTAACTTGGTACATAAAATTATGTACCATTACCAACCAACTAAGTCGGTATACCAATTTAGTTGGTACGGTTGGTACTTGGTTGGTACTAGCCTATACCAAATATAAAATGTAATGTAAAAAAAAAAAAACTTGAGAGTAGTCTTTTTCAACAGGCAAATTGACATCCGCTTGAGTATTCTTGTACTTGTATTGAGATTGAGCTGTTACATGTTATGTAAAGGCCACAAAGAAATATTAACCTGCATATCTTGTTGAGATATGAATCTAGACACAAAATCCGACGATGAGACATTATCAGCTGAGAGAGAAAGAAACAAGTACTCCATCCATCTCAGCACAAGTGACACTTATTTCCTTTTCGGTCTGTCCCACTACAAGTGATACAACCCAAAATGAAAATATTTTAATATATTTATATTCAACCAACCCCACCATTTAAACTCACTCATTTTCTCTCTTCATTTTCCACCACTCAATTTATTCAACCAACACTACTATTTACCCCACTCATTCTCTCTCTTCATTTTCTACCTCACATATCTATATTTTTCTTAATCTCCGTGTCCCAAAAGTTGGTGTCACTTGTGCCGGGACAGATGGAGTATATAAGAACAATATATTTTTTTTTTGTATCTACTAGATTAAAAGAATCATGGAGAAGTGTAACTGTATATATTCTTTAAAAACATGTTAAATTTGTTCATCCAAGCCACTGAATGGTCTCATATACGAAAAACCAAATATTTATAAACATAAAAATTATCTTTGAAAGAAATTTTGCATTCAACTTTATTTCGGAAATAGAATAGGGATAAAATATTGAAAGATACTTTATTTTTTAATACATAATAGTATTTTTAATATTATTAAAAATTACAATTGGTACTTGGTATACCAACCTGTAAGTACCCAAATCTGAAATTAACCAACTTTAGAGGAATTCTTAGCACCATTCAGGGATAAAACTGATAGGCTGGGACCTCACTAAGATAAACCTAAAATTCCAGGACTACTCTGGAATTAAAATTGGAAAAGTCCAGAAGCTCGCCAGGCTGAGCCGTACGGATGGTTTGGACGCGGGAGGGGCCAATCCGTACGAATGGTTTGTGCACCCTCAGTCCCTATAAATTGGACCCTTGGTTGATCATTTCAGGGGAGAAAATCATTTTGTGTGTAAACTCTGCCAAACTGAGAGCAGGTTAGGGATACAAACATCTTTGAGTGAAAAGAGAGAAAGAAGATCGGCTTAGAACCAAATTGGTGAGGCCTCCTTCTCCCCATCTTCTCTTCATCTCACAATCTATTTTATTTTGCCTTATTTACATTATGTCTTCACTATTCTTGCATATATTATGAATTGGAACCAAGTTCTTGATATGAATCAATGGTACCCTCATGTTCTATGCATGATCAAGGGTTCAAACTTAAGATGATCAAGGCTTGTTAACATTTAATGTCTTTACATTAATGCTCTTTACATTATGTCTTTACTTTTATGCAATTTATGTTATGTCTTTACATTTATGCAAGTTAAATTCCATGTCTTTACTTTTAAGATGATTTTATGGTGAAATGATCAAGTTTGGATGATAAAGTTTCAATCATTATCATTCAAACTTTGATCTAACTCCAATAATGTCCCTTTGGATGGTAAATATTCAATCTTTATCTATCCAAAGGTTGATTTCTTACTTCCCCAAGGTCTTTCATTGGATGAATCATCCATTTGGATGTTAAAGTTTTCATCTTTAACCATCCAAATGATGATTTTGGCTCAAATGCCATGTTCATCACCTTTCCTAATTTTTCCCCAATTATTGCCTTGATCACACCCAAAACCTTGTATTTTGGTATTTAATTAGTGATTAAGAGCATAGGGATGATTTAATTCAAGCTTTATGTGAATAAATAATCTGGAAAGATGTAAAACAGTTCAGCTTCAGCAGAATGCTCTGTTTCTGCCTGAAACTGGACTGATTTTTTGATAATATGTAAAAACCCCAGGGATGACCTTCCCAGTTGTACGGCTAGTTTGCATAATTTTAACAAACTTTAGGGAGACTCGGTTTCTTCCGAGGCACTTTGGGTGAACTACCGGTTGAGTTCTTCCCAAAGCGTAACCTGACCTCCGAATCCTTTGTCTCTAACCATTTTTCGTTAAGTTTTGGTTTAAAGTTAAACTAACGTGGCGACTCCGTTAAACATTGAAAGTGCCGCGTTTGATTCTCAAGGGAACCTTCTCCCGTTTTCCTGCGGGTATCTTACACACACCCAAAACCTTGTGTTTTGGTGTTAATTAGTGATTAAGAGCATAAGGATAATTTAATTCAAGCTTTGTGTGAGTAAATAAACTGGAAAGATGTAAAACAGTTCAGTTTCAGTAGAATGCTCTGTTTCTGCCTGAAACTGAACTGATTTCTTGGCAATCTGTAAAAACCTCAGGGATGACCTTCCCAGCCGTACGGATAGTTTGGTCAGAGTGATGGTTTTCAGTCTTTCCCTTTTCTGTTAAACTGTTTACAAAAACAACCCTCTTTTGTTAAGTTTCTAACTGATTTTGTTAAAAGTCAGTTTCTTCCATTTTCAAGAAAACACACACACACACTTGCACAATTTTTAATAAACTTTAGGGAGACTCGGTTTTTCCAAGGCACTTTGGGTGAACTACCGGTTGAGTTCTTCCCAAAGCGTAACCTGACCTCCGAATCCTTTATCTATAACCATTTTTTGTTAAGTTTGGGTTTAAAGTTAAACTAACGTGGCGACTCCGTTAAACATTGAAAGTGCCGTGTTTGATTCTCGAGGGAACCATTTGCATTTTCCCGCGGGTATCTTACAGTGGCGACTCCACTGGGGAATAAAGTGTTTACAAACTTCTTTTTAGAAGCTTTGGGGACACTTTTGTGTGGGTCAAACGCCCGTCCCCGTTTGTTGACTTTGTGCATGTTTTGTGTGTATTTTATGTTTCTGTTTTGATTTTGGGAGTGAAACTGTTCTGGAAGTGCAATAAACTGGGGCTTGATGATCAGAAGTTGAAAATTTGCAAAAATAATGGTGCTACTGCTCTAGTCATATGGCTAGTTTGGCTGGGCCCACAGAATGCTTCAAGATAAAAATTTTGTGAAGGGCAGAAGCATTCTGATGGTCCCCTTGCGTTTCTTCTTGTCTAGGTTCCATTTACAGCCTCTACTTGTGCACTCTTGCCTCTTTTTTTTCAGCCAAAAATGGATTTTCAAAGCTTGATTATGCACAAATTGTTGGACATAAAATTTTGGGTTTTCAAAGCCTCATTGTCCATAACCCTTTTCGTGAAATTTTGGTTTTTTAAATCCTTTTTGTTGTGCACAACCTTTTGTGTACAAATGATTCTCAAAAGGCTGTTGTTCTTGTTATAAAAATATTTTGGTTTCAAAAAACCTTTGGTTGTGCACAACTTTTTCATGTACAAAATTTTGATCCTTGCTTGTTCATATCCTCGCTTGATTACTTGTGCAAATGCTTGTTCATATATTGTTCATACATTGTTCATGATATTAAAACAAATTGAAAATTCCTATTTTGACCCAAAAATGAACATAGAAGGCTTCACACAACGCGCGTTCCAAAAACCCTTTAAACCCGGGATGGATGACACGATGCAGCTTGATTGGTGCTCTTGTGCCCTTCTCGTGCGCACGGGTCCATTCAACCTCCCCTTCCGAGCTGAGTCAACCACACATGTCCATGACACACAAAATAGCGTGACCTTGATTGGTTTTTGGTCTAGCTCACGTCATCACGTCCCTAATACGTGCCCGAATTTTATTATGGCCAAGTTAACGCCCGAGTCATGACTCCTTGTGAAAGCAAGTGTGACCAAGGTCATCTTTGACCCGGTCCTTGACTTATGCGTTAATTCCAACCATAATTAACCGAAGTCATGTATTAAGGATAGGGTGAAACCGTGTCATTAAACCCTAATGTTTGATACATCCTAATCATCTTTAAGCCCAAGGCTAAGGTCCGAGATCCCTCATTTAAAATGAGGTCATGCCAGAATTTTGTTGGAGCATTAAGCCAATCTTAACCTTAATTGGGGCTTAGCTATGATAAGAATGGCCCGCGCATTGGAACTTTGTGACGCACTAGACTCTAGGTTTGATTCTTTTGGTTGGTGGAAGCCGTGTGCCCTATAGGACCCTCGCCCAGGATAGTCCGTCCTTGGGAGCGTGCAATACAGGTGAAAAGCGAGGGGTCTATAGACGTAGTGATGGCCTCCACCGATCCAGGGTTTAGAGTAGTTGCGAAGAAGAAGAGAAATCTTTTCCAACCATTTAGGAATAAAATGCGTTTTAAGTAAACTTGAACAGATAATTAATTGTACCTTGCATGAATTTGCTCCGTTTTTGCTTCTCGTCTTTGACACATTGCATTCTTTCGTTAACAAGCGTCATTTCGTAAAGTCTTTGGACGGATCCCTGTTATCCTCTAAGATCTCGTTAAGCCTTAGGATTAGTTCCTCAAGATCCCGTTAAGATTCCCGCTATATCCTTAGGAATAGCCCCCTAGGAAGTCAGTCAAGTCCTTGGATGGATCCCCGTTTTCCTCCAAAAAATTAGTCAAGTCCTTGGATGGATCCCGGTTATCCTCCAAGAAGTCAGTCAAGTCCTTGGATGGATCCCCGTTATCCTCCAAGAAGCCAGTCGAATCCTTGGATGGATCCCTGTTATCCTCCAAGATCTCGTTAAGCCTTAGGATTAGTTCCTCAAGCTCCCGTTAAGATTCCCGTTAAATCCTTAGGAATAGTCCCCTAGGAAGTCAGTCAAGTCCTTGGATGGATCCATGTTATCCTCCAGGAAGTCAGTCAAGTCCTTGGATAGATCCCTGTTATCCTCCAGGAAGTCAGTCAAGCCCTTGGATGGATCCCTGTTACCCTCCAGGAAGTCACTCAAGCCAAGAAGTCAGTCAAGTCCTTGGATGGATCCCCGTTATCCTCCAAGAAGCCAGTCGAATCCTTGGATGGATCCCTGTTATCCTCCAAGATCTCGTTAAGGATGAATGGACCTAACACAAATTAAAAATGCTAAATGCAAACAATTAATCTTGATGTGAATAAATATTGTGATCAATTGGCATGAAGAAACCATTAATGGCAAGCCTTCTTCTATACACATCCCCGATACACATTTCCCGATACACATCCCCGATACACCTTTCCGATATAAATTCTTGATGCACATTAAAGGCATCCCGAGACAATAAAAAGGCAAGGATGTTGTTGCTCAACCACCAAGATTCAAAGAAATGAGAGAGAGAAAAAAGATGAGAGAGAGAAAAGAAATGAATAACGGAAAGAAGGAAAGGATATGAATATATGTGAAAAGGGAGTCCACTGTAAAAGTACACCTCAAAGAACATCCCGAGGAGTTCACCGCAAAGCAAAACGATCTACATCAGCAAAGCAACAACATCCTTCAAAAGGACAACAACTTCGACAAAAGACGATCCACCGCCGAACTACGGTGACCTGAGCTCCTCAAACTGGGGGGAACGTAGGCAACCTTCGGGTTCGGTCACAACATGAAACAAAACCATCAAACCATGGTCCTCTCAAAATGACCAAGTTCTCTTCCCTTGGTCCCATCCATGACCGATTTCCCAGACACACCTTTTCTCCCGATCTTGCCATTGATCGAATCTTAACCTCAATTGATCACAACATTTATACATGTTAAGGCTAATTGCTTGTTATAATCTTGACTTAATAACAAACATGGTCCATTCAAGCAATCATTTTGATAATCTTAACTAAGGCAAATTGGGAATGTCTAGACAAGTCTTTTTCTCTACATCTTAGGAAAGAGCTAAACACTTGTATTCTGTCAAGCAAGGGCTTCCTCCCATTTCATGATACATTGCTCAAAAAGCTCACCAACATAAAGGGACTCTCCCAAATAAAATGTCCTTGTATGTTTCCTCCAAGAAAAATACCTTAAGTCCCCATTCTATCGAGTCGGCTGGATCACTCATAAAAAAAAAAAGGCACCAAAAAAGTAGCCCGCTAGGTCGAAAACCCGCAAGGGCGGCCTAGGCAAAAAACAGGGTGTGCCATAAAATACATAAAAGAGATGCCCGTTAGGTTGAGAACCCGAAAGGGTGGCCTAGGAAAAATAAAGGGTACGTCATGAAAAATGGATGGGTTCCTAACCTCACTTCAAAGGACAAAAGATGATATTGGGGCTACCCCACCATCGACACCGACAAAGGCATGGGGCTACCCCGACATCAACGACGATAAGGACATGGGGCTACCCAACATCCCCGACAACGACAAAGACATGGGGCTACCCCGACATCAACAACGACAAAGACATGGGGCTACCCCGACATCAATGACGATAAGGACATGGGGCTACCCAACATCAACGACAACAAAGACATGGGGCTACCCCGACACCAATAAAGACATGGGGCTACCCTGACACCGACAAAGATATGGGGCTATCCCGACAACGACAAAGACATGTGGCTACCCCGACATCAACGACGACAAAGACATGGGGCTACCCCGACATCGATGACAACAAGGACATGGGGCTACCCCAACATCAATGGAAAAAGGGTTCTCTATTCCCGATCACTCCTAAGAAATGGACAAAGCTCTGAAGGACTTTATGCATGACAAACCTCATGGTTAAGTTAAAATAAAAAATTTGACTAACATGCTTCGTTAAAAGTTTTGCCTTCAGAAATAAGCATTTCCAAATTCGACCATTTGGGCGTCATTTGTCAAAAACAATGTTTCAAGCAAAATGCTCTTGATCAAAGAATGATTTTCCAAAATCTTGGACTTTTTCGTCCATAAAGGTCGCCCCTAGGCTCTCCTCCGGTGTCAACAAAGAGTGTCAACCATCCCGTAGAATTGAGTTGACGAAAGTCCAAACTTTGACAAAAAGGGGTCAAGTTAAAATGTCCCGACCGTCCTTAGTGGGACGTAAGACCAGTTTTCCCATCAAACTCCCCAAAGGTGGAGTTGACCCAAGCTAAGCCTTGACCCAGAGTGGTCATTATAGGTTGAAGCCTTTGTCCCCACCGTCCTTAGTCGGACGTAAGACCAGTTTTCCTGTCAAACTCCCCAAAGGTGGAGTTGACCCAATCTAAGACTTGACCCAGAGTGGTCATTATAGGTTGAAGCCTTTGTCCCGGCCGTCCTTAGTCGGACGTAAGACCAGTTTTTCGTAAAACTCCCCAAATGTGGAGTTGACCCAAGCTAAGCCTTGACCCAGAGTGGTCATTATAGGTTGAAGCCTTTGTCCCGGCCGTCCTTGGTCTGACGTAAGACCAGTTTTCCCGTCAAACTCCCTAAAGGTGGAGTTGACCCAAGCTAAGCCTTGACCCAGAGTGGTCATTATAGGTTGAAGCCTTTGTCTCGGCCGTCCTTAGTCGGACGTAAGACCATTTTTTCCGTCAAACTCCCCAAAGGTGGAGTTGACCCAAGTCAAACCTTAGTCCCCCAGAGTGGTCATTTTAGGTTAAGAAAAGCTTTGTCCCCCAGAGTGGTCATTTTAGGTTAAGAAAACATTTGTCCCGGCAGTCCAAAATGACGTAAGACCATCCTTTTAGTCAAACCTCCCCGTAGAGCCAAGTTGACCAAATCCCGGCAGCCAAAAATAACGTAAGACCATCCTTTTAGTCAACCCTCTCCATAGACCCAAGTTGACCATGTCCCGCCTCTGACCAGCCGAGAGCCATGCCCGTTCCTTAAGTCAACCCTCTCCATAGAGCCAAGTTGACCAAGTCCCGCCTCTGACCAGCCGAGAGTCATGCCCGTTCCTTAAGTTAACCCTCTCCATAGAGCAAAGTTGACCAAGTCCCACCTCTGACCAGCCGAGAGTCATGCCCGTTCCTTAAGTCAAACCTCTCCATAGAGCCAAGTTGACCAAGTCCCGCCTCTGACCAGCCGAGAGTCATGCCCGTTCCTTAAGTCAACCCTATCCATAGAGCCAAGTTGACCATGTCCCGCCTCTGACCAGCCGAGAGTCATGCCCGTTCCTTAAGTCAACCCTCTCTATAGAGCCAAGTTGACCAAGTCCCGCCTCTGACCAACCAAGAGTCATGCCCGTTCCTTAAGTCAACCCTCTCCATAGAGCCAAGTTGACCAAATCCCACCTCTGATCCGCCGAGAGTCATGCTCATTCCTTTTAGTCAACCCTCTCCATAGAGCCAAGTTGACCAAATCCCGCCTCTGACCCGCCGAAAGTCATGACCGTTCCCCTAGGAGAGGATGACAGATATCCACCTAGCCCTTAGGTTTGAGTAGCCTTAAAGTTTCTCACCCCTTCCGAACTACGTTAGGCTTAATTCCCCGCAAACGGGATACGTAGGAATCCTATACCCCTAGGTCCAGCCATGCAACCAAGTCTGTCAAACCGTCCTCCCATCAGATTGGGATGCTTATTTTTATCGACAACCCCGCTTTTCTAAAGCAACGTTGCCGAGGGGCTCTTTAAGTACCCCAATCTGAGATTAACCAACTTTAGAGGAATTCTTAGCACCATTCAGGGATAAAACTGATAGGCTGGGACCTCACTAAGATAAACCTAAAATTCCAGGACTACTCTGGAATTAAAATTGGAAAAGTCCAGAAGCTCGCCAGGCTGAGCCGTACGGATGGTTTGGACGCGGGAGGGGCCAATCCGTACGGATGGTTTGGGAACCCTCAGTCCCTATAAATTAGACCCTTGGCTGATCATTTCAGGGGAAAAAATCATTTTGTGTGTAAACTCTGCCAAACTGAGAGCAGATTAGGGATACAAACATCCTTAAGTGAAAAGAGAGAAATAAGATAGGCTTAGAACTAAAATTGGTGAGGCCTCCTTATCCCCATCTTCTCTTCATCTCACAATCTATTTTATTTTGCTTTATTTACATTATGTCTTTACTATTCTTGCATATATTATGAATTGGAACCAAGTTCTTGATATGAATCAATGGTACCCTCATGTTCTATGCATGATCAAGGGTTCAAACCTAAGATGATCAAGACTTGTTAACATTTAATGTCTTTACATTAATGCTCTTTACATTATGTCTTTACTTTTATGCAATTTATGTTATGTCTTTACATTTATGCAAGTTAAATTCTATATCTTTACTTTTAAGATGATTTTATAGTGAAATGATCAAGTTTGGATGATAAAGTTTCAATCTTTATCATTCAAACTTTGATCTAACTCCAATAATGTCCCTTTGGATGGTAAAGATTCAATCTTTATGCATCCAAAGGTTGATTTCTTACTTCTCCAAGGTCTTTACTTGGATGAATCATCCATTTGGATGTTAAAGTTTTCATCTTTAACCACCCAAATGATGATTTTGGCTCAAATGCGATGTTCATCACCTTTCCTAATTTCCCCCCCCCCCCCAATTATTGTCTTGATCACACCCTAACCCTTGTATTTTAGTGTTTAATTAGTGATTAAGAGCATAGGGATGATTTAATTCAAGCTTTATGTGAATAACTAAACTGGAAAGATGTAAAACAGTTCAGCTTCAGCAGAATGCTCTGTTTCTGCCTGAAACTGGACTGATTTCTTGATAATCTGTAAAAACCCCAGGGATGACCTTCCCAGCCGTACGGCTAGTTTGGTCAGAGGGGTGAATTTTCAGTCTTTCCCCTTTTATGTTAAAATCTTTACAAAACTACCCCTTTTGGTTAAGTTTCTAACTGATTTTGTTAAAAGTCAGTTTCTTCCATTTTCAAGAACACACACACACACATTTGCACAATTTTAACAAACTTTAGGGAGACTCGGTTTCTTCCGAGGCACTTTGGGTGAACTACCGATTGATTTCTTCCCAAAACGTAACCTGACCTCCGAATCTTTTGTCTCTAACCATTTTTTGTTAAGTTTGGGTTTAAGTTAAACTAACGTGGCGACTCCGTTAAACATTGAAAGTGCCCTGTTTGATTCTCGAGGGAACCTTCTCCCGTTTTCCCGCGGGTATCTTACACACACCCAAAATCTTGTGTTTTGGTGTTTAATTAGTGATTAAGAGCATAGGGATGATTTAATTCAAGATTTGTGGGAGTAAATAAACTGGAAAGCTGTAAAACAGTTCAGTTTCAGCAGAATGCTCTGTTTCTGCCTGAAACTGGACTGATTTCTTGACAATCTGTAAAAACCCCAGGGATGACCTTCCCCGTCGTACGGCTAGTTTGGTCAGAGGGATGATTTTTCAGAGTCTCCCTTTTTTGTTAAACTGTTTACAAAAACAACCCTTTTTGTTAAGTTTCTAACTGATTTTGTTACAAGTCAGTTTTTCCAATTTTCAAGAAAACACACACACACACTTGCAAAATTTTTAACAAACTTGAGGGAGACTCGGTTTTTTCGAGGCACTTTGGGTGAACTACCGGTTGAGTTCTTCCCAAAGCGTAACCTGACCTCTGAATCCTTTATCTCTAACTATTTTTCGTTAAGTTTGGGTTTAAAGTTAAACTTACGTGGCGACTCCGTTAAACATTGAAAGTGTCGTGTTTGATTCTCGAGGGAACCATTTGTATTTTCCCGCGGGTATCTTACACAACCAACATCAAATATCAGTACCGTGTAACAACCAATTATACATAATTGGTATGGTAGTACCTACCAACAATGTCGGTATACCGATTTGGCCGTACCAGTTTTAATTGGTACGGTTGGTACACGAGTTGGTTAGTACAGATTAACAAATTTTTGCAGCCCTACCTGGGGCTGTTCTATGCCTGCGGCTCGACATCAGCAACAGTGGGGAGCCGGTTGAAGGTGGTCTTGGGCCATATCACCTTGTCCTTATCCAACCCAACCCGGTCTGTGGTCTAGGGCTAGCACTCCGTATGTTGCAACTACTCCTACGGATATGTAAGGTGAAATGTATACTATTGAGGTTTAACACCCCGAAAATTCTAATTTCATAAATATCAAAATATCACAATTTACATCTCTAAATTAATATACAAAGCCTCACTAATAATTTCAAAATGCTCCGAATCAATTCCTTGCTGTCCCGAACCCCACCGTCAACTGCAAAAGGTCAAACTGGAGGGGGTGAGCTGGGGGCTCAGTAAGAATGGGAATACACAGTATCACAGAGGCTAATAAAACACAATATATCAAATAACATTGTCCATAAAATTATAAATATGGATATGCCAATAAGACTCTGATTTCATAAACCAAATACCCCATCAATCATACTTCACAGCCTGATGTCCTAATTATGTTCGGGCCCAGTGAATTAACCAAATTAACCGAATTGTTGGCCGTCCTCATGGAGCCTGACCCAACACACACAATAACCGATTCCACTGCGACCGTCACATAATTAGCTACATTAAAACTATTCCATATAACAAGTCTCATCTTTAAGAACAAATAACACATAAAACATGCTTTTCAAATAACCATGCTATTAACCAAGTAATTTCAATACCGAAGCAATTATCAAATGGAACCGATCAAACGATATACGTATCAATAAAATTGGAGTACTACGATAAGACGGGTATAAAACAAAAGTGATACTGAATCGACACTGAGTTGTCTCCCTTACGTCAAAAATGTATAAATTACGTCACCGAGCTAATTCATCAAAGATTGAACGTCCAACTTGTAAGTTCCATAGTTGTAACGTACAAACCAAGCCTTATAAAAATATAACCAAAGATGATTTCCTCTGTTCAATAAGAGTGGTGAGAGATACAGTAAAAACTCTATAAATTAATAATGTTGGGACCAGTGAAATTTATTAACTTATAGAGTTATTAATTTATTGATAAATTAATAATTATTAATTTAAAGAGTTTTCAGCCGATTCAACGAATTTCAGATTTGCGTATAAACTTAATTCATTATAGTGATACAATTCGAAAAACACAAAACCAGACCTATTGGATTGAATAAGAAAAATTAGAGATGAACTCCAATAACATTTGAACTTTAAAAGAAAATAAACAACTATAGTCCTATTTTTACTACATTATAATAAATATTTTTTTCAAATTCTAAGAATTATTAATTTATGATTTTCATGGGACCTAAAATTATAAAGGGGTCTACCGAAAAATTATTATCTTATTATTTTATCGATTTTTGTAATTTTTACAACTGACTTAAATCGGGACCAGACAAATTTATTATTTTAGAGAGTTTATTAATTTATCGAGTATTAATTTAAAGAGTTTCTACTGTATTTATCCTCTACGCACTTAAACATGAATCATCAAGTACAAGTACACCTCCTAGTTTAACTTGATACAAATTCTACACCTCATACTAACTTTTTGGCTTAGCTTTTCACTTACTGTGACACATAACAAGTAGGTGGGTCCTACGAATAGAAATGATCCCAACCTGCACAAATCCATCTCATTTCTTATTTCATTTTCATTTATATTTTTTTTCCCGATCCTGTAAGGATCCCGTCTCTCGGGGCGAAACAAGCAAAGTTCGCACGAGGAAGAAATGCCAAACACAGGTAACTTTCCTAACAAAAAAGAAACGGAGTCGCCACATTTGTTAATTTTAAACCAAACAAATGAAGTTCGGAGGTCACGTTACACTTTGGGAAGAACATATTTGCGGTTCACCCAAAGTTCCTCGGAAAAACCGAGTCTCCCTTGTTAGTTTAAAAAATGTGCATGTGTGTGTGTGTGTATTTAACGAAAAAGTTTCTGTTATTGGTTTTTCTTGGAAAAACTTAACTGACAGGGTCTGTTTATTAAGAAAATAGGGATCAGAGGGCAAAACAGACATTTTTCCCCATGTTCCCAACATAGCCGTACGGATGGACGGGTAGTTTCCTGGGATTTTATAGTTCAGTCAAGAACAGTCCAGTTTCAGAGCAGAAACAGAACATTCTGTTGAAACTGGACAGAACTGTTTTGATTCTAGTTTGTTTAAAACACTTTATAAGTTTAAATACAACATTGCTATGCTAAATGATCATCACTTAGTCCCCAAAACAAGTATTTGGGTGTGATCATAAGCAATCCTTGAAGAAAATTGAGAAAAGTTGATGAACATGCCATTTGGGCCAAAATTGACCATTTGGTGATTAAAGATTGAAACTTTATCACCAAGATGACATTTTTATGACTTATTAACCTTTAAGGAGTCAAATTAACACATAAAGATTGAATCTTTGTAACCCCAAAGGGGACTTTAGAGCTAGATCAATATTGGATGATAAAGATGGAAGCTTTATCATCTAAATGATCATTATTGCCAACAAAAGTATCATTTTAACTAGACAAGAATGTAAATGACAATCAACAAGCCATGATCATCTAGGTTTGAACCTCTTCCACACAAGGCATGGAGGGTACCTTGGATCATCTCATGACTTGGACAAGAGAAATATAGAGTAATATATGTATATTTGCTTGAATGGACAAGTCTTACATAAATATAAAATTGCTTGAATGGACAAGTCTTGCAAGTAATATAAAGGTGCTTGAATGGACAAGTCTTACAAGTAATGTAAAGATTAACATAAATTTAAACAAATATTAAATAGAATATAGAGTTATAGATGAAGAGAAGGGAGGGGGAGAAGGTGGCTTTACCTATTTTGGTTTAGCCAATCTTCCTTTCTCTCTTTCACTCTTTGTTTCACTCTTCTCTCACACTACTGGAGTGATTTTGACAAAGTAATCTTTCTTATGATGTTTCTTCCCCCTGGAATGATCAGCAAGGGGTTCAATTTATAGGGGTTGTGACCTCCCAAAGTAGCCGTACGGCTAAGGATGGTGCCTTCTGGATTTTTCCAATTTTTTTAATTCCGGAAAGGTCCTTGTGTTCCAAATTTATCCTAGTGAGGTCCTGGCCTATCAGTTTGTCCCTGAATGGTGCCAAGAATTCCTCTAATTTGGTCATTTCAGATTGGGGTACTTACAGAGCCCCTCGGCAACGTCGCTTTGGAGAAGCGGGGTTATCGATAAATAAAGCATCCCAATCTGACTGGGGGGACGGCTATGGGCGATTTGATTCCAATGGCTGGACCTAGGGGTATAGGATTCTTACGTATCCCATTCGCGGGGAATCAAGCCTAGCGTAGTTTGGAAGAGGGGTGAGAGATTCTAAGGCTACTCAAACCTATAGGCGACCGTCGAGGTCGAGTGGAGAACTTAGCGTCTCAAGCCTAAGGGCGACTGAAAAAGGTCGGGTGGAGAACTTAGCGTCTCAAGCCTAAGGGCGACCATAAAAGGTCGGGTGGAGAACTTAGCGTCTCAAGCCTAAGGGCGACCGTAAAAGGTCGGGTGGAGAACTTAGCGTCTCAAGCCTAAGGGCGACCGTTCAAGGTCGGGTGAGGAACTTAGCGCCTCAATCCTAAGGGTTTGGTCAACACTAACTACGACATGGTTTACTAACAAGGATGGTCTTACATCATTTTGGACTGCTGGTTCTTTTCACACAAGTTTGGAGTTACGAAGGACTGCCGTTTTTTTTTCCACACAAGTCTGGACTTACGAAGGACTGCCGGGACATGGTCAACTTGACTCTATGGGAGAGGGTTGGGTATGGCCAACTTGGCTCTATGGGAGAGGGTTGACTAAATGGTTGGACTTACGAAGGGCTGCCGGTTCTTTTCACATAAATCTGGACTTACGAAGGACTGCCGGGACTTTCCACACAAATTTTAACTTCTTAACTGGACTTACGAAGGACCGCCGGGGCATGGTCAACTCTAACTACGATATGGTTGACTAACAAGGATGGTCTTACGTCATTTTGGACTGCCGGTTTTTTCACACAAGTTTGGACTTACGAAGGACTGCCGGTTTTTTTTTTCACAAGTCTGGACTTACGAAGGACTGGCGGGGCATGGTCAACTCTAACTACGAGATGGTTGACTAACAAGGATGGTCTTACGTCATTTTGGACTGCCGGTTCTTTTCACACAAGTTTGGACTTACGAAGGACTGCCGTTTTTTTTTCACAGGTCTGGACTTACGAAAGACTGTCAGGAGATGGTCAACTTGACTCTATGGGAGAGGGTTGGGCATGGCCAACTTGGCTATATGGGAGAGGGTTGACTAAATGGCTGGACTTACGAAGGGCTGCCGGTTCTTTTCACATAAGTCTGGACTTACGAAGGACTGCCGGGACATGGTCAACTTGACTCTATGGGAGAGGGTTGGGCATGGCCAACTTGGCTCTATGGGAGAGGGTTGACTAAATGGCTGGACTTACGAAGGGCTGCCGGTTCTTTTCATATAAGTCTGGACTTACGAAGGACTTCCGGGACTTTCCACACAAATTTAACTTCTTAACTGGATTTACGAAGGACCGCCGGGGCATGGTCAACTCTAACTACGAGATGGTTGACTAACAAGGATGGTCTTACGTCATTTTGGACTGCCGAGGACAACAACGGATTTGACTTTCACTTGGTCAATCCTAAAGGTTTGGTCAACTCTAACTACGAGATGGCTTGACTTGGTCACTCATTTGGACTCAATCCTAAAGGTCTGGTCAACTCTAACTACGAGATGGTTGACTAACAAGGATGGTCTTACGTCATTTTGGACTGCCGGGGACAACAACGGATTTGACTTTCACTTGGTCAATCCTAAAGGTCTGGTCAACTCTAACTACGAGATGGTTGACTAACAAGGATGGTCTTACGTCATTCTGGACTGCTGGGACAAACACTTTATCCTAAAATGACCATTCTGGGTCAAGGCTTGACTTGGGTCAACTCCATCTTTGGGGAGTTTGACCGGGAAGATTTTAACTTGACCTATTTGGTCAAAGTTTGAACTTTGGTCAACTCAGCTCTACAGGAAGGTTGACACACTTTCTTGACACCGGGGGAAGCCTATGGGTGACCTTTTAGACACATTGTGGATGAAAAAGTCCAATCATTTTGAGAGGAGATCAAAAGCATTTTGCTTGAAACATCGTTTTTTTGATAAATGAGGCCAAAAGGGCAAGCTAAAAAATGCTTATTCCTAAAGGCAAATCTTTTAACGAAGCATGTTAGTCAAAAAAAATTTATTTTAACTTAACCATGAGGTTTTCATGCATAAAGTCCCTTGGAGCTTTGTCCATTTCTTAGCAGTGATTGGGTATAGGGAACCCTTTTGTCATTGATATTGGGGTAGCCCCATGTCTTTCTCGCTGTTGATGTTGGAGGTAGCCCCATGTCCTTATTGGTGCTGGTGGCGGCATAACCCCATGTCCTCGTTGTCATCGATGTCGGGGTAGCCCCATGTCTTTATAGAGGTAGCCCCATACCCTTGTGGTCGTTGGTGTGGAGGTAGCCCCAATGTCGTCCTTCGACCTTTGATGCTGGCGTAGACCCGATATCATCTTTCGACCTTTGGCGTTGGCGTAGACCCAACATGACTTTTGAAGTGGGGTTAGGAACCCATCCCTTTTTCATGATGTACCCTTTCTTTTGCCTAGGCCGCCCTTGCGGGTTTTCAACCTAGCGGGCTACTTTTTTGCGTCTTTTATGGCACACCCTATCTTTTGCCTAGGCCTCCCTTATGGGTTTTCAACCTAGCGGGCTACTCTTTTGGTGCCTTTTTTTTATGAGTGATCCAGCCGACTCGATGGGACGGGGACTTAAGATGTCTTTCGAGAAAACATGCAGGGGCATTTATTTAGGCGGGAGAGAGTCCCTCAATTGTATCATGAAATAGGAGGAAGCCCCTGCATGACAGAACATAAGTGTTTAGCTCTTTCCTAGGATGTAGAGAAGAAGACTTGTCGAGACATTTGAAATTTATCTTGGTTAAAATTATCAAAATGATTGCTTGGATGGACCATGTTCATTATTAAGTCAAGATTATAACAAGCAATTAGCCTTAACATGTATAAATGTTGTGATCAATTAGGATTAAGATTCGATCAATGGCAAGATCAAAAGGTGTTTATGGGGAATTGGTCCTTGTCTGGTAAATTGGTCATTGATGGGACCAAGGGGGAGAGGTTTGGCTACTTTGGGAAAGCCATAGTTTGACCGTTCTTTCTCATGATGTGACCGGACCCGAAGGTTGCCTACGTTCCCCTCAGTTTGAGGAGCCCAGGTCGCCGTAGTTCGGCCATGGGCCGTCTTTTGCTGAAGTTGTTTCCTTTCTTTTGACGTTGTCTTGGAGGACGTTGTTGCTCCTTTGACGTAGATCTCTTTGCTTTGTGGTGGACTTCCTTGAGGTGGACCTCTTAGGGTGGACCTTCTTTGGTGTGTGCTCCCTTTTGGATGAACGGGCTCTTTGTGGTGAGCTTTCGAGGCAAACTTCCCGTTCATTTCCTTTCCTTCTTTCCATTCATTCATTTCCTTTCCCTCTTTCCATTCTTTTTTTTTATTCTTTTTTTTTTTTTGAAGAGGGAAACATTAAACCCAACTCACTATCTCTGGTATTGACTTCTTTTTGGCATCTTAGTGGCATGAATATCCGGGAAGCCCTTTGCTTGGTTGCGCACACACTATCACGGTTGAATCTTGGTTGTTGAGCAACAACGTCCTCGTGTTTCCATTGTCCTGGGATGCCTTTTATGTGCATCCAGAATTTGCTTTGGAAAGGTGTATCGGGTTGTGTATCGGGAAAGTGTATGAGGGAAGACTTGCCATTAATGGTTTCTTCATGCCAATTGATCACAACATTTATTCACATCAAGATTAGTTGTTTGCATTTATCATTCTTCATTTGTGTTTGGTCCATTCGTCCTTAATGAATCGTCATTGACAAGTATGCTTAGAAGTCAATTCATCATTTTGGGGACGTAGCAATCAATTGATCATAACAAGCAAGGCAATTTCAAGAGTAAATGTATGTTGCAAATAATGTCTCAAGTCTAGGGAGAAGAGAATGAAAATGACTCTTTTGTATAGATAACTTTGTACAAACATGTCCGAGTACGGACCTTTGCAAAAATAAAAAGACACAGTCCAAGACGGACTTTTGATGAAAGTCTAGATCCTACGAGGCTGGAAGACTTTTTTTTTTTTTTTTTTAGGGACGGGATCCTATGAGGTGCGGTGGTCCATTTCCTTCTTTGACTGTTGGAGGGGTTGTCGGCGGCATATTCCATGTCTTCCACGGGGAACTCGGGTTTCGTGTCATCGGGAAAGATGTCGCGAGGTCTCCACTTGGCTCGGCGTTGTGATTGCCGGATCTGTCTTTGGCCATTTCTTTTTGATGACCTCCTTTCGAGGTGCATATTCTCGTGCATGTCATTCAGCGAGGTTACGGATCTCCATTTGATGTAGCCTCCTTTGGGATTTCGGAGCTTTGGCCCTCTCTCGTGGACGATGATCCAGTTTGTGTTGACCTCCTTGTTCACGTGGGCGCCAATTCGGATGTTGGCTCCTTGGTCGATGTTTCAGGCGGGCAAAACCGCAAAGGACTTTAGCATTTTAAACCTCAAGGTGAAATTATAACAATGGTTCAAGAGAGACGCTTCATTAGCGGATTAGCCTTTTAGGAAAACTTGATCTTTTATTTTAAGAAAATTGGATCTCCATTTTCTTCTTGGAAAAACACACTTTTGTTTTAGGTGGAAGACTCACACACACATTTTTTTTTCATTTTTTTTTTTTAGGATTGACCGGGCCGAAGTTGCCTACATTCCCCTTACCACCAGGGAGGGGGTCCCATGTGATGAGAGGCTCAGGTCACCGTAGTTCGAACGGATTTAGAATTCTAAAACAAACATGACTGACTTGTCGGAGGATAACGGGGATCCATCCATCCAAGGACTAAAACCGACTTCCTAGGAAACTATGCCTAGGGACTTCACGGGAGTTCTGGGATCCATCCGAAGATCGACGGGTGTCTCGGAGGTCTTCCAAAGGATTCACGAGGGGACCTAGGAGACAACGGCCTAGGGTTTCAGCAACGGGGACCTAGGAGACAACGGCCTAGGGTTTTGACAGGAATCTCAACAATGGGGACCTAGGAGGCAACTGCCTAGGGTTTTAACAGGAATCTCAACAATGGGGACCTAGGAGGCAACGGCCTAGGGTTTTAACAGGAATCTCAACAATGGGGACCTAGGAGGCAACTGCCTAGGGTTTTAACAGAAATCTCAACAATGGGGACCTAGGAGGCAACTGCCTAGGGTTTTAATAGGAATCTCAACAATGGGGACCTAGGAGGCAACGGCCTAGGGTTTTAACAGAAATCTTTTGAATCCATCCAAAGATTTATGGGCGTCTTGGAGATCATCTGAGGAATTTACGAGACTTAACAGAGGTCTTGGAGGGTAACGGGGATCCGTCCAAAGACTAACAAAACTTGGCGAAGGTCTTAGAGGATAACGGGGATCCGTCCAAAGACTAACAAAACTTGGCTAAGGTCTTGGGGATAACGGGGATCCGTCCAAAGACTAACAAAACTTGGCTAAGGTCTTGGAGGATAACGGGGATCCGTCCAAAGACTAACAAAACTTGGCTAAGGTCTTGGAGGATAACGGGGATCCGTCCAAAGACTAACAAAACTTTAATAGAGGTCTTGGAGGATAACGGGGATCCGTCCAAAGACTAACAAGACTTAACGGATGTCTTGGAGGATAACAGGGATCCATCCAAAGACTAACAAGACTTAACGGATGCCTTGGAGGATAACAGGGATCCTTCCAAAGACTTAACGAAGCGACGTTTGTTAACGCAAGACTGCGATGTGTCAAAGGCAAGAAGCAAAAATGGAGCAAACTCATGCAATGTGTAATTATTTATCCATTCAAGTTCACTTAAAAAGCATTTTTATTCCTAAATGGTTGGAAAAGATTTCTCTTCTTTTTCACAACTACTCTAAATCCTGGATCAATGGAGGCCATCACTACGTCTATAGACCCCTCGTTTTTCACCTGTACTGCACACTCCCAAGGACGGACTATCCCGGGTGAGGTTCCTATAGGGCAAGCAGCTTCCACCGACCGAAAGAAATGAACCTAGGGTCTAGGGGGTCGCGAGGTTCCCGATGTGCGGGTCATCCTAGTCATGATTAAGCCCCAGTCGGGATCAAGACTACTCCGAAGGCTGCACCGATATTCTGAAATGACCCCATTTCGAATGAGGTGTCTCAATCCTCGACCATGAGCTTAAGGATGATTAACATGACCCGTTCATTAGGGCTTAACAACACGGTGTTACCCTATCTTTAGCACATGACCTTTATTAATTGTGGTCGTCATTAACACATGAGTTAGAGGCGGATTAGGCCACGCTTGCATTACATCAAGGAGTCGTAACCCGGGCATTAACTTGGCCACAATTGACTTTGGACACATGCTTAAAGATAATGGCAACGTGACCTAGACCAAAAACCAACCAAAGTCATGTATTTGTGTGTCACGGACATGTGTGGTTGACTCGGCTCGGAAGGGGAGGTGGAATGGACCCGTGCGCGCTCGAAGGGAACAAGAGCGCCAATCGAGCTGCATCTGGCATCCATCCCGGGTTTAGAGGGTATTTGGAACGTGCAAGGTCAAGTGCGCGTTGTGTGAAGTCAATTCTATGTTCCCTTTTTTGAGTCAAAATAGAGATTTTTATTTTGTTTTTCAACATGACGAGCATGGCATAAGCAAGATATGAACAAGTATGAACAAGCATGGAGCAAGCAATTTATACACAATAAGTCAAAGAATACAAACAAAGACCAAAACTTGTATATGTACCAAGTTGTGCACAACCAAAAAATTTTTTCAAATCAAACATTTTGCCAAAAGAACAATCTTTACATTGAAACCATTTGTACAAAGCAAGTTGTTCAAAACACGAAGAGTCAAGAAATTTTTACAAAAAGGGGGTTATGCACAATGAGATTTTGGAAATCATTTTTATTGACAAAAGATCATGCATAACCAAGTTTTAAAAACCAAGTTTTAAAAACCAAGTTTTAAAAACCAAGTTTTGGCCAAAAGAATAAAGGTAATGTGCACAAGTAAGGCTGTAAATTTGGAACCTGGACAAGCAGAAGCAGAAGGCAATTCAGAATGTTGCTGCCCTGCACAAAATTGTTAATTTGCAACATTCTGGCCCTTTACCAAAGTAGCCGTACGGCTAGACCAAGAGGGTTGAGATTTTTTCTCAGTTTATCCAACTTCTTATCATCATGCTCCAGTTTATTGTATTTCCAGAACGTATTCACTCAAAACAGTTCAAACAGAAACAGCAAACACACACAAATATGCACAAAGTCAACTAACGGGAACGGGAGTTTGACCCACACAAAAGTGCCTCCAAAGCTTCTAAAGAGAAGTTCGCAAGCACTTTATTCCCCAGCGGAGTCGCCACTGTAAGGATCCCATCCCTCAGGGCGAAACAAGCAAAGTTTGCATGAGGAAGAAATGCCAAACACGGGTAACTTTCCTAACGAAAAAAGAAACGGAGTCGCCACATTTGTTAATTTTAAACCAAACAAATAAAAATGGTTAGAGAAGGTGAGTTTGGAGGTCACGTTACACTTTGGGAAGAACATATTTGCGGTTCACCCAAAGTGCCTCAGAAAAAACCGAGTCTCCCTTGTTAGTTTAAAGAATGTGCTTGTGTGTGTGTGTATTTAACGGAAAAGTTTCTGTTATTGGTTTTTTTTTTGGAAAAACTTACTAACAGGGTCTGTTTATTAAGAAAATAGGGATTAGAGGGCAAAACAGACATTTTGCCCCCTGTTCCCAACATAGCCGTACGGATGGACGGGTAGTTTCCTGGGATTTTACAGTTCAGTCAAGAACAGTCCAGTTTCAGAGCAGAAACAGAACATTCTGTTGAAACTGGACAGAACTGTTTTGATTCTAGTTTGTTTAAAACACTTTATAAGTTTAAATACAACATTGCTATGCTAAATGATCATCACTTAGTCCCCAAAACAAGTATTTGGGTGTGATCATAAGCAATCCTTAGAGAAAATTGAGAAAAGTTGATGAACATGCCCTTTGGGCCAAAATTGACCAATTGGTGATTAAAGATTGAAACTTTATCACCAAGATGGCATTTTTATGACTTATTAACCTTTAAGGAGTCAAATTAACACATAAATATTGAATCTTTGTAACCCCAAAGGGGACTTTAGAGCTAGATCAATATTGGATGATAAAGATGGAAGCTTTATCATCCAAATGATCATTATTGCCAACAAAAGTATCATTTTAACTAGACAAGAATGTAAATGAAAATCAACAAGCCATGATCATCTAGGTTTGAACCTCTTCCACACAAGGCATGGAGGGCACCTTGGATCATCTCATGACTTGGACAAGAGAAATATAGAGTAATATATGTATATTTGCTTGAATGGACAAGTCTTGCATAAATGTAAAATTGCTTGAATGGACAAGTCTTGCAAGTAATATAAAGGTGCTTGAATGGACAAGTCTTACAAGTAATGTAAATATTAACATAAATTTAAACAAAGATTAAATAGAATATAGAGTTATAGATGAAGAGAAGGGAGGGGGAGAAGGTGGCTTTACCTATTTTGGTTTAGCCAATCTTCCTTTCTCTCTTTCACTCTTTGTTTCACTCTTCTCTCATACTACTGGAGTAATTTTGACAGAGTAATCTTTCTTATGCTGTTTCTCCCCCCCCTGGAATGATCAGCAAGGGGTTAAATTTATAGGGGTTGTGACCTCCCAAAGTAGCCGTACGGCTAAGGATGGTGCCTTCTGGATTTTTCCAATTTTTTTAATTCCAGAAAGTTCCTTGTGTTCCAAATTTATCCTAGTGAGGTCCTGGCCTATCAGTTTGTCCCTGAATGGTGCCAAGAATTCCTCTAATTTGGTCATTTCAGATTGGGGTACTTACAGATCCGCCTCAAAATGTCGAGCTTAATTTCAGGATGTCAGATGGGTTGACTCCGCCCCAACCTAATTGACCCATGGACCCTGAAGCCACTTCTCACACTACATTCTCGTCAGGTACACTCTCACTTAATTTCAATATGAGCAATCATCGTAGTATAATCATTGGTAATGGTCATAAAGTTCCTATACATGGTTACGTGCACACGACACTTGCACCTCCTCATCGCCCGCTTTGCCTTTGCAATGTGCTTTATGTTCCCAATATTGTTCAAAAATTATTTTTCGTCCGCAAATTTACCATTGATAACTCTGTTACAGTTGAATTTGACCCGTTTAGTTTTTCTGTAAAAGATTTTCGGATGGGGAAGCAACTCATGAGATGTGAGAGTAAGGGAGATCTTTATCCGGTCACATCCAAATTTGTTGCTTCTGCGACTTCTTTTGTTGCATTGTCTCCTAAATTATGGCATGAGATGTTGGGTCATCCGGGCACTCCTATTCTTGACTCTCTTAGGAAGAACAAATTTATCAGTTTTAGTCGTTCTCGTATTAATAATGTTTGTCATGCTTGTACCTTAGGAATGTGTGTTGGTATACCTTTTATTAATTCTAGTTTTTCTACTTTAATGCCATTTGACATTATTTATGGTGATTTATGGACATCTTCAGTTTTAAGTTCTTCGGGCCATCGCTATTATGTTTTGTCTCTTGATGATTATACTAGATTTTTTGGACTTCTCCCATTGCTAATAAATCTGATGTATACTATATGTTTCTTTCTTTCATGCTCTTACACGCACTCAATTTGAGCGTGAAATTAAAAACATACAAAGTGATAATGGTTGTGAGTTTGATAATGATTCGTTTTGGGCTTTTTATAAGTAAAATGGTCCATCCTTCCGTCTCTCTTGCCCTCATACTTCCTCTCAAAATGGCAAGGCTAAGCGTAAAATAAGAACCATTAATAAAATTGTTCGTACATTGTTAGTTCATGCCTCTCTTCCCCCACCTTTTTAGCATCATACGGTTCAAATGGCCACCTATCTCTTAAACATTCTACCAAACAAATCATTGTCATACACTTCTCCCCTAAAATCTTTATACACTCGAGATCTGTCTTATAATCATCTTCGTGTTTTCGGTTGTCTTTGTGACCCGTTATTTCCCTCTACAACAATTATCAAACTTTAGGCCCGTTCGACACCATGTGTCTTCTTGGGGTATCTGGGTAATCACTGAGGTTACAAGTGCTATGATTTTTCATCCCATAAATAATAATCAATCGACATGCTATATTTGATGAGACATAAATTCCTTTCTTTCACTTGACCAAACCAAACCCATCTTCTTATGAATTTCTAGACACATGCCTGTCCCCCTACCTTATTAATCAGTGGGCTAGTCCAGATTTACTTCCTTCTGGGCTTGACCCCTTTACAGTCTAGCTGGAAGCCCACTAGCGTCACCTCACATACCGTCTAGTAGAGTACCCACCTTCTTTCTTGGGCCGACGGTAGACAGCCCTTTGGGGACTGATTCGTCTAGGGCTGCATTCCCTTCTTCCTCAACCAGCAGCCCTTTCTTTCGTCTAGTGGTCCGGTTACTAGGAGTCAACGGGGGATTCACAAACCTAAACAAATCATTGGTTTACATGTTTCTGTTGCAGTGTCCCTGTTGGGTTTTGAGAAATCATGAGCAGCGGAATTAAACCCAAAAGCCTAGATCCATTCAAGATGATTAAATTAATACGAGGTGAATTTAGAATACTAACTGTGATGATGCTTTTATTTTTCGGATCTTAAATCTTTGTTCTTCAAGGTTTGAATCTTGATCGCAGGAACACGCTTTCAATTATCGGATTATGAACTTGAAGGAGTTGAGATCAATGCCCTCTATGGGTATCCACACGCTAACGAATATCTAAAACGATTCTAGATCTGGATTGCTAATTCCAATAGAAACTCTTTCTATGAAAAGGCTATATGAATTTATGGTTCTTATTCTTTGATCTTGGGATCTTGGAATAAAAAAGTGTTACCAAAGTCTTTGGAGGCTTCTAATACTGATGCAATATCAACTGGGATTGAATAGGGTTTAGAGAGGGGTATTTATACTTATCAATCCCAACCAATTTAGGAGAAATAGGTCAAAACCCGTCAAACCTCGGAAATAAAAAACTTGGGCCCGACACCAGCAGGTTTGGCCGAGTCTTATGTTGGGTTTGACCGAACCCACCAAAGTAACTCATTGGTTCGGCTGAGTCCTTGGTGGGGTTCGACCGAATCTTTCATCTGGCCCGAAATTCAGCCTTTTCCAATAATTCAATTTTATCCCATTTATTAATTCGTTCTTTTGTGTGTGACCCCATAGGATTATATTAAGTTGGTTATGAGCCCGACCAAGGCCGTTCTCATAAATCATGAGCGGAATTTAGCAAGCCATCATGACTACACAATTAATATAACTTATCGAAGTTCATTTATCCTTTGTAGTACATATCACAATCCCTTTGTCCACGATGTCATTGAACGTAAGTCATGGTCCATAGTCAACTTAAAATGTTCAATACTTTTCTCGATTCCAAATACATTGATAATACAAATGACATTGATCATATCAATTCATTTGAGCACGGGCATGCATTTCATCAATAATATTCATCGGGTGGCCTAGGCTTGACATCCCTCGCGAAGAGGGACAAATTCCATCTTGACTTATTACACTTCCCTACATAACTCCGATTATGCCAATCATATCATTTATAATCACTTGGTTAATAGTGACGTTTGAATATATCAAACATAATGTTCGTTATGTGGAAGATTGCAATAATCTCAGGTTTAAGGATTCTAATGATATGACTATCATGAGATTTAATTATGATATTTGACCATGACATAAATCGTGTCCAGTATATGTTCACCAACACAAACCTATAAGTTTAGTTTGTATCACATACACATAATCATCATATAATTATCTAATTAAAATTATACTAATTCTTCATAAGTATTAGGGATAGAGATTATTATAATAAAACATGTAACAACAAACAATAATCTGAAACATCTCTTCATATAATGAATAAATGATAACATAATAGCGTTCAAATGACGTGCCTAGGGCATATACACCAACAGTCCCTTATTCCCCGCAATCATATACATGCACTTAATGACCATAACTAGAAAAATGCTATGTCTAATGAATACAACGCTCGTATTGTAATAAGACGTGCGAGTTGGTGCCTAGTCCACCTGATAATAATATCATCCATTCCATGTGGATTTTTAATCATAAGTACAGGTCAGATGGATCTTTTGAGCGTCAGAAAGCACGGTTAGACTGTGATGGAAAGACACAAAGGGTTGGTATTGATTGCGGGAGACCTTCAGTCCTGTTGTAAAACTGATGACTATTCGCATTGTGCTTAGTCTTTCTTAATCTAAGGGATGGTCCATTCATCAGTTGGATGTCAAGAATGTATTTTTTTTTCATGGCACTCTCAAAGAGACCGTCTACATGTATCAACCTCCAAGGTTTCGGGATAGGGTTTACCCGAATCACGTGCGCTTGCTTAAAAGGTACCTTTATGGACTTAAAAAAAGCTCCTCGAGCTTGGTACCATCGATTTGCGGACTTTGTTACCTACTTGGGTGTTCACCCAGAGTAAGTCCGATAACTTTTTGATTGTATATCATCAAGGATCCTTTATGGCTTATTTATTGGTGTATGTAGATGATATAGTGTTAACTACATCTTTTGATGAATTGCGGTTGTCTCTCATCTCCAAGTTGAATGTCGAGTTCACCATGAAATATTTAGGGCCGTTGAGTGATTTCTTGTGCATTCTTTTATTCTCCATAGTGGGTCCTTGTTCCTCTTCCAAAAGAGGTATGACACGGAGGTCGTCAAACGGGCGGGCATGTCTTCATGTAAGCCATCTCTCACACCAATTGACACAAAACTAAAACTGATCTCTTCGGTTTGTCCTCTCTTTGTCGATCCCTCTTTATTTTGGAGCTTAGCAGGGGCACTTTAGTACCTTACCTTCACTCATCCGGATATTCAGTATGTAGTTAAGCAGATTTTTTTATTTATGCATGCTTCACGTGATGAGCATATAGGACGTTTGGTTTTGGTTTGGTGATCTTTCTGTCTTCCAAATTGTCACTTGTCTCGTACACTAATGTGGATTAGGAATGGTTTTGCAGATACTCGACGCTCGACATCCAACTATTGTGTGTATCTTGGTGGCAATATGGTTTCATGGTCGGCCAAGAGATAGACGGCCTTATCTCAGTCTAGTACCGAGTTGTTAGGTTTCTAGGTGATCATGCACAACAGAATTATGTATAAAGAAACCCTAGCTAGATTCATGTAGAAACAATAATTTTATCAAGATGATAATTAAGAACACTAACCTTAGATTAGCTCAAAATATAAAAAATTGGACTTTAGGTGTTAAGATAAACACCTCTACTCTACTGGTATCCACACTTCGAACGGATTCAAGAACGCCTTCTTGAATGACTGTTAGGTCCTTCGGCTTGAAAAACTTTGTTAAAGAACAAATCTTCAATGGTGTTTATTTTGCTCCCTTTGATTTTTAGCTTTTGATGATCAAGAATAATCAAAGCTAATAACCCTAATATTATGTGTGTGTTTTCTTTCTCCAAGAAAAGAGTTATGATTTCTATAATTAATGCTTAGGGTTTGAATCCCAGCTTCACACATATATTTGTACTAGGGAAGTCCTAACTCCTTGGTTTTAGATTTCTTTTCATAAAAGAAATCGCCTGGAAAAAATGTCAGCCGGCAAAAGAGCCTGTCTAAACTATTTTGACGCCTCCCGATTTTTCATAGCTTTTCGTGCTAAATTAAGATCTATTATGCGTGTGTGATCCAATATGATTATACTATGTTGGCAACGAGTCCAAACCATTCAGACCTCGTAAATCATAAGCGGACTCTAGCAAGCCATTATAACTACCCAAATAGTATAACTCTGAAAAGTCAAAGTTTCTAAAATAGAACATATCACAATCTTTTTGTCTCACGATGTTTATTGAACGTAAGCCATGGTCAACTTACTTGTTCAATGCTTTTCTCGATCCCGAATATATTGATAATACAAATGACATTGATCTAATCAATTCACTTTAGCACAGTCATGCATTTCATCAATAATATTCATCGAGGGGCCCAAGCTTGGCATCTCTCACGAAGAGGGACAAATCCCGTCTTGTCATATCACTCTTCCCTCATGATTCCTATTATGTCAATCAGATTCTTTATAGCTAACCGGTTAAAAGTAACGTTTGCATATGCTAAACATAATGTTCATTATGGAGAAGACTTTAATATCCTCAGGTCTAAAGATTCGAGTGATATAATTATATGAGATTTAATTATGACATTTGACCTTAACATAAATCTCATAAGGGTCTGTCCAGTACTTGTTCTCCAACAAGTACCAATAAGTCTAATTGTATCGTATACACATAATCATCATATGATTATCTATTAAACTTATACTACTAATTAATCATAACTACTAGGGACAAAGATTATTATAATATACATGCAAAATATATAATAATCAAATAAACATTTAATATATTTTTCAAAGCATAAAGCAAATGATAAGATTAATCGTTCAAATAACATGCCTAGGGCATACACACCAACACGAGGTCGAGTATAGGGGTTGGCCAATTTTGTATCCGACTTGCTGGATGTGTAATTTATTGCTCGAGCTTCATTGTCCAGTTCAATGTGCAACACATGTCTATTGTGATAATATCAGTGCAGTTTACCTCTCGGGAAATCCGGTTGAACATTAACGAACCAAACATATTGATTTGTATATCGACTTTTTTCGTGATAAGGTTGCAAAAGGGGAAGTCAGTGTTCTACATGTTCCGTCTCGTTATCAAATCGCAGATATATTCACAAAAGGGTTGCCATTGATACTATTTGAAGACTTTCGTTTCAGTCTCAACTGGTGATGTTTAGGCCTAAGCCCATGGAACCCGTTTGAGCCCGTCAGCCCGAGTCTGTATGGCTTGGGTCCGTGAGCCCGTGGACAAGCCCGCCCTATTCTTGGTCTGGGCCGGATGGTGTAAATGATGCACGGGCCGGGCCAAAACCCGCGGATTTTTGGGTCCGTTTGGCCCGTGTCCGTTTGGCCCCCCTTTTTTTTTCCGGTCAATGACTTGGAGTGTCTCAATCTCTGTATCTGTGGCAGCATTGGTTGGCAGGCACTTAGGCAGGCTTGGCAGGCTATGTGAGTATTCCCTCCGTCCCGCTCGAATTAGGATTTTTGTCAAATAATTTATACGTTAATCAACAATTTAATTTAAAGAAAAATAATTAGCTTAATGAAAATCTAAAAATAATTATTTAGTTTAGTATTAAACGTGATACAACAACAATTTTAAAAATTTTATTAGCATCATTATTAAGGAAAAAGTGTAAGGTATCAAATATGTTTTTTTTTTTTAAAAAGGTGACAAAATCCGTTTGGCCCGTGAACCTTTTGGTCCGGACCAAACGGACGGGCCGGACCCAACTGAAAACGACGGGCCGGGCCGGGCTTTTATCCATCCGTGGGAAGGGCCGGACCGGTCAATCCCGTTAAGCCCGCGGACATGAGCTAGGGCGGGCCGGGCCGGATAACCCTTTTGAACATCACCAGTCTCAACATTTGTTCCCCTCCCGTTTCAATTATGGGGGAATGTTAGAATATATTCCTATGTATTTGGATATATTCTACATTATTACATATTTGTTTTATCGTGTAAATAATATAATTGATATGTATTCATTAGATGGAGTTAGTTACCTTAGGTAGCATAATTGGTAGGACTCTTGTAATATTTAAACTCTTGGCAGATGAATGAATTGCCACAGAAAATACTTTCCTAGATTATGATATGAATTCTTGGGTCTCAAAGTTAATTGTTTTGAAAATAAAGTAGAAACGTTTAAGGTGATTTGGTCATGTGAGACGTAGATCGAGTGATGCACCGGTTAGAAGGTCTGATGAGTGGAGAAGTGATAAAATGGTGAGGGGTACGCGACGACCTAAGCAAACTTGGATTAGGGCTGAAAATGAGTAATCTGCTTTTCTGCCCCTCGTACAATGGCCCCAACATCAATTTGACACTCGTACTACTGAAACAACAAATGTATGATGCGTACTATAGTTTTATTAGCAAAATTAACCAATTTACTATTCAGTTGTTAACTTTTTCTAACACACGTTATTTTTTCTAACGAGCATTAAATTATTTTAACGAATGTTAAAAATTTATTTTCGTCAGTCTTTTTCCGACGACCATATCTCCCTCTCCGGTAAATATTTTTCAGATCCCAACGGTCAGTATGTGCGCCTAGGTGTCGCGAACCTTCTCCAGAAATTTTAAGGCGATCCAACGGTTAATGAATCGGGAAATTGATTTTTTCTGGACCAGACCGGGAAAGTGACGGGATTCGGTTTTGCTTCGATTTTTGGCCTTTTGGCCGGAATTTTCCCAGGTTTTCTTGCTCTTGGCCGGCGCCTAGGTTTAGGGTAGGTGCGGTCATGGCTAGGAAGGGGATTGGTACAGCTTTTTTGGTGTGGAAGGTGTAAATGGGAGCTCAAATCCTAATTTGCAGGGAGGGGGGTCGATTGGTGTTGGAGATGCTTCTAATCCATCAATGGTGGAGTTGGTTGGGTGGAGTGGTGACTGGTTTGTGGCGGTGGCGATGGGGCGGTGTTGGGTTGCGAAGGGTGGGGTGGATGTTGGGTTTGGGAAGATGATAGAGATAACAAAAGTTAATTTTGTTAACATAAATTATTAACATCCGTTAAAATAAATTAATGCTCGTTAGAAAAATAACGTGTGTTAGAAAAAGTTAACAACATAATAGTAAATTGGTTAATTTTGTTAATAAAACCATAGTACGCATCATACATTTAGTGTTTCAGCAGTACGAGTGTCAAATTGATGTTGGGGCCATAGTACGAGGGGCAGAAAAGCAGATTACTCGGCTGAAAATGATACGAGTTTACTTGGATTGGATGAAAATATGGCGTTGAATGGGCCGAAGTGGAGGGCCAAAATTCAAAGTTAATTTTGAGTATCTTTTGGCAAAAACAATTTCTCCCTAAATTACATAAAGTCCACTTTTTTTTTTTACTTGCCAGCATTTGACGAACATTTAAAAATAATTTGAAAAACAATTTTTTTTATATAATTTAGTGATATTTCCCCCAAAATTTTGTGTTTTAATTAAGAATTTTTTTAGCTCGTATCCCTCATATAATAATAATGATAATATTTTTTTAAAAAAAAATGAATATCTCTCAAATTGAAATTCGCAGTTCACTTAGAAACGGGTGAGAGTACCCATTAGCGCATATTAAATCACTACATGTTATAAAACTGAAGAACCAAGAGCATAATCTCAATAGATATTATTTTATTTCAAGACTATTATAGAGAAAGTGTACAAGAGAGAAAGGTAGAAGTTAAGAACTTCTGAAGTATATTGAAATGAAAACTAGAGCCTACTATTTATAGGTGAAAATTGGCTTCCTCTATAAGCTTCCATAAGGATAAAAACTATCATTTAGTAAGGCTTCCTTAGTAAGCTTCTCTGAAGATATTTACCAAGCTTACCTAGTAAGCTTCACTGAAGATATTTACAAAGCTTCCTTAGTAAGCTTCGCGAAAGATAATCTTGCAAAGATTCTCTTGTACACTTCTGGTTCAAAGGACATCCACATAATAATATATTATAACACTCCCCCTTGGATGTCCGCAGCCAAGTAGCATGCCTTATTAAAACCTTACCAGAGAAAAACCTTGTGGGATAAAAACTCTAGTGAAGGAAAAAGAGTACACGATTTTTTAGCTTCATGATGCTCCTCTTGAACAAAATATTACTCGTGATCTCTTAGTCTCCTACTCCTCCTTGTAGATTCCTATTGAATGGTAATTGTGCCGCACATGTTGCCTCATTAAAAACCTTCCGAGCAAAAACCCTTTAGGAAAAATAATTTCGAAGGAAAAGAGTGCAACTCACAATCTTTTCAATAAACGCTCATTGCCTCGTTAAAACCTTGGCGGGTAACAAAACCCGGTGGGAAAAATAACCCCGCGCGAAGGAAAAAGAGTACAATGAAATCTGAGTATCGTCTGGATACTCCCCCTGAAAACTACAAGGGTGGAAGCTCCAACAATCTGCGTAAGCCAATTGTTTTCATATACTTCTCAAAAGTGGCTTTAGGTAGTGACTTCGTGAATCAGTCGCCGCAGTTGTCTTGACTTCTGATTTGCTGGATCATTATCTGACAAAATATCAGAATCTAATAACTTCCATAACGTGAGAGTATGTTTTATCAAAGTCAATCCCAAGCCGTTGACAGAAACCTTATACCACAAGGCGAGCTTTATATCTCGTAATCTCATTTCTCTTATTCCTTTTTCTCGTAAATACCCATTTATATCTCACGGGTATAACCCTAAGAGGTGTAGGAACTACTGGTCCAAACACTCCTCTTTTCTTTAAGGAATCAAACTTTGACTGGATTGCTTTCTCTCATTTAGGCCAATCAATTCTTTGGTTACACTCATTTACGGAGCGAGGTTCAATATCATTACCACATATAATCTCAGTTGCTACTGTATAAGTAAATACACCATTGATAATTGTTCCATCCCGATTACATATCTCATATATGCATGACTAACTGATATTTCTTTATTCTCAGAAATGGATGTCAATGTCGAGGCGTCCCCCGACTTCGTTTTCCAAACGAATCCATAATCTGGAACAATATCATGAGATAGATCGGATGAGATTCCAATTTTATTATCGCTAACGGGATTCGACTTTTGTGCACTCGCCCGTTTACGGGGATGCGAATCCTTAGAATCAATTGGCCTCCCTCTCTTCTGGGCAGGGGTATGTATTTCGTTAGGTGAGATCATTGGCCTTCCTGATAATACTCCTTCTGGGAGTGCTATCCTCGTAGGCACATTTGCAGCTTAACAACTATTGAAAGTTCTTCTGGACTTCCAATAACATTTAGATTAACATAAATAGCAGTTATAACAAATCCTGAAACAGATTTTCTAATGAAAAATACATGGGCAAATAGGATCATTCTTGTATCCTTCTTTCGCCAAGTATTCACTGAGACGGTTATACCACATCCGTCCAGATCGTTTTAAACCATACAAAGATCTTTGTAATTTAATTTAACAAACTTCTCGAGAATTTGAATTGCATGCATCATACATCTTCAATCCTTCTGGGATTCTCTTAAATCCTTCTGGGATTCTTATATAAATATCATTGTCAAGTCTGCCATACAAATATGCAGTGACAACATCCATTAAACGCATATCAAGCTTTTCATGTATTGCCAGACTAATGAGATAGCGAAATATAATTGCATCCACCACAGGAGAATATGTCTCCTCATAATCAATTCCAGGTCTTTGCGAAAAACCTTGTGCAACAAGACGTGCTTTATTCTTGTGCAACAATACATGCTTTATTCTTGTGCAACAAAATGTGCTATATATTTTGTTTTCGCACTTGTACTCTACTAGTTTTACACCTTCAGGTGTATGGACTACAGGTCCGAAAAACTCACGCTTCTCAAGTGAGTTGAATTCTGCTTGAATTGCGTCTTTCCTCTTTGGCCAATCATTTCAACATCGATACTCGTCGATACACCTAGGTTTGTGATCCTCGTTATTTTCCATAACATTAAGCGCTATATTATATGCAAAAATATTGTCGACAATTGTTTCCTCTCGGTTCCATCTTTTTCCTGTACTGACATAACTGATCGAGATCTCATCATTCTTAATGATTACAGGTACCTGAACTTCTTCTGAAAGTATTTGATCAGATTTGTCATGTATCTCTTCTGGAGATTCATATACCTCGACGGGGCTTTTCTCATAATTTGCTCATTTTTTATTTCGAGGATTTTTGTCTTTGAACCGATAGGCCTTCCACGCTTCAGGCATTGTTTAGATTCATTAGCGGATTGTCCAATCGGGAAATCAATCCGTATAGGAGCATTTATAGCTGGAACATGTGACTTTGTCAGTCTTTTTAGGTCAGTAAATGCGTCTGGCAATTGATACGCTATCTCTTGCAAGTGGATTATCTTTTGAACTTCTGGTTCACATTGCTTTGTACGAGGATAAAGATAATATTACAATATATTCCACTTGATTTCTTTTTCCAGCTTATTACTTTCTCCCCCTAATGTTGGGAATATTTTTTTTCTATCAAAATGGCAATCGGCAAAATGTGCCGCAAATAGATCTCCTGTTAATGGTTCAAGATATCGTATAATAGAAGAAGAATCATACCCAACATATATCCCCAATCTCCGTTGGGGTCCCATCTTGGTGCGTTGTGGTGGAGCAATTGGAACATATAGCGTACACCAAAAAAATTCTTAGATGGGAAATATTTGGCTCCTGACCATAAGCCAATTCTAATGGGGAGAACTTATGATAACTCGATGGCATGATGCGTATAAGTGTTGCTGCATGTAAAAACAGCATGTCCCCAAGCTACGACAGGTAGCTTTGCTCTCATAAGCAATGGTTTAGCTATTAACTGAATTCGTTTAATAAATGCTTCAGCTAAACCATTTTGTGTGTGAACATAAGCAACTGGATGTTCAACATCTATTCCAATAGATGTACAATAGTTATTAAAAGCCTCTGATGTAAATTCACCAGTATTATCAACGCTAATTGTCTTGATCACATAATTCTGAAAATTGTGATCGTAATCGAATTTTTCGCAAACGTCAGGTTGCGAGTTGATAATAAACTTATGTATGACCATTTAGTAGATGCATCTACCATAAAATATCTAAATGGTCCACACGGTGGATCAATCGGTCCACATATATTAACTAGAATTCGCTATAAAAACTTTGAAGATTCAACTCCAACTTTTGCTGGTGATGGCTTAATTATCAATTTGCCTTGAGAGCAAGCAGCACATGAGAATTCATTAGATTGAAAAATCTTCTGGTTTTTCAATGGATGCCCATGTGAATTTTCGATAATTCTTCGCATCATATTAGAACCGGGATGCCCCAACTGGTCATGCCATATAGTAGAACCATTTATATCAGTAAACTTCTGGTTTACTGGTAAAACCATTTATATTAGTAAACTTCTGGTTTACTGTTAAAACCATTTATATTAGTAAACTTCTGGTTTACTGGTAAGACCATTTATATAGGTAAACTTCTGGTTTACTGTCATTTGTATTTCAATTATGCTAATCTTTGTATAGCATACTTTAGAGGAAAATACATGTAACTTTTCTACCACATATTTGTTACCTGATTCAGTCTTTGTAATGCATAAATATTTGATCTCTCCTTCATTACTTGTCTCATTATGATATCCATTTTCACGAATATCTTTAAAGCATAGTAAATTTCTTTGAGACATAAATGAAAGTAATGCATTTTTATACTGATTTTTGTTCCTCTTAGTAGTACTATGTTAGCTCTTCTGAAGCCATCAATTATCTTTGTACTACCACATATTGTACTAATATTAACATAATTTACAAATATACTTATAAGTAAAAGTTAAATATGTTAGAAAACACACACACTGAAATAATAGAACACACTTAAGTAAATTATAATGAGTCAGATACTTTAGTTAGTTTGGGTTTCTCCCCCATTAAGTATGTAATCATTTACATCTGGATTGAGAAAATCTGATATATCCAGATGTATACTTGTAGATGGATCTTGATTTACGTCATCGTTTTCATAGACAAAATTTGTTTCAACATCTTTCCCTTTATTCAGCATTAATGCTTGATACAACTTAACAAGATGTTTAGGCGTACGACAGGTACGGGCTCAATGACCTTTCATTCTGCACCGATAACATAAATTCTCAATTTTTATCGGTTGCTCAATTTGTCTAGTCGATGATATTTCATTCTTACCTTCTCTATTCCACTTCTGGTGGCGAGAAATATTTCGATCATTATTGGGGTAATTGTCATTATGATACCGATTATAAAATTTCCCCCGACCACGGTCGCGATTACGTCCACGGCCACGTCCACGACCACGTTTTCGCCCTCGTTCAATATTATCATATATACTCGCGTTCACTTCAGGGAACGGAGTACAGCCAGTGGGGCGGGCTTCGTGGTTTTTAATAAGATCTCATTATTTTGCTCAGCCACATGAGATCAATTCAGAATGTCTTTTAAAACCTTTTTCTCAATATTGCTACTGCAGGAACAAATCAAAGAAGGAATGTGGAGAAAGTTTTCTCTAGCATATCGTTATCAGTTATTCTTTCTCCACATAGTTTTAACTGTGTTGTAATTTTAAACATCGTAGAATTATATTCACTTATCATTTTAAAATCCTGCAAACATATATAAGATATAATTTTGAAATAAATTGAAAATAGACTAGGTAGATCTTACCGATACCGTACCTACTTCGGTGACTATAGCTCAGGATCTGGAACTAGAACGAAGTCGTGCTGATAACGTGTTATAAAACTGAAGAACCAAGAGCATAATCTCAATAGATATTATTTTATTTCAAGACTATTATAGAGAAAGTGTACAAGAGAGAAAGGTAGAAGTTAAGAACTTCTGAAGTATATTGAAATGAAAACTAGAGCCTACTATTTATAGGTGAAAATTGGCTTCCTCTATGAGCTTCCATAAGGATAAAAACTATCCTTTAGTAAGGTGTTATAATATATTATTATGTGGATGTCCTTTGAACCAGAAGTGTACAAGAGAATCTTTGCAAGATTATCTTTCGCGAAGCTTACTAAGGAAGCTTTGTAAATATCTTCAGTGAAGCTTACTAGGTAAGCTTGGTAAATATCTTCAGAGAAGCTTACTACGGAAGCCTTACTAAAATATCCTTATGGAAGCTTATAGAGGAAGCCAATTTTCACCTATAAATAGTAGGCTCTAGTTTTCATTTCAATATACTCCAGAAGTTCTTAACTTCTACCTTTCTCTCTTGTACACTTTCTCTATAATAGTTTTGAAATAAAATAATATCTATTGAGATTATGCTCTTAGTTCTTCAGTTTTATAACACTACCCCTTTATTTTAGTTTATTACCACCAACTTGTCTAGCTTGACCTCCTTGGGTAAAATATTTTGGAAGAGTTCCAAAACATAAACATAAAAAAGAAGTAGTTCTGGTTTGGTTTATTCTCTCTCACACTTCTATCAGTATCTTGAAAGACTTCTCCCTCCGGTGGTGGTGGTGGTGAATATTTGAGTTGATGTCGTCGGAGGGTCGATCGGAAACAGCTCGGTCTCCGGTGCCGTTGTTATACAGAAGGCATTCAAATGGGGAGGTACTGAAAAACTTGGCGTCGGTGTCAAGTAGTTTGTTGCCGGCTTTTGGAACTGCCGTCGGCGATTCTACTCTCACTCTTAGACATTTTGTTATTGCTCCCTATGATCGTCGCTACAGGTAATTAATTAAATTCACAAGCTTGTCCCTCATCTCTCTTTCTTTCCCTTTTTTTTTTTTCTTTTTTTTTCTAAAGACGAAACACCTCTGCCACTTTGCTTTTGTTAATTACTAACCAGTGATTTAACGATTATACATCATTAAGTGAGTGCTAGTGAGTATGAAAAGTGAAATGTGAGGGAGAAAAGTGTTAGCGGAGTAAGTGTTTGTCTCTTTAGTCAGCAAAAGTAAAATTTGATCAAAATTAATGTCAATTTAATTATTCTACTGAAATTTTAGAAGTTATTATTAAAAAATAATTCAGGGATTTATTCATAACAATTTTTTTCAATTTAATAAAAACTATTAAATTAATATTAACATTTAATTGATATTTACTTGAATTGACCAATATAATTAATAATTTTGGAACTGAGGGAACATTAATTTTTTAGATACATGGCATGTCAATTACTCCCTCCGTCTCCAAACACTTTGCACTTATTTCCTTTTTGGGTACATTGGTAAGTCTTTTTTCCTAAAATGTTCAAATTTTATTACTTTTCTATTCTCCCTACCCCACTTGTCGTACTCACACACTTAATTTTGGACTCCACTTGTAAATCTCACTCAACTTATCCTACCCACAACCTCTTTCTCACTCATTACTTTTGAATTTATATACTCTTACCTTAATTCCCAAGCATCTTTAAAAATGTCCGAGGTGTTTTGGAACGGAGCGAGTAAGTGATTTTGTTTTTTATACTGTCTGTCAAGAAGGCTGAGCTGCAGTCGTGACTCATGAGTTTAAGTTTGACTTAAATTGGCAGATAAGTTAAATAGTAGTATTAAATTAAATAGAGAAAGAGAGAAGAAATTTAAAGTCAAATATGAGATCCCAAAATGACGGGCCGAAAGTGACTTTTTTATTTTTTATCTTTATCTTTATCTCTCCTTTTCATTTTATCCAAGAATCCAAGGTAACCATTCCAAAGTGTCATTAAACTCAATCTTTGTGGTACCGTACAATATTCTTCAGCCTAATTTTTCAACTTATTTTTAGAAAAAAATAAATTTCATCAATTGGAAATTTTGTGCTGTTGCTAATATAAGTAATTTTATAAATATATTTGATCAAGTATGTAGGTTAAAAAAAGATGTAGGTTAAAAATCACACTTTGTAAAAGAATATTGACGGAGGAGTTAGAGGTTCCGTTTAAAAAGTTAACGGAGTTGAAGAGCAAGGAAAGTACTAACTGCATTCATTGTAAGTGGCTTAAAACTGCCACTCACTCTTGTCCAAAATAACTGTCTCTTCTGACATTTCCACAATTCTTAAGAAATGTAATTATTATCATGACTTAATGACAAAAAGTTCCAACTTTACCCCTATTAATTGTGCAACTTTCTTACATTAATGTCGCACACTAAGACAATTAATACAAGAGAACAAGTTTGAATGCAAGGGTAAAAGAGACATTTGGCTCATAAGTGACAATTATTTTGGACCAAAATTTTGGTACAAAAGTAACAGTTATTTTAGACCAGAGAAGTAATCTGATCAGCTAGTTAAACCGCAACTAAAGCAAAGTAGTACATGATTTATTAAAGGGCTTTAGGACTATTTATAATCAAAGTCAATAATGCGGTTTTAAGAAAATAAAACAAGTGAATTAATTTTTGTCGTTCAAAAAAAAAAAGAAAATAAAACAAGTAAATCTCGTGATTCGTAAAAGTTTAATTTGTTAAATGTGACTTTTTTTTTTTTTCCTGATGATGTAAAAAAATATGAGCTCAAACAACCTATCGCTTACTGGTGAGATTGCAGAACCATAATCTTTCAGATTTTTATTTATTCATCCATGTTAATGTTAAATTCAGGTGGTGGCAAACATTTCTTGTGGCACTAGTTATATACTCTGCATGGTCATCCCCTTTTGAGCTAGCTTTCCGAAAGGTAGCAACCGGCTCCCTCCTCCCCGTTGATTTGGCCGTCGACGCCTTCTTCGCCATGGACATCATCCTTACATTCTTCGTTGCGTACCTTGACAAATCTACCTACTTGTTAGTTGATGATCACAAGAAGATAGCTACACGGTACGTACGGCTCCAATAATTCAAATATACTTATTTATTTAGTGCTATCATACATCTTACTGACGTGCGAAAGCTGTCCCTTCCCTTGCATTTAAATGGCAAGAATAGATTGTTTACAGTAAGCACATGTGGGCAGTAGCGAAGTCACATATATATATATACCACGGGGGTCACTCGACCCCCTTCAATTTTAGAATGTGTTAATTTTAGCACCTAGAAATTTTAGAAAAATGGTTTTTTACTATACTAAAATGTTTGATTCATGCATTTTGACCTCCTTAAAATTATGTAAAATTTGCACCAAATTATTATATTGACCTCTTTTTATGCTAAATTTGGGTACCTTAATAATATCATTGTTTCTAAAAGCAATTTTGACCCTGATTCTAAAAGTTTCTGGCTTCACCACAGCATGTGGGCCTCGCATAGTCGGAGCTCATGTCAAGTTTCTCTTTTTTTAATGATTTTTATATCATCTATATATCGACTTTTTAGGTATGTCACACACACGTGGTTCTTCATGGATGTGGCCTCAACTCTGCCGTTTCAAACCATATATCGCCTCTTCACCGGTAGGAACCACAACGGTGAGGTCTTTGGCTTCCTCAATTTGCTCCGACTATGGCGACTTAGGCGTGTTAGTGAACTCTTCTCTAGGCTAGAGAAGGATACGCGTTTCAGCTACTTTTGGACGAGATACTGCAAACTCATTTCCGTCAGTAGTACCATGCTTTAAAACTACGTGCACTCAAAATCTTTACAAGCATGTACTACCTCTGCCTCAGCTCAATGTGCACAGTTACCGTTCATTTGGTCAACTCAATCAAATTTTGACTATAATTTTATGAGAATCAAGATATTCCTATGCAATTCTAAAAATTTTGTTTCACCGTTGGGAAAAGTATCAATAACATTTCTTAGAATTGTATGTGATATCTAGATTTTCATAAAATTATGGTCAAAGTTCAATTGAGTTGAACAAAAAAGTCAAACTGTGCTGTGCCTAGTGAACTGAAACGGAAGTAGTATACTAACACAGAAATCGAAAATATTAAGAAACTAAGCTAGTTTTCCATGTTGGAATATTGCAGGTCACGCTCTTTGCTGTTCATTCAGCAGGTTGCTTCTATTTCTGGCTAGCAGCCCACCATAAAGTATCAGATGATACATGGATCGGGTCTATTATTCACGACTTTGAAGATAGAAGCATCTGGCTCGGTTACACCTATTCTATGTACTGGTCGATTGTTACGCTCACAACTGTTGGATATGGAGACTTGCACGCAGTGAATCCGGGAGAGAAGGTGTTCAATATCTTGTATATGTTGTTCAACATTGGCCTCACTGCCTATCTCATTGGAAACATGACCAATCTCATTGTCCACAGCGCTGTCCGAACTTTCGCAATGGTAAATTCCATCCCTAGTCTACGAATTTGGGGTCTGTGCTGTCCAACTGCACAAAAGTCCGTCTTTTATAGTAAATGAGTTACTCCCTCAGTTTGCCACATTTGACTTTTGTGGTCAATAAAAGTGAACTTTGACCAAATATTAACAACAATTTTTAGAATTTTATTAGGATGAGCAAATTGACATTATTTGTTCAAAGTTAACTTGTGTTGACCAAAAAAGTCAAATGTGGCAAATATAAATGGTACGGAGGGAGTACATTCAATAATAAAATGAGTTAACATCTTTTAATAGCATGTGTTACATGTTACTGGCGTGCGGGTATATTATAGTAACATGAGTTATATATAATAGTAAGGATTTCGGACTTCTGCTGTTTTGACGCAGATAGGCCCCAAATCCGTAGTAGTACTCCCTCCTCCCATTTGAAAGGTCAAACTCTTTATGGATGGGATGTACATACTTGTACGACTTTCTTGAAATTGCACTATTACCGTGAAATTTGAATATTAAACATGAAGCGAATTACCCCCCCTCCATTGATCTCATTTCTATCATATGATGCTTCTTCAGAGGGACTCGATCAATGAGATCTTACGCTACGCAAGCAAAAACAGACTCCCAGAAGGATTAAAGGAGCAAATGTTGGCACATATGCAGCTCAAGTTCAAGACAGCTGAACTCCAGCAAGAAGAAGTGCTGGAAGACTTACCAAAGGCAATCAGATCTAGCATCGCCCAACATATCTTTCGCAACAGTGTAGAGAATACATATCTATTCAAAGGGGTTTCTGAAGACCTTGTTGGGCAGCTGGTAAAAAAAAAAAAAAAAAAATCTCATTCCGTCACAATTGAATAATATTTCATTATTTTCTTGAAATTTTATGGTGTGGTTTTCAAATGCAGGTTTCAGACCTGAAAGCAGAGTATTTTCCACCAAAGGTTGAAATTATACTACAAAATGAGATTCCTACGGATTTCTATATTATAGTATCGGGATCCATGGTATATAGCATCTCTTCTTGAAGAAATCTTATACTTCCTCCGTCCCCAAAATGATCTTTCTATTTGACTATTCAAACTTTTTAAGAATATGAATACTTGCTTCACTAGTCATATAGTCATGTTTTGTTTATACACTTTTAAGCTCAAATTGTAAAAATGGGAAAAACTTTCTGTGATATGAAAAATAACAAGTGAGAAGATCATTTTGAGACGGAGGGAGTATATAGTTTATGACCATAAATGCAAATTCTGACAGTTCAAAATTGCAGGATGTGGTAACATACAAAAATGGAATGGAGCAGGTAATATATATAGACGAAAAAATTAATGAATAAATTCTTTGTTACATAACTGGCATAATTTCATGTTGAAATGTTGATCAAACTTAGCTAATTTTATATTTTATTTTTTTTATTTTTTTTTTATTTTTTGCAGTTCTTGACTAAATTAGGACCGACGGATATGTTTGGGGAAATAGGGGTATTTTTCAATAATCCACAACCTTTCACAGTGAGAAGCAAGAGACTTTCTCAGGTTGTCCGCATTAGTCATCATCATTTCAAGGAGCTGATGCAACCTCTCAACGACGACGGAAGGACCATCCTCTCCAACTTCACTCAGGTTTCAAAGTTTTGCAGATTTTCAAATACATATGGGTGTGCGCGCGCTCGTGTGTGTGCGTGCGTATGTGTGTATATATACATATATACATACATCAGAAGACCACATTTCATGTTTAACTTGTATATATATATACATACATAAGAAGACCACATTTCATGTTTAGTTAAACTTATAACGTTGTTTGCGAAAATATTTTTTACAAGTGATACTTTTGATTCTCAGTATTTGAAGGGGTTAAAGAAGGAGGTGCTAGAAGAGATACCGTTTCTAATAGATGTTATCGGCGACTTAAAAATGGAGGTATTATTACTTTCTGCAATCCTCAATCTTCAACTGACGATGCATGCGGAAACCATTTTCTATACATCAATGTAAATTCTGAGTTGTAGACCCTCCAATCTCAAGCGAAAATTGTGTAGGTTATAAGAAAGTTCTTATGGAAAAGACTGATTTTCCTATGATCTTGAACAAAAAGAAAAAAAATAAATAATGCTCCCTCCTTCCCAAAATTATAGTCTCATCTCTCTGTTTTTGTGTTTGTTGCAGAAAGTTAGTCCCATTTCTTTAAGGGTTCAAAATTAATGTATTTTGCAAATTTATAATGTAACTTTAAAATGTTTGAAAATTCAAACGGGTCTATCAATATGGGACGGAGAGAGTATTTTACTTTTGTACTTAAGTTTGATGAGTTCTATATTTTTCTGAAATTGCCAATTGTTAGAGAAACAGCTAATGCTAGATGATATTCCCTTTTACAGGACATAACATCGATTGACAGAGAACAAAGCCATGAAGCAGAAAGTACAGAAGGTTTGTAAAGTTTGAGCCCCTCAATTGATAGAAAAAATCTTCGTGCTACAAGAGCTCTCGTCATGCGTGAAGTCCAGGGTTGGGCTGGGACGGGCCCACGTGGGCTTAATGTAGACAGTCTTCCCTTGTACAAAAAGATTTACTAAATCAATTTTTCATCACTGAATACAAATTATGACTTTTTTATGTAATCACTTTGCAGGAACGTCTAATTCTTCTACTCAGTTAAATACATATCCCATGAGACTGGTAATTCATGGGCATCATCCAGACGATAATACAGTAGAACGCGAGAAGACAGGAAAACTCATTCATCTACCCGACTCAATAGACGACCTTTTCAGACTAGCGGGTATGAAATTCATATTAAATTAAATGCAATGAAATATAACGTTTTCGTAAGAAACTGGACGTTCTAACTCATTCATGTTTGTGATGCAGAAAAAAAGTTTGGAAAAAAGGTAAGTAGAATTCTTATGGCGGATGCCTCACAAGTGGAAGATCTGAATGCTTTAAGAGAGAATGATCACCTATACATATTTTAGCAAGTATAAGTGTCTAATGTTCTATTTTAAGTTTAAAGTTCAACATGCAAGAATTTGTTTTGATGTGTTACCATTTTATATAAGAAAAATGGAAGGAAATTTTATTAAAATTTCATAGGAAATGATCTCGGTCTCGTTAACTGTCTGTAATACGGAGAGAAGACGTAAAAGAAACAAAAAGTTGAGCTTACTCGCTTGCAGCTTAACTCCTTGTTGTTCAGCATGTCTGAAACACAGTAATCAGACGTCTGAAACCGGTTCTTTCTCTTACTCTAAACTTTTTCCTCCTCTTAAGAGTACTCTTTAATTGCATTTTGGCAAGTGAGAGCGGTCTAAAGTGGGGCCAGAGAGCATATTGTTGCACTCATAACAGCGGGTCGCACGCCCCATTCCATGCCTTGACCATGGCAGTGGCGGATTTAAAATTTTGGTACTTTGGGGTCAAATTTTAAAATAATGAGAAATATAACTTCACATTAAAACTGGGTTGGTCTTTTGCCAGATATTCAAACAAACCTACATTGTTCTGCTTACTGAGTAAGCATACTTCTGAATTCTCATGTTCTGACAATCATACTCAAAAACAGTTAAAACTTCAGTGCTAGGCACATGAAATGAGCAAATTTACTAGAAAAAAAAATATAGAAATAAAAATAAATGTAAAAAAAAAAAAATATCAACAGGCACAAAAATGTTCATCTCTGGTCCAATTGAAAGTCGTCGTCATTCAATCAAGGAAAGTGAAGTAATTGTTGTCACAACCAACACATCTTCAACATAATAGGAATAATACGCAGTAAAAGAAGAAAAAATGAAATGACAAATAATACCCCGACAGCACCCTCCCTACGCAGGCCAGATCGTCTGACAATCAACTCCAAATGACCCCTTGATTTCAGATCCATCTTTGAGCAGAGCAATGAATTTTTGACACCCCGTCCACAGAAAACAGACAGCGGATGATGAACCATTGTGAAACTTGTTAGCCCCTTGTCTGACGCGTGTTGTAGGACTTGCAATTAGGACATTTCTGAGCCACGATGTGAAACTGCACTTCTGAGTTTGTTCCACAGTCATTGCATAGGATCCATACCTGCAATAACATAGCCATCAGTTTCATGCTTTTATCTCTCAAAGTTTCAACCCGAAAATTGCATGCATGAGAGAGGGAGGATATGGGACGGAGAGAAAAAGAGAGAGAGAGAGAGAGAGAGGCCAGTGGCAAAGCCACAATTGTTTGAGAAGGGGGTCAAAAGATTGTTTGGGAAAAATATTATACTTACTGATACAGAAATTTGGAGAAAAGGGGGTCAAAATGATACCAATAAAAAATTTACTAAAAATGAAGGGGGTCAAAATAGGTAAAAATTATGTTTTAGCGTCTTTTTTTTCAAATTTTAAATGCAAGAAAATACATTTTTCAAAAGTCAAGGGTATAGAGTGACCCCCTTGACTTTTATGTGGCTTCGCCACTGGGAGAGAGAATCATTTTGCTTTGATGAACTTAGAAAATGAGAGAGAGGGAGGGAGAGAGAGAATCATTTTGCTTTGATGAACTTAGAGAGAGAGAGAGAGAGAGAGAGAGAGAGAGAATCAATTTGCTTTGATGAACTTAGAGAATGAGAGAGAGAGAGAGAGATGACCATTTTGTTTTGATAAACTTCTGGCATTGGTGTAGCTGCAATCTCCGAGTCATATATCTCCCAGACCTTTGACATATCACAAACCGACTTTGAGCAAAGAGGGCAGGCGTATCTGTCAGCATCGACACATATAAGAACATCTAAGTTTTTCAATCTACTAAATTAACAATAGCTTCGTATTCGTAAATAAACAGAAACTGTTCTTCTACTTACTGGCAGTGTTCCTGCATCTCCTTTAAACAATTCTTGTGAATAGTGTGCCCACAAGGCATAACAATTACGTCGTTTGTTGAGTCAAATAAATACTGCAAATAGCCATCTCATATTTAGAATGTACTTAATTTTCTCACAACATGAGAAAAATTAATCAATTAATTATTATTTGTTGGGGGGGTGTAAGTGACTAGGGTGCCATGTATACCTCAAAGCAAACAGGACAGTCATGGTGCATTGCTCCTTCCACACAAGGATGTACATTTTTCAGAAGAACAGAGTAGCAGCATCCTGATTCAAGGAGAAGATATCAGTGACAAGCAATGTAGCTTGATTCACAAAGAAACATGTACTCCCTCCATCCCAAAATGTGTCCGAGACATTTAAAATCTACTTTGCAAATTCGAAATTTATTCGGTAAATTTGAAATTTGTTTAGACATACATTTTGAGACCGAGGTAGTATCACAATATGTGGATGTAAACGACTGAAAATATTGGAGATGTAACTTACGGCATTTGTCACAGTGAAAGAAATTTTCCCGGCCGCCAATTCTGGAGAAAAGGGAAGTGAAGACTTAAAAAGAGTGCAAATACAGAAGGATAAATTTGAAAATAATAAACAAATAAAAAGAAGGAAGCAAGTATTTAATATTTATCAGATGTTCCGTATACCAGTTGCTCATAATAGACAACATGCTAGAAATCTACATCCTACCCTAGCACCTTTCAACACCAAATCAGTCCATCCTACCCTACAACACGGTGTAAATTGTCAACGTCCTGTCACACAGAATCCTATCTCAATGTATTATGTAACCTAACAATCTACTCCCTCCATACCCCAACAATGTGCATATATTTCCATCTTGGGTGTCCTGTTTATAAGTCCCATTACCAAAAACGGCAATTTTTTATCGTTATTATACTCGCTATACCCCACTTGTTATACACACACACGAAAATTATGAGCCCCACTTACAAATCATACACCACTTATCATACAACCCCTTTCTCACTCGCAATATATTTGAAAATATATGCTCCCTCCTTAGTTCCCGTGCACTCCCAAAATTGTGCACATTGTTATGGGACGAAGGGAGTAGTTTCAACCCACTTGGTTGAGGTCTGGCCCAATGCAAGAGTAGTGATGTATACTACATCTTATGTTCGAACAAGTCAGAATGACAATCAAAAGTACGAGTAGATGGCTGCCAGTATGCAACAAGAGCACATGTTTTTCCTTTCAGAAATCTCAACAACTAGGTAATCTCCATACCTGCCCTCATTTTTATTTATTTTTTGTATTATTACTTCAACTGACAAACACTGGTATTAAGTTGTGGACTATAATTTCGTTGGGACCCATTTACCCTCGAACTGTCAGAGGATATGTAACCAAGGACGAAATGCAACATCAAGAGATGGAAAGACCAGCCGAGTACACATCCGTGCATGTGCTTAATGGGGCGTGATAGAAAGTTATAGGACCAAAGACTTCAAAATTCTTAAAATTGGAGTGTTGAGGCGAGATGAATTTGATAGGATACGAGTGACTCAAAGGAGAAATGAGTATACGAACATATATACTTGGTATACGCAGTTATGTTGAAGTTCACATAAAACTACATCAAACATGTGCAGAAAGGTGATCATACCTACAGATACCACAGCCATCACAATGATACTGTCTCTTCGATATCTGCAAAACAACAGAAGCAAAATGATTAGATCAGCCAATAAGTCAACGACAAATAGCATAAATTGTTCTAAGAAAATGATTTCTTCTACATATATATTCCCTCCATCCCAAAATGTTGTTCCCTCTTTTTTTGAGGTTAGTACGACGGAACTTTGAGAATAATTCTAGTTCATATTAATTATCCTAATGAAATATAAAACCTGTTATTGATACACCATCATAAATACTATAAATAACAAGTTTTAGATTTTCATTAGGATAATTAAATTAAACAAAAATTATTGCTCAAAGTTCCTTCGTACTAATGCCAAAAAAAGAGGGAACAACATTTTGGGACTGAGTACAAAAATATCATACTCCCTCCGTCCCATAATAAATGTCACACTTTCCATTTTGGTCCGTCCCAAAATAAAGTCGCATTGCTAAAATAGGAAAGATTCTTATTGCAATTTTACCATTGTAAACGTAATATACACTTCGTAAAGCACATTTCTTGCAAAACGTTGACAAGTCAACTACGACATTTACTTTGGGATGAAGGGAGTAATAGAGACTGTAGTATCATACGACAACCCACTTCCGTCCCCTGTAGTAGCCAATACTATTTACAGCAGCAAATACATGCTTTATATATTCATCACGTCCGCATACATCTACAACTAACTGATGATGCATTAATAGAGCGATTAGCAAGAGGTGTATCAACTTACATCATCATCAAACAGCTTGCAGGTCTCACAAAAATATTTTGCCATGCATACCCCACAGTTGATACAAACTTGTCCAACCTAGAAAGAGCAGCAAAAGAGAGATTAGGAAAGAGAAAACTTTGGCCACCAGGTGGAAACAATGATTTAAGCAATATGAAAGATCCGTTGAACTCCTCAAACACATGACTCCAATTAAGTGCACAATCATTTAAGGATGGAGCAAACAAATGGATATTAAACACTTCAAAATTTCGGAACCTCAAACATAATGATTATGATGCCCAGATGTATTGTATCCAAATATAAACTAATGGTTTGATATTTTCCTCTGAAAATCATGATCAATTCAATTTTGTCTTTGAAGAGACAATCATAATGAAGTTACGAACTAAAACTTTTGCACATAAACTCAACACCAACTCATACTCACCTCTTGTTCAGTTCCACAGAGAGTACATATGACCTGAAAGAGGGTAGCAGAAAAGGATAAGATCATATAAGTTTAAGTTGTTCCATAATAAGCCTCGGGAGTATCACAACTGTTGCAGCAAATTACCTGCTGGACCTGGTGGCGTGGGATATCATGTCTCTCTTTCTGATCGATATTGATGCTATTCTGTTGACATACAGAAATAGTTAGTAACCTCAACAGAAACATACTAACATCCTAAAATACTTCAAAGTCCATATAAACATAATACTGAGACGCCGTCCTGTCAAATCATCATGAATCGAATCTTCTACATTTGGTCAAAAACTATCTATTAACAAGACAAGAAAATTTTCAGGTCACAATTGTAGAAATCATGGTAACAAACTTGTCAGGTATACAGATCTTGGAATCAATTAGCAAAATCCCTTCCAACTAGTTTGGACAAAACTCGGAAAACATGGATTTTAGCAATTTTAGAGATGGAACAATCGATAAAAAGGAGGGAGATGTGTAAAAACAAGAAGCAATTAGGCAAAAGTAATTATCTTACCTTTGCCTCATTATGACAGTGTCGACAATCAAATATCTCATTGCAGCATGGAGCTCTTATACGACACCTACGTCGATAATGAGGGCATCTGCCAAAGGTACCAAGAACGCAAGTTACTAAAGAATCATTGCAAGGATATTGAGATTTAAAAGCAACATGGAGCATAGATGTGGCGAGTGATACCCGTGTTCAAAGTATCCTTTATCCAACAGTTCCTTCTCAGAATTTTCCACATGATTTACCGTCTCTTTAAGATGAATGCAATCCCCCTGCAGAAACTGAGAGTATGCTTCTGGTGTTTCCATCTATTCTTAACCTCTTCTAAGTAATAAGCCTTGGGCCTATAGAAAGCGATTCGAAGTACCTGCATTTACAGACACGTTACGGAAAAATACAAAAACCCATAAAGTCATGTCAAAGCTGCCATTCAATCACCAAAGACCGCCCCACAGATTCCAAGCAACGTTGCTCTCTCTCACTCTGGGGCACACCAATTGGAATCAGCAACAATATATTCCAACAAGGGTTGAAGTTGAACAGCTCCATCCAAGAGGAGAATTCACAAAAGAAAGATATACAAAATCTGAAAAAAAAAAAAAAAAAGTCTGCAGGACGGAGAAACCCCAAAGCTCCCATCTGCGAAAGAGGGTCTTTGCACAACAAACAGGTTCACGCAGAAATCCAAATCCAAAAATTGTACGCCACCAATCCCAAACCTAAAGTGAAAGCAAATAGATCACAACATCAAGTACGCTTCTAAATGGGAAAAGGGATGATAGTGGGAAGAGTGCAGAGATGAGTTATATTCATGTCCACCAAGGACACTCCTACCTCGATATGCGTTTCTTCACCATGTTGTCTTCAACACATATGACTTACCATACAAATTTCTACTATACTCTTGACCTGATCGCCTTCTCATTCGGCCTTTAGCTCTTGAACTTACTTGGTTTGACTGCAAAGGATAGTCATATTCAACAATTGCTTGAAAGAAAAGAAATTCGGTCCTGGATATGATCCATAGAGCCTCTGCCCTCGGAGTAACATGAATCATACTTATAAGATGGAGTTTGATTATTTTGTATGACAATAATAAGATGCAATTTTTGGCCTCACGACAGCTATGGCTGCAATGAATTGAGGAACTCAGACAAGACACAGCCATAATTTTCTTGTTATTTGATATTTTGTTTGTTGTTATCGCAGGACAAAGGAAACGCATAGGAGTGACGACTTAACCTTGTGTTTGTCATTCACTTTTTCTTGCAATAAAGTTGAATATACGTAACCTTTCAACAAAGATAAATGTCCGACAGTGGAGAGGAAGAATGGAAAAGAACAGGAATGATGATAACACAGAAGGAAATCGGGTAATGGAAGTATATACTTAACTTTTGCCTCAACCCATACACAAGAATATGTTCCCCAAGTGATTGAATATTCAAATTGGGGGCAAAAATGTGTTGCATATATTTTCTTCTGACGATCATCAGGTAGCCAAGTTATCTAACAGGGCATTCTTTCCTAAATCTAAGGTTCCGAACAATATTATTTTGCAAGCCTTTCAGTAACAATAAAACAACACAAGCGGGACTCACGAGACATACATGCATCACAGAAATTATTCAGCCTAGTAACAAACATTATCAATTCAAAAAATTCAATAGCAACCAAAGGTAGAAAACTACCTCAATAAAAAAATAAAAAAAAAAAGATAAGAGCACACATCATAAGTTAAATGGGTTCAAAATAACAAACAACTCAAAAATCAATTAATCAACCAACACAATAGCAACCAAAGGTAGAAAACTAAGAAAACATAATGAGATCAATGTAACAAACAACTCAAAAATCGTGATACTACTACCTAAATCCCCCCAAAAAAAATTACAGAAAATCTAAGACCACATCATATTTCTTACTTCTACTCACAACTCCCAAGAAGCGATCGAGAACCCTTCCTAATTCAATTCCAACACTCATCAAACAAAGAACCCTAAAATTAAAAGAATTTCAACTATTCTATCACAAATTTAAAATAAACAGACGCACACGCATACCCAATTCCACAAATTAAAAAGAACCCTAATTTTATTAGTACCTCAAGAATCATCACAATCTACTCACAACTCCCAAGAAGCGATCGAGAACCCTTCCTAATTCAATTCCACACTCATCACACAAAGAACCTTAAATTCAAAGCGTTTCCACTACTCTATCACAAAATTAAAATAAACAGACACGCACACGCATGCCCAATTCCACAAATTCAAAAAAAAAAAAAAAAAAAAAAAACACTAGTTTTATTAGTACCTCAAGAATCAACACAATCTATTAAGAAAATGAAGATTTTTTTAAAGAAAGCAAGAAGAGGGATTCTGATACTGAGAATTAACGAACTTTCAATCAAAGAAACAGCGAATTAGCTCAAGCTCCGATGTGGGTTCCGGAAAATCGGCTGCTATTTCAACGCTCTCGATCGATCTATATATATATATGTGCGCGATTGAACGCGTCTAGGCAAGGGTAATGAGAGATAAAAATATAGAGAGAAGAACAATCAATGAATCGGATGGATGGATGTAGATATTTTCGAATGGAAAGAGAATTTATAGTGAAATTCTTCGAGAGAGATCGGATATGGTGGCAGAGTTTATTCTTAACGAGACAAGGACGGCTGTCCCTTCATAAAAATTACATCCACCTGTCTTAAAATGTCTTAATTTTACAAAGATAAAGTCTTTCTTCGAGGAAAAAAAAAACACTTAATTTTTTTATTTTTAAAAAACCTTCGTTTTCACAGATTCTAAGAAAAAATATGTGTTGATTTCGAAAAAAAAAAAATATGTGTTGATTAGAAAAAAATGTGTTTTCAAAATATTTGATGGTATATTTGTAAATAAGTGAAAATTATTTTTAAAATATTTGATAGTGTTCTTGTAAACAGCTGACTTTTTTAAAAAAAAATTGATGGTATTTGTGTAAATAATTGACACTTATTAACCTGAGTTGGTCTTATGGGTGGCCCACCAGGCGATCGCCAACGTGGCCCTTTTTGGAGATAGGTCTCGGTTTGGAGGTGAGAGTGATGGATATCGTGGTGGTCCTCCTCGTGGAGGTGGACCTGGAGAATTCGGTGGTGGCAAGAAGGGTGGAGCTCCTGTTGATTATCAGCCAGCTTCCAGGGCTCCATTAGAGTAGACGACCTAGCCCACGCTCTTCTTAAATATTCAGCTCTCATGAGTTTTTGTTTATTATGCAGTCGGAATGCGATTGAACTTTTTTTTTTTCTTTTTGGTCAAAAATGCCAAATGTTTTACCTTATTGAATTACTAAGATACATGATTAAAAAAATGTTGGTCTTATGAAAAACGTGTTTTTCCTAACATTTAGGAAAAACGTGGTTTTAAAAGAGGCGGTTGCATTTTTATAAATAAACTGGCCCTTGTTTTGAAACAAGCGGCGATATTTTTGTAAATAACTTTCGAGCGTTCATCTACATCGTAAATGCCAGTGTTACAAAGTGCAAGTGATTCTTACTGGCGTTTGCAAACATAGAAACTGACACTTTTAATAAATGTTAGTGATAACGTTACAAAGTGCCAAACATCTTTACTAGTATTTTTAAGCATTGACACTGGCTCTTTTGATAAGTGCTTGTGATGGTGTTCAAAATTGTCAGCTATTACACTGGCATATGTAAACATTGAAGCTGGAAGGTTTTACTAAGTGTCAGTGATATTGTTAAGAAGTGTCAGTGCATGTATTAAAAGCGTCAATGTTAGTGTTCAAGTGTGTTAACAGTCCCTGCGAGTTGAACAAGTTTCAGTTATTTAGAAAATGATAACACGCTTTTAAAACAAGTTCAAGTTATTTACAAAATGTCACCGCTTCTTTTAAAACAAGTGTCAGGCATTTACAAAAATGCCACCGCCTCATTTTAAAACACGTTTTTTCTTATGTCTTAGAGAAAAAGATGTTTTTTCCCAGTTTTTTACTATTAACGCAGCCACACAACCAATGGCCTTATTTAACATTATTATTGACCGTTTTTAACTAATGCACACTCTTTTACATTATGTGGAGTCAAAAGTTAAGCTCATCATCGCGCATGTGCTCAGTAGCACATTCACTGACACTAACAAAACACATGTAGTGGCACTCTTTATAAAAAACAATGGTAGTGTTTTTTTAGTACTAGTAAGAGTGTTTGTTGAGTGTCAGTCAAAGTCAAAGTGTTTTCGAGTGCCAGGATAGTGCTTTTGAGTATCGGTCACAATTTTTATGAGTGCGAGTGATACATTTTGAGTACTTAAGTTCCGGTTATTTATGATATTGCCACCGCGCATATTAAAGAAGTTTTACTTATTTACAAAAATGTCACCGTACACAAAATTTCACTTATTTATAAAAATGTTTCCCAACAATTTGAAAACACATTTATTATAATCACTTGGAAAATGCACTTTTCAAAAGACTTACTCAAAGTTTTAAATGCAAAATATATACCAAACACAATTTGAAAACATATTTATTCTAATCACTCGGTGTTTTCCATTTTATTGAAAATTTGTATAAAAACTAACGAAGAGTTAGTTTTTTAACGAAAAAAATAGTCATGTGCTATTCTCATGACTTTTTAAGGGCATATTTGAACTGTATTTTTTTTTAGAAAAGAAAAATGAATACTTAAAATTACAATTCAAATATTTATGGCCAATTCCTTAGCGATTTTGGTGGAAACGGAGCGGGTAATTTTGGTGGAGGTGGATCCATTAATTTTGATGAAAATGAATCTGATAATTTCGGTGGAGTTGGATCCGGTAAATTTGATGAAGATAAATCCAATAATTTCACTGGAGGTAGATCTATTAATTTTGGTGGGTGGAGATGGGTCCGGGCTCCGGAGTGTAACTACCCAAAAAATATAGTCCTATGATATTTTTGTAAATTGTTTTTCTTTTAAGCGTTTAGAAGAATTTCGAATAAAATGATTGTACAGTACTTATAAAGCGCCCTCTGTTCATTTCATTAAATAGTTTTCAATTTTTCATTTGGGTGTTTCATTGAAAACTCTCAATTAAACTAAAAAAATTAATAACACTTGCTTTTAATGAGACTCATTTGTCATTCTTACAACAACCATTCGCTTACTAGTTCCTACCCTACTTATTCTCGCATTCACACTTACACCACTTACTTATATTTTATTTTCCTACCCTACTTGTTCTTGCCTTCACACTACCCTACTTTTTTATAGTTGTAAGGTATCATTTATTTCAAGACAATTATCATCATTCACAAAACACTATGGAATCGAAAAAAATCTGCTCATAAAATATTTGTATCTATTAAATCGTTTATTGTTCGGAGTAAAGTTTAACGGCCGGAAAAATAGTAGACAGACGATACTGACGTGTACCAAGTGGGGCTATGGCGGTGTTAGATAATTTAGGTTAAGCTTAGATGACGTGGATGGATTAGTACTGCCATTGAAAATATCTACTCCCATTGATATTCATTCTTTCACGTAATCATCATTAATTGTACTCGCTCCATTATAAAATAACTATTCCCTCTCACTCATTTAAAATTCATTTTTTTTTTATTTTAAGTGTCTCAATTTAAACTTTAAAACTAAAAAAATAATAATTATACTTTTTTATTTGTGAGTCCTACATGTCATACTCATAAGACCATCCACAATGGTTCAACAACCAATTTCCATTCAACATCCATTTTATCACTCCACCTCATCTTCTCTCTCCATCCACCTACTCATTCAACAACCCATCAACTTTTACACATTCCAATGCCTTATTTAATACTTTCCATTCAACACCCTCCCAACTCATCATCCTACCCCACCACTTTTATTTTATTTTATATCTTTTATTTTTATGATTAGTAAAATAATAATAATAATAATAAATATTATTATTATTATTTATAATTAAAATAATCACACTTAATTAATGTTTTTTAATTGTAATTAAATAAATATGAGAAATAACGATAATTACTTGAATTTTGGGGGTTGAAATGGGTATTATTATAATCCATTTCACAAAAGAGAGGAGAATTTTTTTTGGTATCCAAATCTAATGAAATTTACATCTACTTATAGAGAAAAAAAATGCAGGATTTTGGTATAATTTTTTTTATTTTTTTAATAAGATAATGCAGATAGAAAAAATGGGTGAGAAAATTAAAATCAACCAACCAGCACCTGCCACATGTCTGAACCTGGTTGGATGGAATGAGAAACGCCGGCCACTCGCAGGCCACACTCGCCCGGACAACGCGTGTGGCGCACGCGCCATGCCGGAGCCAATGAATGGTCGACACGTGTCTATTTTGCTGGCCCACCTTCTGCATCAACCCTTGTTGAACCCAGCCAACACCCTCCCCTCTTCAAAACCTCTTCCAACACCCCATTGCACCCATTTCACTTGTTGACCACCATCCAACACCCAATTAAATAGGCCATTGTGGGTGGTCTAACAATTAACTACTTCCTCCGTCCCAACTCAATGTGCATCTTTACTGTTTGGCACAATATTTAAGGAGGTAGTATTTATATTCAAAAGTATTGTGAGTGGAGGAAAATTGAAGATAATGAAAATAATCAACTCTGAGATTAGCAAGGTAATGATCCCACCAAAATTCAAAATCCCACCAATGTTTTAAGCGGGAAGCAGTTAACACAAGTCTGATATTATCTGAATCCAAACATTGGCATTCCCTCCATAAATTTCAACTTAAATTTTGGAAACACAAAATTCAAACCAACAACTCCCCCTAATTTCAATTAAAAACTTTGTTTAATCTCCTTAACAAAGTTTGTATGCCTTTCCCTTTTAAGAAAATCAGATGGGGTTTCTATAGTCAGAGACTTACCGAAATCCGGCAGTTCGGTCTCCGGTACCACCGTGTCTCCTTCCGTCGAATCAATGGAGTCGATTTCATTGGACATAGGACATTCAACGACGGCGCTTTGATGAGACCCTACTCCGATTTCCCTCAAATTCGTGAACTCCGTCTCCGGAATGACCGTGTCCTCTTCCGTTGAATCGATGGAATCGATTACATCGGACATAGGACATCCAACGGCGGCGCCATGATGAGACCCAACTCCGATTTCCCCCAAATCCGTGAACTCCGTCTCCGGAACGACCGTGTCCTCTTCCCTTGAATCGATGGAATCGATTACATCGGACATAGGACATTCAACAGAACCCTGGTAAGACCCAGCTTCAATTTCCGACACGAATTGAACATTTTCTTTCAATTTCGACGGGAAATCCATGAATTTATGGGTCGATTTGTATAGTAGAAGAGTTGATGAGGCCAATTTCAGTGAAATTGACAAGTGACGAAGAGAGAGAGAGGGTAGGGTTTCTGCCGCCTCTCTAACGCAGAAAGAGAGAGAGACGGAAAACCCTAGATCTTGTTCTAAGAGAGAGAGAGATGAACTTAAGGATCAAATAATTATTGGGTCGGTTTTTTAAGATGGACTGAACTGGTTTTTTTTTTTGTTAATTTGGTTAATGGGTTAGGCTGATTAAATTTGGGCTGGTGAAATTTGAGCTCATTGATTAGGTTAATAAATCATGTTAGTTACTTACTTAATGTTAAGTTAGTGGGGGTTATGTAATATAAAAATAATAAAAAACTTTCCTTTTTTGAATTGTGCACATATCAACGACACCCACTTAAAAGGTAAGTGTGCACATTGAGCTGTGACGGAGGGAGTACTAACTATCCCCTACTTCACTTTTTCTCTCTTACCAAACCATCTACACTCACAACACATCACATTTTTCTTAATTATTGAACCCAAAAGTTTTTTGAAGTTTAAATTGGAACGGAGGGAATATCATACATCGTGAAAATTTAGTAAAAAAACATTTTTTTAAAAAAGATTAGGAAAAAAAGTAAAAAATCTCATGAAAAACTTGTTTTACACTCGTTTTAGTGTAAAATTTATTTTCATCCTTTAATGTAAAAAAAAAATCTCTTAATGTAAAACTGGTTTTTCATAAGACTGACTCGAAAAAACAGTTTTTTTTTTAAGAAGGGGTGACAATTTTTTAGATTTCTGACACTTATTTTAATTCAATCGGTGACATTTTTGTTATAATTAGAACTTGTTTTAAAAGCGCGCAGTAACATTTTTTGTAGAGGTGGTCTAATGTGAGATAGTCTTAAGTGGTGAGACGGGCCGACCGGTCCGCCCACAGCTCATGCCCGCTTCCCCAAACCTGCCATGTGTCATTTATAAAAAATCAAACAACTTTATTATGAAATGTCTTGAGACTTTGAAGTTGAAAAAAAAAATCTGAAAAGATCACTGTGTTCATCTCGACGGGCCGAATAAGTGTCTTTGATGAACAAATAATAACTTTGTTGGGTTAATGCCTTTGAATTTGGGACGCCGAGTTAAATGATTAAACAACAGGGAGATTTCGTAATTCCGGGACAGAGCAGATCAGAGGGTCCGGCCGGACCAGGTCAAGGACCCGACCGGACCTAGGAAAAAGGCGTGTCGGAAAGTTTACGTCGAAATTGGTCTTTGGAAAAAGGAGAGGGATCTGATCGGGTGTTCAAGGGAATCCGACCGGACCAAGGAGGATCCGACCGGACCAGAACAGTAACCCGGGAGGACCAAGTCCTTGTAAAGGCAGAATTCGCTGTTAAACTGGGATTCCGCAGAAATAGTGTGATCTTGTAATCGTTTCTCGAGATTGATAATATTATTCTCTCCCCTCCCAGTGGACGTAGCCAAGTTGGTGAACCACGTAAATTGGTGTTCTTGTGATTGCTCGCTTTTCTTATGAAGTCTTGTTATTGCTCTAACAAGTGGTATCAGAGCTCTGGTTGTTCCAGAGCTTTGGTTCGTGGTTGGAGGTTCAGGGATTCCGTAGCAGAGAACAAGAAGATGGGTCAAGGAGCAGATTCGATCGACAAGTTCAATGGGAAGAATAGTTTTTCTCTCTGGCAGATCAAGATGAAGGCTTTGTTGATTGACAAATATTTATGGGAACCGTTGGAGATTGCAATCAGGGATCGGAAGGATCCCAAGGGTAAGGCAACCACCACAGAAGATACCGCAGAATAGTCAGAGAAGGACAAGCAAGAAACAGCGAAGGAGGCGGCGGCAATGAAGAAGTTGGATCAGAAGGCTCACGCCAAGATCGTCAGACAGTTGGATGATGAGATCCTAACCAATGTTGCAGGAACAGACTCCAGAAGCGATCTTTGGTTGAAGTTGGAAGATATGTACATGACACGTTCATTGACCAACAAGTTATACCTGAAGAAGAAGCTATATGATTGTCGTATGACTGAAGGTACGCCCATAAATGACCATTTTGACAGATTTACTTCTGCATTACTTGAACTGCATAATATAGGAGTAGTTGTTGATGATGAGGATGCAGCCTTGCAGCTTTTAGTATCTTTACCTATGTCTTATGAACATTATGTCGATTCGTGCATAAACCGTAAAGATGGGATCTCTCTAGAGGAAGTGAAAACTTCTCTCAAGACGAGGGAATTGCGCCGAAAGGCGAGTGGGAATGAGTCAGGTACCCAGTCATCAGGTTTGGTTGCTAGTGGCAGTAACATGGGTTCTAGTGGGAAGAAGAACAATCAAGGTAATTCTTCACACAAGAAGGGTCTGAAACCTGGGGATATCTGTAATTTCTGCAAAGAAAGGGGGAATTGGAAGTTCGATTGTCCCAGAAAGAAGCAAGGCAAGGCACCAGTCACAGCAGAGGCCATGACGACCAGGGATTGCAGTTCAGATGAGGATTATGCTCTAGTAACATCAGAATTAGCATGCGCATCTGATGCGTGGATTCTTGATTCAGGAGCGTCCTACCATATCAGTCCTAGGAGAGAATGGTTTACCGATTATAGGCAGATAATTGGCGGTGATATATGCATGGCCAACAGTACAGTCTGTAGGGTTGTCGGTATTGGTTCAATCAAGGTCAGGACTCATGATGGTAGGTTTGTCACTTTGAACGAGGTTCGACACATTCCGCATATGACAAAGAATCTGATTTCTCTTAGTCAGTTAGACAGCAAAGGGTTCAGTTTTAAAGGTAAAGGTGGAACAGTTAGTGTCTGTAACGGTTCAGAAGTGATACTGAAAGGCCTTAAGCGGGGCTCCTTGTATTTCCTCCAAGGAAAGACGCTTGCAGAGTCGACTAAGGCTGCATCAGAAGAGGTAAACGAGGGTGTAGACACCCCGCTTTGGACCTCTCACCCCGATTGCATACATAGTATTTTTATTTAACTTGTTTTGTTAATTTCTGTTACTTCCGTTAAGTTCCTAACTGATTCAGTTAGTTTTGGACTAAACTGCATAACAGAGTTAACTTTTAGAGTCATTCTGTCATTCTGTTATTTTCACCCGCGGGCGCCTCCGACACTGTCAACGGGCCGTGCGCGCTTCTTTCCCCAAAGGTCGGAGCCGCGCGCTTCCCACTTTGGCAGTAACGGATTGTACCTTATTTTCCTCCCTTTTCTTATTTACAAATATCTTCTTTAGTCAAAAACATCTTTCTTGATCATAAACATTTACTAGCTTTTATTTGTAACCTCTCAATCCCACATTTCTAGTCCTTTTCATAAAAACAAAATATTTCATTTTTATTTTCTTTTATTTGTTTCATCTTCTTTCATTCATTATTCTATTTATCTTATTTTCTATTCGTCAATTCCATCTCACATGGATTGACCATTTCCCTCCAACCTTTCCCTCTCCTTTCTACCTATAAAAACCCCATTCTTCTACCTTGGAAGAGGACTCTCTTTTTGGACCTTGAACTTTGAACTTTCTCCCTACACAAACTCTACACCATTCTCCCTACACAAATTTCCCCAACAAGAGTTCTAGCAACTAAACTCTTCACAAATTTCTACACAACAATTTCTCTACAACAACTCCAAGTCAAAGTTTGAAGTCCTCTTTTCTAAAGGTACACTTCTTCTTCTTCTATTTTATTCATGTCTTTTTAGATGTATGCAATCCCCACCAAATGGGACATGACCAAATGACCACTTTATTACATTAAAGTTGGTCAAGGTCATCTCCCTACATTTCAATCTCTACTTTAATTTCCTATCCATTTCTTAATGTAACTGTTTAGTATAATTGTTACATGTAATCTTTACCATAAATTAATAAATAAAACAATTCTCTTTTATTTCTCTTTTATTTTCCCCTTTCTTTTCACTTTAATTGTTAGCACTTTTTATTGAAGGACATTTAACATTAGAACACCAAAAGTAGCAAGACCCGCGTAAGCGGGACGGAATGGGTGTTTAAGTACTTCCCACTCCGTCACCTAACCCCCGAACCCTTCTCTCCCGAATCTCTGGTTTTCGTACCAAAATTGGCTTTCTTAGGTTTTCTCGCGTTCCTCTAAAAACGCGGGTGACGACTCTTAAAATCACGTAGACATCCTAGGATAATTCACCGCTCTAGCCAAGCCGTGGTTCCCCGGGGTATCTACAGTGGCGACTCCGCTGGGGACATAGAGGGTTAAACTTGCATTTTCTGCTTTTGGTGTTCTTATATCTGTTTTTTGGGCATTCTGGTGGAAAAAGGTGAGACGCGTGCGCCTCTGGCCTTCTTGTCCTAAGGCGCGCGCATCCCACCTTCACCACCAGAATCGCCCGCCTCTCATCTTGTCTTTTAAATTTCATGTTATTATGCTAACAGTTTCTGCAGGGGAAAAGTGTTTTTATTTAGGGTCAAGCAGTCCCTTGAACCCATGAATTTGCGGGTACTGTCCAGAAGCGGGCGCCTCTTCCCTCTAGTGCCTAAGGCGCGCGCCTCCCATCCTCACATCATAAAGCGCGCGCGTCTGGGTAACTTTCCAGAATAGAACAGTACACAGAACAGAGCAGTTTTGACAGTGTGGGCACCAGGCCTGCAAAAAACCATCTTTTAATTCTCTGTTTTGTTTTACCGGTCACACGGGTGATTCGGGAGTTGTAATTTACGTGCTTATGTGTTTTTATCTTTTCTTTTTTAAAAAAATAATATATTTTTGTCACGTGATGGACCTCACACTACGCGCACATAATTCCTATTAACTGCTCACTATCGAGTCGCACAAGTCCAACCCCAAACCCGTCGAGGCCCGTCCTAGGAAGTTTCAAGCTCCACTCGACCTTTACTCTTCCGAAGCGGTAAACCTCAGCCCGTGGCGTAGTTCACGACTACATGCCGGGGGTGACCTTTAAGCCTCTCTTTAGCCGAGCATAAACCACACAATTCTAGTTAGGGTCTAACACTCCGTGACTCAAGTCGGTTTCCATGTGCCGAGATTTCTCTAAACTAATGTCTTCAAATCATACATGCCACTCGTTGTTATGGACGAAATAAAAATCCGTCCCCAAGTGGTCATAATGGACGCAAATAAAAAATCCGTCCCCGCATGTATGCTTTACTACATTAATTTAGTTTAATCCCGACACAGGTAGGATTCACAAGCGTGGTGGAATCCGATGAGTATATGGGACCGCGAGATGGTCTATATACTAGTGTGACGATTCCACTATTTTTCTAGAAACCCCAAAAAGGACTATGTCCTTCCAACTTTGTAAATAAAAAAAAAGTCATTTTTCTTATGTGGTTTGAGTCTTTTCTCTTGTTCGTGGGTTAAATCATTGGATTCAAAAGGTATTTGTGGGACCACCCCAAGATCAACCATGTTCTCTCCATAGGTCCAATGGCTTCAAGCGGCAACAACAACAAGGGTGAGAATACTTCCGTGTCCAACGAAAAGCTCTTCAACAAAATAAGAGCCATGGGGGAACAAATGGATAGACTTGTCGAGGATGCCCGCCGTAATGATGATTTGTGGCAAGACCGTCTTGATCTCGAGAGGAAATTCACAAGGAAGAAGTTTCCGAACTTAAGGCTCGTTTGCAAGAGCTCACCGACAGCAAGGCAAAGGTCAACGGTAAGGCATGTTCAAGTGGCTCGCCTCTCAAAAGTTACAAAAGTTCTACCAACGACCGTGTCTACACTCCCCTCCAAGGTATGACAGTCACCAAGGCCCATGAAGATCTCAAAGCAAAGGGACAAATTTCTCCTCTCCAAGGGTACAAGCAACCATAACCATTGCGTCGCAACCATGCCCACCACAAGTGGTGTGACTATCACCTATGCAGTGGTCACCTCACCGAGGATTGCTTCTCCATCCGCAACATCATCCAAGACTTGATTGACAATGGTGAGTTTACCGTGGTTGAAGAACAACAGTTAGAGAGTGAAAACATGCAAGAACTCATCAAGGAAGGGGCTCAGATTTGAAATAGGGTCTCAACAAGAGATCATGCCACAAGGAAGACTACAACGACAATGGGGACTACAACAACAATCTCCGTTTCTCTTTCTCTACGTAGAAATAGGATAAAAAAAAGAGTAAAAAGTCCTCTAATGTGTGCATTAATGTTTTCTCTCGTCCAATGTTAAAATTTTGAGTCAATCATTAAATAAAAATCGTTCTTGTCCTCATACACTCTTCCAAGTTGTTCAATTAATTCTTGGCAAAATGATGAAAAGATGTCTAAACACGTTTTAGAACGAAGGCCATCGCTTGAACGCCTAGGGGCTAAACATCGACGACGGCATCAACAACGAAGACATCAAAACATCAACGGCAAAATCAAGCCAAAGAAAGGTGAAGCAACAACCATGGAGAAAAATCAAGCAATGTTTCAAAAGGGGATTAAAAAAAAAAAAAAAAGAGGCTCGCTAGGTTGAAATCCTCAAATCAACCTAGGAAAAAGTTAGAGCACAAAAAAAAAAAAAAAAATCCCCCTCAATCAAAGAAATACAAGATCAACATCATTCCACCGATGAAGGACGAAGCAACAACCATCTTGACGAATGGAGCATCAACAAGAACTACGGTGACCTGAGCCTCTTCACTGGAGGAACGTAGGCAACCTTCGGGTCCGGTCTCATGCAAGAAAGAAGATATGTTTATCCCTAGCGCGTTATGGTGATCGGCCTTCCTCTCGAACTTGTCATGACATCTTTGTATGATTCATTTGCCAATGAATTAATCACCAAAAGATTGAACAACTTTTTTAGACTTAGAATCGCTTTCCGTTCCTTGTCGAGTCTAGGGGTTTCTCTTCTTTTTGCGATACTCCCAGTTTCTTGCAATCAAACTGGGGCTTTCTTTCTCTTCTCTCTTAATGACTTACTTGCCTTCGTGAGTCATTCAAAAAATATACATACATGAAGTCAATACTAGGGACACTTCCCTAGTCGAGTCAATGTCACTCATCTTTAGTGACAAGAGGTCTTCACCGCAAAATCACATGTCTTATCTCCTCAGCCAGAGTCAATGCACACTTTCTCATTAATCGAGTCAGAAAAAGAAGACGCAAAAGAGATGCCCCCTAGATTGAAAACCCGAAAGGGCGGTCTAGTCAAAAAACAGGGTGCGTCATAAAAAAATGAGAGAGTGAGAGAGAGAAGGGAAAGAGAAATGGAGATCCCCGGCTTCTAAAGAAGAAAACTACACGAGCTCTACATTGGATCTCCTCAACAACTAAATTCCCCACCGAGTCAACTTTGGGATTGCAAAAGGCTCGACAAGATATGGCACCATCAAAGGTTGTCTTGGGTTATTGGCATCATTCCCCAACAATGTGCATTTTTGGGTTCATGAAAAGAAGGCCGTGGTAACCAAGACCCATCCGAGAACGAGCCCATCATAAAAGGGCACGAGGTTGCACTAATAATCCCTAGCTAGTCAATTGGTTTGGGCAGCAAATAGCAACAACATGTGTCTCAGTTTTCAAAGCTTCTGCAAGTATGTGCTTCTAAAGTACGCCGAAAGGCTCCCGAGAAATGGAGTATCTCTTGCCATGTCCTCTCATGTATGTTCCCTCGCACGAGGATGAGTCACTCTTGCTTTGCTCAACAAATGGTGACGCCCTAGGGGCTATGCGACTCAAGAACAAGGGCTTCTTTTGCTTCATTTGACAATCAATAAGCCCTAGGGGCTATGCTCGGGAAAGATGTGTGAGACTATCCTCAAAGTCTCTCAAAAGGGATGTCAAAAAGCCCTCTTGTCACGTGTGCCCGTACTCGTTCCCCAATCAAGGATGGACCTTTCTCGCAATCAATGATGGCACTCTAGGGGCTACGGTCAAGTCTTAAAGGCTCCCTCGGCAAGAAGCAATTCACTTCAATGTCCCCAGCAACATTTGAAGCTTTATACCGAAAGGTCTCAAGGGGCTTCGCAATCTACAATCTTTTGGGCTACGGAATTACAGTGATAAAAGCAAAGGGCAATATTGGGGCTTCACAATTAACAAGCTTTTGGGCAGTGGTACCCGAGCAATGCAATTTGGGATTAGTCTTATGGCTCCATGAAAGGGATCAAACTTCAATGATCCCTCAACACTTCTTGTCAAAAGGCCTCTTGGTTTTAAATGAAGGATCCGATGATATGAATGAATTTGATGATTCTTGTTAGAACTCACAGCGAGATTCTGAAGGAAGTCTTAGAGAAAAGGAAAAAGATTCAATATGCTAGACTCACCTGGCTGAGTTATAGCGGGCAATGCCAATATGTTAACTCTATAAGCAAAGTTACGGCCAATCCCAATGTTTCTACAATATAGCACCCCCTTCTCCAAGATCAAAAGCACAGGCTGCATCCGAAGATCTGCCGTCGGTTCAACTCAAGAAGACTCGAGCAAACATACCGTTCGAGACTTTATCACACCAAGATCTTATCATCTGCAACAACATCACCATCTCCCACGAGACGTCTCCCGAAGACCATACTACATTTTTAACATGGACCTTCCGACATTCGGGTATCAACCACAAAAAGGGCTATCCATCTCCAAGCAAGAGAAAGAAGGAGATCGCCTTCAAGAGTTCTTCCCAATAGCGCCATCCGCTCCCAACATAATGCTAAGCCGATTCCAAGAAAATTTGAGGCTTCAAACCGAAAGGTCTCCACATCCCGCCATCTACAAACTTGATAAGCCCATGACATTTGGGGCTTAGCAATCTCTCAAAGCTTGGTATCAATGATCTTCTCTTGGGGCTTGCCCACGTCGACAACAAAAGACAGTTTATTTGAATGGGCTAAGAGTTGATTCATCTTGGGGCTTCATAAGCCATTCAAAGTTCAGCATTAGAGGGGCTTTACAATCAGCAACCCCTTGAAATCTCGGCATCAATAGTCCCTTTTGAAGCCCAATAATTGACAAATCTCTTGGGGCTAGACATCAATTTCGTTGGACACCACGGCAACAACGACATAATTCAACAAGGCAATCCGGACTTCGATTGAACACGACTTGATCTTGGGTTGGCTTTAAAAATACACAATGGTTAAAATGGTTCACCCACGAACTAAAAAAAACCTTTTTGTCATACGTGTGCATATTCTTTCCCTTCTAATCGAAATAAAAAAAATCTTTTTCTCTTTCTTCTTCTATGTGCAAAAGTATGTGCTTTACTTTGCTTTGCTCCTAGCTTCTCCTCCAGTATTCTCCTCCAGCATTCTCCATCATCCTTGAACTACGCTGGTCTGATTCCTTCCAAGGGATACGTAGGCAGCCTTTTGGCACGACCAACCCACCATCCAGAATACCATCTCGCCGACACTCCATCAAAGGCAAAAACAATTCATCATCACCAACATCATCATTCTCCATCCAAAGCATGGACATTCTTCATCAAAAGCATCAACATCCTTCAGCAATCCATCTCCAATCAAGCGGCAATGGTAAGTGAAGGTATGAATACATCCGAGGCTTTCCTCAAATCACACCGCACACAAAATCACTTTCTCCATTATTACAAAAACTCTCTCTCATGCAAAACTGCTTTCAAAACATATGGCACCATGAGCACAATTTCTCTCTCCATTTCACACTTCATGCATCTTCTTGCACAAACACTTATATCTGCCAAGCACACACATAACAGGTACCACCACGAAGTCAACAGCATCCGCTACTCAAGGCACTTCATCCCCAGCAGAAAATGGTCCACAGTCAACCATGCCCACATCCCCACGATAAAGCCAACAGCAACTGCAGCTCTAGACAGCAATTTGGTCCACGGTGATCCCGCAATCAGCAAACGGATCCCGCAATCAGCAAACGGATCCCGCATCAGCAAACGGATCCCGTATCAGCAAACGGATCCCGCTTCAGCAAAACGGATCCCACCATATCCTTTCTATATCAATAAAGCCGCTCACACAGGGAGCGCACCCTTATCCTTCGCAAATATCAAATTCATGTTTTATCGAGTCTTTGTTTTCTCTTGTCGTTGTCCTCGGCGGTTGTCTTTCTTTCGTCGACGCGTTTTGCTTTACAATCCACATCGCCGAGGGGCTCTGTAGACACCCCGCTTTGGACCTCTCACCCCGATTGCATACATAGTATTTTTATTTAACTTGTTTTGTTAATTTCTGTTACTTCCGTTAAGTTTCTAACTGATTCCGTTAGTTTTGGACTAAACTGCATAACAGAGTTAACTTTTAGAGTCATTCTATCATTATGTTATTTTCACCCGCGGGAGCCTCCGACACTGTCAACGGGCCGCGCGCGCTTCTCGCCCCAAAGGTCGGAGCCGCGCGCTTCCCACTTTGACAGTAACGGATTGTACCTTATTTCCCTCTCTTTTTTTTATTTACAAATATCTTCTTTAGGCAAAAACATATTTCTTGATCATAAACATTTACTAGCTTTTATTTGTAACCTCTCAATCCCACATTTCTAGCCCTTTTCATAAAAACAAAATATTTCATATTTTATTTTATTTTATTTGTTTCATCTTCTTTTATTCATTATTCTATTTATCTTATTTTCTATTTGTCAATTCCATCTCACATGGATTGACCATTTTCCCTCCAACCTTTCCCTCTCCTTTATACCTATAAAACCCCCTTCTTCTACCTTGGAAGATGACTCTCTTTTTGGACCTTGAACTTTGAACTTTCTCCCTACACAAACTCTACACCATTCTCCCTACACAAAATTCCCCAACAAGAGTTCTAGCAACTAAACTCTTCACAAATTTCTACACAACAATTTCTCTACAACAACTCCAAGTCAAAGTTTGAAGTCCTCTTTTCTAAAGGTACTGACACGCCCCCAGGTCCCGCGATCCCCTAATAGAACCTCGAACCTGGATGCGCGTGACTAAAAAGAATCAAGAACTAACCATAAACTGGATGACAACTGTTTATAACAAACTGACATGATATATATACTCTAGAGTAAGGAGCTAAGATAGCTCACACCACGAGTTCTAGACAAGAAAATTTAAACCAAACATGACTATACACAGCGGAAACATGCCTAGCACATATGCTGGCATTACAAGATGTCTAGAACCAACAAGAGACAACAAGTCTACCCAAAAATACTGAGTTACAAAACCCATAATACATCGTCCTCACCAAAGTGTAAAAGGACCACAATCCCCAAAAGAATAACCACCTGCTTAGTAAGCTCCCTGCTATGCCGAGCCTCACTGCGCACTATCACTAGCCTTCCTTTGATCTAAGGAAAACAAATAAACAAGGAACGGGGTGAGATAAATCTCAGTAAGCTATTAGATGCAACTAGATGACATGTTATCATGCAATGCAAGTAGATACTCAAGTAATCATATATCAAGTATCATCAAGTAACAAGTATATGAGAGGCTAAGCCACTCCTCAAGTAGCATATAAGGCTAAACAAGCAAGTTAGAAAGGATATTGCTTCCTTCCTTATCCCTCCCAAGAATACCATTGTTGTCGTAGCTTGTATTACTTTGACAATCACGATCAATATCAAGAAACTGCTTATTCAGTATATATCAGAAGACCCGGTAACCATTGTCATTCCCAAGATCAAGACTCACGAGGTGTTCAAGAGTTTAGCATTCACTTAAGTCAGGCGTATTGCTCCAACCAAGGAAGCTATGCCATTACTATGGCCGGTAGTAAGGGGTCAAGTGCAAATACATAGGGACCCGATTATCACTTAAGCCCCAGCTCTCGCGATAAGCGTGAACCTATATATTTCCGAACAAGCAAGGAGAACCAGCTGGACTCACACAAGAATGTACAAGTAGGTATTTACTTGAACTACATGAGAAGAACTAATCCAAAAGTAGTGGACTAGCTCAACAAGGAACATGCTTCAACTAATCAAGAAGTCACCTTGTTATCAAGCAACTATATGCAATGTTTGCACACACACAACAAGAACATGTCTCATACAAGTTAGTGCTTGTTCATAGCACTTTCTAGTTCATTACCATACATATGTATTGGCATCAAGTCATGTACAAGATTTTATTATCTTATATTCAAGTCTTAATCCAATTCTTTGGATGTTCAAGTCATGCACAAGATTTTATTGTCTTATACTTCAAGTCATAATTCCAATCTTTGGACATTCAAGCATGTATAAGAGTTATACATTTACTCTTACAAAATCCTAATCCTATTCTTAGGATATTCAAGTCTAAAACTTTGTTCTAATGCCCCTAAGGTGCACAAACATTAGTTTCAAGACAAGCATAACACATTAGTGCTTATTCCTAGCACTTACAAGACATATAAAAGAGTTACTACTCTTATACTTAAGTTCTCATTTGAGTTCTATAAGTGTTCATGTTCAAGACTAAGTTCTAATGCCCCAAAAGGTACATATACACTTGCTAGGACATCTTATACTAAGGCTCTATGCCTTAGGAGGGATAAACTTTCATCTCCATTTAGTTTGAAACACTTTTGTGAAACAGGGGTCATGGTGTAGACACCCCACCTTGGACCTCTCACCCCGATTGCATACAAAGTATTTTTATTTAACTCATTTTCGTTAATTTCTGTTACTTCGGTTAAGTTCCTAACTGATTCCGTTAGTTTTGGACTAAACTGCATAACAGAGTTAACTTTTAGGGTCATTCTGTCATTCTGTCCTTTTCTGCCGCGGGCGCTTCCGGAACTGTTAACGGGCTGCGCGCGCGTCTCGCCCCAAAAGCGTGACTCGCGCGCTTCCCATTTTGGCAGTAACGGATTGCACCTTATTTCCCTCCCTTTTCTTATTTGCAACATCTCTTTCTTGATCACAAAAGACTTCTTTTCTCATCCACATTCATCCCTCCTAGTTTTATAACCTCCAATCCCATTATTCTAGCCATCTATTTAAAACAAAATAATTCATTTTGATTTTCTTTTATTTCTTTCATTTATTATTTTATTTATCTTATTTTCTATTGGTCAATTCCATATCATATGGATTGACCAATTTCCCTCCAACCTTTCCCTCTCTTTTTTACCTATAAAAACCATCATCTTCTACCTTAGAAAGGGACTCTTTTTACACTCTTTGGACCTTAATCTCACATTTTTCACTACACCTACACTATACACAATTCTCTACACAAATTCTCCAACAAGAGTTTTTATACAACAAATTGTTCCACAACAATTTCATTACAACAACAACACTTTCAAGTCAAGGTTCCAAGTCCTCTTTCTCAAGGTACAACTCCATTTTCTTCCTTTGTTTTCTTCTTCTTGATGTATGCAATCCCCATTAATGGGACATGACCAACATGACTACTTCACATATTGAAGTTAGTTAAGGTTATCTCCCTACATTTTAATCTTAACTTTAATTCACCATGTTAATTTCTATTCATCTCTTAATGTAATTCTTTAACATTACTTGTTACATGTAATCTTTATCATTAAATAAATAAAACAATTCTATTTTATTTCTCTTTTATTTCCCCTTTCCTTCTCATCACAATTGTTAGCACATTTCTATTTAATTAATTGAAGGACATGTAAATATTAGAACACCAATAGTAGCAAGACCCGCGTAAGCGGGGCGGAGTGGGTGTTTAAGTACTTCCCACTCTGTCACCTAACCCCCGAACCCTTCTCTCCCGAATCTCTGGTTTTGTACATAAATTAGGCTATTTCTAGGTTTTTCTTATGTTCCTTTAAAAACATAGGTGGCGACTCTAAACAATCTAAAACAAGTTAGACATCCTAGGATAATTCACCGCTCTAGCCAAGTTGTGGTTTCCCGGGGTATCTACAGTGGCGACTCCGCTGGGGACGATTTAGAGGGTTAAACTTGCGTTCTTAACTTTTGGTGTTCTTATTACTGTTTTCTGGGCATTCTGGTAAAAAGGGTGGGAAGCGCGCGCCTCTGGCCTTCTTGGCCTAAAGCGCGCGCGTCCGACCCCAATTACCAGAATCGCCCGCCTCCTTTCTTGTCCTTCAATTCCATGTTTCTGTGCTAACAATTACTGCAGGGGAAAGAATTTTTATTTAGGGTCAAGGCAATCCCTTGAACCCACTGATTCGCAGGTACTGCACAGAATCGGGCGCCTCTGCCCCTCTTTGTCTACCGCGCGCGCCTTCCGCATAGGCCACCCAATGCGCGCGCTTCTGGGCATTTTCCAGAAACAGAACAGTGCACAGAACAGAGTGGTTTTGACAGTGTGTGGGCACCGGGCCTGCACAAAACAGTTTTTACTTTCTGTTTATTTTTAACGGTCACACGGGTGATTCGAAAGTTGTAATTATGTGCTTATTTGTTTTTTTTTTTTATTTCTTTTGAAAAAAAAAATATGTATATATTTTGTCACTTGTTAGACCTCACACTACATGCACATATTCTTATCAATTGCTCACTATCGAGTCGCACAAGTCCAACCCCAAACCCGTCGAGGCCCGTCCTAGAAAGTTTCAAGCTCCACCCGACCTTGACTCTTTCGAAGCGGTCAACCTCAGCCCGTGGCGTAGTTCAAGACTACATGCCGGGGGTGACCTTTAAGCCTCTCTTTAGCCGAGCACAAGCCACACAATTCTAGTCTAGTGTCTAACACTCCGTGACCAAGTCGGTTTTTCATGTGCCGAGATTTCCCTAAACTAATGTCTTCAAACCATACATGCCAACTTGTTGCAATGGATGAAATAAAACTCCGTCCCCAAAAGTGGTTATTTTGGACGAAAATAAAAATCCGTTCCCGCATGTATGATTTACTACATTAATTTAGTTTAATCCCGACACATGTAGGTCTCACAAGCGTGGTGGAATCCGATGAGTATATGGGACCGCGAGAAGGTCTATATACTAGTGTGACGATTCCACTATTTTTTCTAGAAACCCCAAAAAGGACTCCGTCCTTCCGACTTTGTAAATAAAAAAAAGAGTCATTTTTCTTTATGTGGTTGAGTCTTTTCTTGTTTGTGGGTGAAATCATTTTACTCAAAAGGTATTTGTGGGGCCATCCTAAGATCGACCGTGCTCTCTCAATAGGTCCAATGGCTTCAAACGGCAACGACAACGGCATTCCCGTGTCTAACGAAGGGTTATTCCGCATGGTGGAAGCATTGAAAGGGCAAGTTGATACACTAGCCGAGAATGTCCGCCGCAAGGATGATTTATGGCGAGCCCGTTACGAGCATGTGAAAATGACCCACAAGAAAGAAGTTGCTAAACTCAAGAACCAATTGAAAGGGCTCACGGGTGAAAGAAAGGTCCAAAGCATTGATACCGGTTTGGTCAACACTCTCATGTCCTACATTGACCAAAGGCTTAGTGGGCTAAATTTGTACAAGGGCCCAAACACCGATCTTCATCAAGATTCTCTCCTCATGAACACAATGGAGGCTCTTCCCGAAAAGTTCAAGATGACCGATATTGGCAAGTTCAACAGCAACTCTTGCCCCAACGCTCATGTCGACTCCTACATTTGGGCCATGCTACCAAAGAAAGTGTCTCCTTAAATAATGGCACAATGCTTCCCGCTTACTCTCGAGGGGGTCGCAAAAGATTGGTATATGGGTCTTCCAGTTTCCACCCGCCTCAATTGGGATGCCGCTATGCTTGCCTTCAAGTCACAATATCAAGGCAACTCCATATTCCGCCCCACCAAGAAGGAATTGGAGAGCACCGTGCAAATGGGTAATGAATCATTTGGGGACTTCTATTGCCGTTGGAATGACAAGCTAGCCGAGATGGTTGATAGGCCTTCCAAGAAGGAACAAATGGACATCTTCTTGAAGTGTTTGAAAATGAACTACCGCATTCATCTTAGTGGGGCTTTTCACTCCGATTTTTCAAGCATGTATGATACGGGGGTTAGAATTGACTATTCGCTCCGAGAAGTGGCCGAGTCCTCCTATGACACAAGCTTCAACGACAAAGGGTTCCCAAACAATGACATGGAAGAATGTAGTGACATGGAAGACTACAACGACAATGAGGACTACAACGACATGGGGGATGACGACAACAATCTCCGTTTCTCTTTCTCTACCTAGAGATAGGATAAAAAAAAAAAAAAAAAAAAAGAGTCAAAAGTCCTCTAATGTGTGCATTAATGTTTTCTCTCGTCCAATGTTAAATTTTGAGTCAACCATTAAATAAAAGTCGTTCTCGTCCTCGTACACTCTTCCAAGTTGTTCAATCTAATTCTTGGCAAAATGATGAAAAAGTGTCTAAACAAGTTTTGGAACGAAGGCCATCGCTTGAACGCCTAGGGGCTAAACATCAACGACGGCATCAACAACGAAGACATCAACAACGACGGAATCAAGACAAAGAAAGGTGGAGCAACGATCATGAAGCAAAGTTTTCAAAAGGGGATAAAAAAAAAAAAAAAAAAAAGGGCTCGCTAGGTTGAAATCCTCAAATCAACCTACACAAAAGTTAGAGCACAAAAAAAAAAAAATAATAAAAAAAAATAAATAAAAAAAAAATAAATCCCCCTCAATCAAAGAAGTACAAGATCAACATCATTCACCGATGAAGGACGAAGCAACAACCATCACGACGAATGGAGAATCCACAAGAACTACGGTGACCTGAGCCTCTACACTGGAGGAACGTAGGCAACCTGCGGGTCCGGTCTCATGCAAGAAAGAAGATATGTTTAGCCCTAGCGCGTTATGGTGATCGGCCTTTATCTCGAACTTGTCAAGACATCTTTGTACGATTCATTTGCCAATGAATTAATCACCAAAAGATTGAACAACTTTCTAAGATTTGTAATCATTTCGCGTTCCTTGTCGAGTCTAGGGACTTCTATTCTTTCTGCATACTCCCAATTTCTTGCAATCAAATTGGGGCTTTCATTCTCTTCTCTCTTAATGACTTACTTGCCTTCGCGAGTCATTCAATTCAATAAAAAATACATGTCAATACTAGGGACACTTCCCTAGTCAAGTCAATGTCACTCATCATTAGTGACAAAAGGTCTCCACCGCAAAATCACATGTCTTATCTCCTCAGCTAGAGTCAATGCACACTTCCTCATCAATTGAGTCAAAAAAAAATGATGAAGACGCAAAAGAGATGCCCGCTAGATTGAAAACCCGAAAGGGCGGTCTAGGCAAAAAACAAGGTGCGTCATAAAAAAATGAGAGAGTAAGAGAGAGAAGGGAAAGAGAAATGGAGATCCCCGGCCTCTAAAGAAGACAAGTTCTACATTGAATCTCCTCAGCAAGTCAATTCCCACCGAGTAAACTTTGGGATTGCAAAAGGCTCGACAAGATATAGCACCATCAAAGGTTGTCTTGGGTTATCGGCATCATTCTCCAGCAGTGTGCATTTTTGGGTTCATGAAAAGAAGGCCCGTGGTAACCAAGATCCATCCGAGAACAAGCCCATCATAAAAGGGCACGAGGTTGCACAAATAATCCCTAGCTAGTCAATTGGCTTGGACAGCAAATAGCAACAACACGTGTCTCAGTTTTCAAGGCTTCTTCAAGTATGTGCTTCTAAAGTACGCCGAAAGGCTCCCGAGAAATGGAGTAGCTCTTGCCATATCCTCTCATGTTTATTCCCTCACACGAGGACGAGTCACTCTTGCTTTGCTCAACAAATGGTGACGCCCTAGGGGCTATGTGACTCAAGAACAAGGGATTCTTTTGCTTCATTTGGCAATCAACAAGCCCTAGGGGCCATGCTCAAGAAAGATGTGTGAGACTATCCTCAAAGTCTCTCAAAAGGGATGTCAAAAAGCCCTCTTGTCACGTGTGCCCGTGCTCGTTCCCCCAATCAAGGATGGACCTTTCTCGCAATCAATGATGGCACTCTAGGGGCTACGGTCAAGTCTTAAAGGCTCCCTAGGCAAAGAGCAATTAACTCCCCAGCAGTATCCCCAGCCGAGTCATGTGCAACATTGGAAGCTTTCTCAATTCGGCACCGAAGGTCTCAAGGGGCTTCGCAATCTACAATCTTTTGGGCTACGGCATTACAGTAATCCGAGCAAAGGGCAATATTGGGGCTTCGCGACCGACAGTCTTTTAGGCAACAATACTCGAGCAAGTGCAATGTGGAGTAGTCTTATGGCTCCATGAGAACAATCAAGATTCAAGGGTCTCTCAACACTTCAAGTCAAAGGCCTCTTGGTTTTAAATGAAGACTCCGATGTTATGAATGAAGTTGATGATTTTTCTTAGAACTCACAGCGAGATTTTGAAGGAAGTCTTAGAGAAAAGGAAAAAGATTCAATATGCTAAACTCTAATCAAAACAGGGTTATAGCGGGAAATGCCACGGCCAATCCCAATGTTTCTGCAATTCAACACCCCCTTCTCCAAGATCAAAAGCACAAGGTGCAGCTCAGATAAAGTTGGGCCACAGCACTAGTTGCATCCGAAGATCTGTCATTAGTTCAACTCAAGAAGAGTCAAGCAAGCATACTCATTTGAGACTTTATCACGCCAAGACCTTATCCTCCGCGACCTCGACGGCACCGCAAGACATTACTGCATCCTTTGACATAAGCCCTCAGCCATTTGGGTATCGACCACAATGAGGCCATTCATCTCCCCAGTAAGAGCAAGAAGGAGATCTCTATCAAGAATTCTACCAAACGGTACATCCGCTCTCAATGCCGAGCCAATCACGAGATAATTTGGGCTTTACAATGAAAGGTCTTCACATCCCGCCATCTACAAGCCCACGACACTTGGGGCTTTGCAATCTCTCGAAGCTTGGCATCAACGATCTCCTCTTGGGGCTTGCTCACTACAACAACAAAGGGCGATTTACTCGAATGGGCCAAGAGCTGATTTATCTTGGAGCTATGCAAGTCCCTCAAAATTTGGCATCAAAGGCATTCTAGGGGCTTTACAATCAGCAACCCTCATCTCGGCATCAAAAGCCTTTTGAAGCCCCATAATCGACAAATCTCTTGGGGCTAGACATCAATCTTCGTTGGGCACACCGGCGATAACAGAATTCAAGCGAGGCAATCCGGACTTCGACTGAACATGACTTGATCTTGGGTTGGCTTCATAAGCACACAATGGTTAAAATGGTTCACCCACGAACTAAAAAAAAAAAAATCTTTTCCTCACATGTGTGCATATTCTTTCCTATCTAATCTAAAAAAAAAAAAGATTTTTCTTTTTCTTTTTATCCTTCTATGTGCAAAAGTATGTGCTTTACTTTGCTTTGCTCCTAGCTTCTCCTCCAGCATTCTCCATCATCCTTGAACTACGCTGGTCTGATTCCCTTCAAAGGATACGTAGGCAGCCTTTGGCACGACCAACCCATCATTCAGAATGTCACCTCAACAACATTCCATCGAAAGCAGCAGCAGTTCATCATCTTCATCAAAGCCACAACATCTCCATCCCGAATCAAGCGGCCATGGTAAGTGAAGGTATGAACATCATTCATTAATACTTTCCTCAAAATCACACAGCATACAAAAGCAATTTCTTCATTCTTGCAAATCTCTCTCTCATGCAAAACTGCTTTCAAATCACATTGCACCACGAGCACAATTTCTCTCTTCATTTCACACTTCATGCATCTCCTTGCACTAGCACATATACCTGCAAAGCACATAACAGGTACCACCGCGAAGTCAAACAGCATCTGCAACTCGGGCACTTCATCCCCAGCAGAAAATGGTCCACAGTCAACCATGCCCGCATCCCCGCAAAAGTCAACTGCAACGCCAAACAGCACACGGCTTCAAAGCAGCAATTCGTCAAAGGTTCACTAACGGCCTCATCAACGGATTTCACTAACGGATTCGACAACAAAGGTTCACTAACGGCCTCGAAGGTTCACTAACGGCCTCATCAACGGATTTCACTAACGGATTCGTCAACAAAGGTTCACTAACGGCCTCGAAGGTTCACTAACGGCCTCATCAACGGATTTCACTAACGGATTCGTCAACATAGGTTCACTAACGGCCTCGAAGGTTCACTAACGGCCTCATCAACGGATTTCACTAACGGATTCGACAACAAAGGTTCACTAACGGCCTCGAAGGTTCACTAACGGCCTCATCAACGGATTTCACTAACGGATTCGACAACAAAGGTTCACTAACGGCCTCGAAGGTTCACTAACGGCCTCATCAACGGATTTCACTAACGGATTCGTCAACAAAGGTTCACTAACGGCCTCGAAGGTTCACTAACGACCTCATCAACGGATTTCACTAACGGATTCGTCAACAAAGGTTCACTAACGGCCTCGAAGGTTCACCAACGGCCTCATCAACGGATTTCACTAACGGATTCGTCAACAAAGGTTCACTAACGGCCTCGAAGGTTCACTAACGACCTCATCAACGGATTTCACTAACGGATTCGACAACAAAGGTTCACTAACGGCCTCGAAGGTTCACTAACGGCCTCATCAATGGATTTCACTAACGGATTCGTCAACGAAGGTTCACTAACGGCCTCATTCAAAGGTTCACTAACGGCCTCTTCAATGGTTCACTAACGGCCTCCTCAAAGGTTCACTAACGGCCTCTTAAAAGGTTCACTAACGGCCTCAAGTTTCACTAACGGCCTCCTCAAAGGTTCACTAACGGCTTCATTCAAAGGTTCACTAACGTCCTCATTCAAGGTTCACCAACGGCCTCGAAGGTTCACTAACGGCCTCCTCAAAGGTTCACTAACGGCCTCAAGGTTCACTAACGGCCTCCTCAAAGGTTCACTAACGGCCTCATTCAAAGGTTCACTAACGGCACCAACGGCCTCACTTAACGGATTCGGCCGGCAGGTTTACCAACGGATCATGCCACCAACCCTCTACCAACAAAAGACGCTCACACAGGAAGCGCACCCCTATCTCTAGCAATTTCAAATTACTGCTTTCATCGAGTGTTTCCTTTCTTTTCTTTCTTTTTCTTTGTCGATGTCCTCGGCGGGTGTTTTTACTTTCGTCGACGCGTTTTGCTTTGCAATCCACGTCGCCGAGGGGCTCTGTAGACACCCCGCCTTGGACCTCTTACCCCGATTGCATACAAAGTATTTTTATTTAACTCATTTTCGTTAATTTCTGTTACTTCGGTTAAGTTCCTAACTGATTCCGTTAGTTTTGGACTAAACTGCATAACATAGTTAACTTTTAGGGTCATTCTGTCATTCTGTCCTTTTCTGCCGCGGGCGCTTCCGGAACTGTTAACGGGCTGCGCGCGCGTCTCGCCCAAAAAACGTGACTCGCGCGCTTCCCATTTTGGCAGTAACGGATTGCACCTTATTTCCCTCCCTTTTCTTATTTGCAACATCTCTTTCTTGATCACAAAAAACTTCTTTTCTCATCCACATTCATCCCCCCTAGTTTTATAACCTCCAATCCCATTATTCTAGCCATCTCTTTAAAACAAAATAATTCATTTTGATTTTCTTTTATTTCTTTTATTTATTATTTTATTTATCTTATTTTCTATTGGTCAATTCCATCTCACATGGATTGACCAATTTCCCTCCAACCTTTCCCTCTCTTTTTTACCTATAAAAACCATCATCTTCTACCTTAGAAAGGGACTCTTTTTACACTCTTTGGACCTTAATCTCACATTTTTCACTACACTTACACTATACACAATTCTCTACACAAATTCTCCAACAAGAGTTTTTATACAACAAATTGTTCTACAACAATTTCATTACAACAACAACACTTTCAAATCAAGGTTCCAAGTCCTCTTTCTCAAGGTACAACTCCATTTTCTTCCTTTGTTTTCTTCTTCTTGATGTATGCAGTCCCCATTAATGGGACATGACCAACATGACTACTTCACATATTGAAGTTAGTTAAGGTTATCTACCTACATTTTAATCTTAACTTTAATTCACCATGTTAATTTCTCTTCATCTCTTAATGTAATTCTTTAACATTACTTGTTACATGTAATCTTTATCATTAAATAAATAAAATAATTCTATTTTATTTCCCCTTTATTTCCCCTTTCCTTCTCATCACAATTGTTAGTACATTTCTATTTAATTAATTGAAGGACATGTAAATATTAGAACACCAATAGTAGCAAGACCCGCGTAAGCGGGGCGGAGTGGGTGTTTAAGTACTTCCCACTCCGTCACCTAACCCCCGAACCCTTCTCTCCCGAATCTCTGGTTTTGTACATAAATTAGGCTATTTCTAGGTTTTTCTTATGTTCCTTTAAAAACATAGGTGGCGACTCTAAACAATCTAAAACAAGTTAGACATCCTAGGATAATTCACCGCTCTAGCCAAGTTGTCGTTTCCCGGGGTATCTATACATGGGCGGTCGCCCAACCCCAACCTGGGCGGTCGCCCAAGATCACACTATTTGAAACCCAAGTCTGATGATATGGGCGGTCGCCCATAACCACTCTGGGCGGTCGCCCAAGGCCTAAATCAGCAAAACCCAAATTTCTTCCCAGACTTAGAATTCTCCGTCCCAAGCGTAGGAGTAACTTTTTACTAACATTATAACAATTCCTAGGAAGACATATCAACTTATTTCAAGTTTCTTTCATTACTTTGACCCAGTAGGATATACTCCCTTTGTCCCAAAATTACAAGTATCACAGAAATTACCCAAAACACAAATTTAACAAACACAAGTATCAAGTATAACATATATGAATGTTATTACAAGCAAGGGGGAGCTAATAACTTACCTAGTCTGAAATCAAGTTTACCCAAATAAATTTCTGTTCGGCCTGGAACGCTTTATTCAACGCCACGAATATTTATCCGGGATCGGAATCGAGAACAGAGGGATAATTAAGCTCGAGGAGTCGAGAATAGGGTAAAAACCTAACCCTAGCTTTAGAACAGAGGAAACAACGTAAATGATTTGGGGAAGAATGCTTCCTCAGGCAAACAACAAGTTGATATACTTGGAACTTTCCAAGAATGACACCTAGGCCCCTCAAGTTTCACTTTTAACAAAAAGGTCCCTAAAGTCAAATTTTCACAAATGAACCAAAAGTCAAAACTAAACATTTAACCACCTTAATATTCTAAAGTAGTTAAGAAATTAACCTAAGTAAAACTAACACATAATATGCAAGTTCAAGTATTTAACAAGTAAGTCAAATATTTAACGAGATTAAGGATGGGCGTTACATCCTCCCCACCTTAAAGAAAATTCGCCCACGAATTTTACTTACCAAAGTTTTCAAATAGGCTCGGGTATTTATCTCGCATCTCTTTCTCAGTTTCCCAAGTAGCCTCTTCAATTTCATGATTTCTCCAAAGAACCTTCACAATAGGAATCCTTTTAGTACGCAAGACTTGTTCTTTCCAGACAAGAATTTCAACAAGTTGTTCCTCATAAGACAAATCAGACTGAAATGGAATAGCCTCATACTCAAGAACATGCGACTCATCCGCCATATACTTGCGAAGCATGGACACGTGAAACACATCATGAATACCAGATAAAGAAGGTGGTAAAGCCACTATATAAGCCAACTTCCCAACTCTTTCAAGAATCTCGAATGGACCGATATGACGAGGAGTCAATTTTCCTTTCTTCCCAAATCTCTTTATACCTCTACGAGGAGATACTTTCAAGAATACAAAGTCACCTACCTAGAATTCAAGATCCCTTCTACGATGATCTGCATAACTCTTTTGTCTACTCTGAGCTGTGCGCAATCTATCTCGAATGAGTTTCACACTCTCAACTGACTGTTGAACCATTTCAGAACCCAAGAGTCTAACTTCTCCCACTTCATCTCAGCATATAGGAGATCGACATTTTCTACCATAAAGAGCCTCATATGGAGCCATTTCAATACTAGACTGATAACTGTTGTTATAAGCAAACTCAGCCAAAGGAAGATGAGTATCCCAACTGCCTTTGAAATCCACAACACAAGCACGTAACATATTCTCGAGAATATGTATAAGTCTCTCAGATTGTCCATCAGATTGGGGATGAAAAGCTGTACTGAAATTCAATTTAGTACCCATGGCACCCTGAAGAGCCTGCCAGAATCGAGAAGTAAAACGAGGATCTCTGTTAGATACAATACTCACAGGAACTCCATGGAGTCGAACTATCTCTTGAACATACAAAGATGCCAACTGAGACAATGAATATCCCATGGAAACAGACAAGAAGTGAGCTGACTTGGTCAGACTATCCACTATAACCCAAACAGCATCATGGCCTCGTCTGGTACGTGGCAAACCAGTCACAAAATCCATAGTGATATGCTCCCATTTCCACTCTGGAATTTCTAATGGTTGCAACAAACCTGCTGGACGTTGATGTTCCACTTTCACTTGTTGACAAGTCAAACATTTGGACACATACTCAGCAATTTCTCTTTTTATATTATTCCACCAAAAATGTTTCTTCAAGTCTTGGTACATTTTAGTGCTTCCAGGATGAATAGTATACTTGGCTTTGTGAGCCTCTTACAGAACTTTCTTCTTTATCTCAAGATCAACTGGAATACAAACTCTGCCTCGAAAGGTAAGAATTCCATCACTATTGAAAGAAAAATCTGGTTGCTTTCCTTCATTCATTCCACTAATAATTTTCTGCAATTCAGAATCAGTTACCTGAGCTTCTTTGATCTGTTGGAGTAAATCTGAAGTAGCCTTTATATTAGCAAGGATAATTCCATGTCTAGATTCACAAGGACTCCAATCATACAAGTCTTCTAACAATTTCCATTCACGAATCATCAAGCAAGAAACATAAGTCTTTCTGCTCAGTGCATCTGCCACAACATTTGCCTTCCCTGGATGATAAAGGATAGTACAATCATGATCCTTCAATTTCTCCATCCATCTACATTGTCTCATGTTAAGATCTTTTTGAGAAAACAAGTACTTCAAGCTTTTATGATCAGTAAAGACTTCAAATTTGGTTCCATACAAGTAATGCCTCCATTTATGCAAAGCAAAATAATCGCAGCCAACTCTAAATCATGAGTAGGATAGTTCTTTTCATAAGGAGATAATTTTCGAGAAGCATAAGCTATTACCTTGCCATCTTGCATTAAAACACAACCCAATCCTTCTTTAGAAGCATCAGTATAAACCATGAAATTCTCAGAACCACTAGGCAAAGCCAAGACTGGAGCTGTAGTCAAGCGCCTTTTCAACTCTTGAAAACTTGCTTCACATTTGTCACTCCACTCAAAATAACTAGCTTTTCGAGTTAGATTAGTCAATGGAGTAGCAATCTTAGAGAATCCCTCAATGAATCTCCGATAATAACTAGCCAAACCCAAGAAACTACGGATCTCTGTCACTGTAGTCGGCCTCTTCCAGTTTACAACTGCTTTAACTTTGGAAGGATCTACTGCAATACCAGTAGCAGACACAACATGTCCCAAGAATGAAACCTCTTCTAACCAGAAAGCACATTTGCTGAATTTTGCAAATAATTGTTTCTCCCGAAGAACTTGCAATACCACTATGAGATGTTGCTCATGCTCAGCCCATGATTTAGAATACACAAGAATATCATCAATGAATACCACCATGAAACAATCAAGATATGGCTTGAAGATAAGGTTCATCAAATCCATAAATACAGCTGGAGAATTTGTCAAACCGAATGGCATAACAATAAACTCATAATGCCCATACCTGGTACGAAAAGCTGTCTTTGGTATATCCTCAGATCTGATTTTCAACTGATGATAACCACTTCTCAAGTCAAGCTTCGAGTACACTACTGAACCTTGAAGCTGATCAAACAAGTCATCAATATGAGGTAACGGATATTTGTTCTTGATAGTTACCTGATTAAGCTCTCTGTAATCAATACACAATCGCAGAGTCCCATCTTTCTTTCTGACAAATAACACTGGTGCACCCCAAGGTAACACACTAGGCCTGATGAAGCCCCTTTCAAGCAATTCCTCAAGCTGTGTTTTTAACTCCCTCAACTCAGCTGGAGCCATTATATAAGGTGCTTTAGAGATTGGTGCTGTACCTGGTAATAACTCAATACAGAACTCAAGCTCTCGATCAGGTGGCATGCTATACTCAGAAGAGAACACATCTGAAAATTCAGACACAACAGGAATATCTTCCATCTTGGGAACAGATAAACTCTTGTCAAGCACACATGCGAGATACCCGGCACAACCACGAGATAAAAGTTTTCTAGCTTTTAAAGCAGAAATAACACGTATAGCACATAAAGGCCTATCACCTTCAAAGGTAAAATCAGGCAAACCAGGGATAGAAAAAGTTACTACTTTTCTATGACAATCAACAGATGCATGATGCACATAAAGCCAATCCATGCCAAGAATCACGTCAAAGTCCCTTATAGGTAACACGACTAGGTCAGCAAGAAGGGCATAATCACCCACAAGAACCTCACATTTCTTGTAAACCTCAAAAGCAAACATGCAATCTCCCATAGGGGAAGATACTTCTAGCACGTAAGGCATAAAATCAGGAAGAACATGCAAGTGCGACACAAAATGAGATGCCACATAAGAATGAGATGAGCCTGGATCTATCAAGACTCGCGCTCTCGTACTAGAAAGTAATATAGTACCTCCTATGACCGCAGAAGACTCAGATACACCCTGCTGATCTAGAGCAAACACTCGACCTTGAACTTTAGGTCGACCCCCGCTATCTCTCTTAGTACCTGAGGCCTGTTGACTTGTACCCCCAACTTGATTTCCTTTTCCTTTAGGACAATTCTTGATAAAGTGCCCAGTTTCACCACAAGATAAACATCTTCCTTGCTTTAGCCAACACTTATCTTCAGAATGGTCTTCTTTCGAACAATAACCACATACTCTCCTGGGACCGTGGACTATTGTCCTCGAACCAGTTGAAACACTACCTTTACTTTCAGATGGCTGTCGGAATCGACGATCTTGGCGGCTAGATTTACCACCCTTAGAACCAGATCCCTGTGCTTTCTCTGATACACGACCTGTCATAGTTGTTCCCAACTTCACCTTGTGTTCTTCAATGTCATTTTCAATAGCATAAGCCTTCTCCATTGCTTGATGATAACTAGTAAGATGTAGAGAAAGAAGTTGTTTCCTATACTCATTCCTCAACCCCTTCACAAACCTCTGTGCCTTCTTGGGTCTCATTTAGAACTAAGTGATCACAATACCTAGTCAATTATGTGAACTTGGTTGAGTATTGCCCCACTGTCATGCTTCCCTGCTCCAGATTAAGAAATTCCATCTCTTTTCTGTCTTGAACCACTGTTGGAATAAACTGTGACTTGAATGCTTTAAGAAAATTCTCCCAAGTCTGTGGTACCCCTTCCAGCTCCCAGCTTTTATTCAGAACTTGCCACCAATGTTCAGCGGCTTTCTCAAGTTTAAAGGTTGCAAAGGTTACTGTTAGGATTCATTGTTAGTACACCCACCTTATTTGATTGACCCATTCCACATGTCTTTTTATGGACTTTAGGTTTACCTGTAATGAAGTTTTACTTCAATTTTTAGACAAGTCCATTTCTAGATGTTTAGTAGTTAGGCTGAGTTATGATCGGTTTATTCATAGCGGTTTAGTGTCCCTCAAGCCGCCGTCTTCAAACCGCCAGCATGGTGCCTTAAGTCCTTCATCAAACCGCAGTTTGTGTCTTTGATGAAACCGCATTTCAATATTCATAAAACCGCACATGCATCTGGTGGAACCGCCGACCAAGATATTGAAGAAGTTATTGCTGTCATTTACTCCTTGAAGACAAACATTCGCTTTTCAACCGGAAATGAATGACTGGTGACTTGTCCTTAAACTTCAAGTCATGGTTCAGTTATTCTTGGAATGTCGTTTTGTCTCGCTTTTTGAAAAGTTACCGTTGTACTTTTCCAACAACTAAAAGGACAATGTCAGGTAGTGATCCAACAACTTCCTGCCACAAAGCAAAAGCAAAGGACGACAGTGACAGGTCAACCAATGGGATTGTGACAACGAATAAAACCGCCATACAATGACTCACCTCATTGTACAACGGTCACTAATGCCTTCACTATAAATAGCCTTCATTTCTCAACAATGAAGGTTGCTGAGCTTCAAAGAGAATATCCCAAGTATTCAAGTTTGCTTTGAAGATTGAAAACCCAGATATTCATATCTTCATCATCTCCTTAGCAAACCCAGAGTTCTTCATCAAAGCTTCAAGCCTTCATACCATCACAACTCAGCCTTGCACAGAAAGTAATCATTTGCTCACCATCACTTAGATACTTTGAGCTCTTGATTTCTTTCCACACTACACACCCGGAGTATATTTTCTTATAGATTATATACCTCGAAAACACAGGTTGTTACAATAGCATTGTTAGGTTAGATTGTTTATTTAGAGTTTGGATTCGTTTGTAATCTTGTAAAAACTCCTCTAAATCAATACAAGTCTAGTAGCTATTAGAAAATCCTAGGTTAACCACCTAGGTAGAGGACGTAGTTTTTTCAAGAACGAACCTCTTCAAATTGTGTGTCTTTGATCTTTATCTTCTGTCTTGTCATTTACATTTATGTTTATGAGCTTTATTTACGTTTATGTGAAATGACTTGATAAATGATTTGCATACTTTTGTGATACTTCAGTTGTGCCTTGTCAGTTGCATCATTCCTTTTCAACCACTTAAACCGCCCTACTCTTTATAATTCTGTTTGGCCAAAACCGCAAAACTCCGCTGTGCATTTTATCTGAGCGGTTCTAGTGCCTTAAACCGCAATAGACCAAACTGATAAGTACTTGGTTGATTTTCAAGGGTATTTCGAAAAAGATTTTAAACCGCTATTCACCCCCCTCTAGCGGTTCTATACCCTTGTTGCCCTTTGGGACCAACAAGTGGTATCAGAGCTTATCCACCAAAAATCATTTTACAAGCTTAACCGCTTGGGTGCTGATCCAATGGCAAACATAAACTCCCATATGATGCAAACATCCAACTCTAATCACTTACCTATTCTTAATTAAGATACTTTCATCTTCTGGAAAGATAGGATGAAGAAGCACATGATATCTGAGGATCGCAGATTATGGACTGCAATTGTTAATGGACCCTATGTCCCGATGAAGGCTAACCCTGATGCAGGTACTGCTGGACAAACCGCGGAAATCAAGAAGCCGGAAGCTGAATGGACCGAAACTGATCAACGGAATGTGGACTTTGATGGTAGAGCTATGTCCATGCTTGTATCAGCTATTGATCTAAGAACTCACTCAAAGGTTCTAGATTGCAATACTGCAAAGGAAACTTGGGATGGCATCATTGACTTTCTGGAAGGAGATGCCGACACCAAGAAGAACCGCCTCTACCAACAGAGAAGGCTCTTTGATTACTTTGTCAAAGACCCAAAGGAATCTCTTCACCAATGCTATGAGCGGTTCGTGGAAATTGTAAATGTATAGTATTCCAATACTGACTTGAACATGAGATTCATGCAATCTCTTGGTAGAAAATGGCTGATCAAAACTACCAACATTGAAGACAACAAAGATCTGGAAGCTCTTGATCTTCGTCATATTTATGCCATGCTAAGGGTATTTGAATTCAAGCTTGAGGAAGCTCATGAAACCGAAAACAGATTCAAGTCTCTTTCTCTTGCCGCTTTCAACAATGCCACATCTCCAGTTTACAATCCAGATCACCATCAAACCGCATCTAATACCCATTTACAAACCGCTTCTTTTGATCCAAATATTCCAAGATATATTTCTCAAACAGCACCTCCAGAGTATTACCAACCGCCTCATCAACATTACCCTCAACATCATCAACCCTATTCTCAACCTCAGCAATCTCATCAATCCTACACTCCATCTCAAAATTCTCAAAGTGTAGCATCCAGTTCTACTCAAGTTGACTTTGATGACATGGATGATGACGAGTTTGCTCTTTATGTGAAAAACTACACCAAGTTCAGAAAGAATAGAGCTCAATTTCAGTCAGGCGGCCCTGCAAAGTTTGTCCCTCCAACCAGATTCAACAAAGCTGCTGATGCTAAGAAAAGGGATGATCTTGTTTGTTACAACTGCAGACAACCAGGTCATTTTGCCTCCAGTTGTCCCAAACCGCGCTATGAAGCCGCTCCTGCCAAGAAACCGTTCAACATGAAGTTTTTCAAGAGAAGAGGAATGGTTGCTGAACAAGGAGAACAACCATTAACATGGATGGGTTCTGATACAGATGATAGTGATGAAGATGAAGGAGTTGCAAATCTTTGCCTAATGGGATTTGAAGAAAAGGTTGAAATTGACGAAAGCCTTCCACTGCCACTCCATCAAATGAAGTCAGTTTCACCAAGAACTCCTGAAGCTAAATAAGACAAAACTCCTACTTCACCAAACTACTCTCCTGAGGATCAAACCGAACAAAGCCATGATGACCAGGTACTTGAACGTGCTAATGTTATTTGTCAACAACCTACTGTGCTTAAAAAGGCATACAAATTAATGGCTGCGGAACTTGAATATTCCCAAAAAGAGTGCAAGTCCCATAAGGAGGAGATTGAAAAACTCAAGCTCCAAATTGTTGGGATATCTTCTATTGTGGAAGAAAACCGCTACCTTAAGGACAGAACCGAGGTTCTTAACACCCGAATCCTTGATCTTACTGCACAAAGGGATGAACTTCAAAAAGTGACCGATGTGTGGACTAAGTCTGGTGTCACCATGGAACAAATCGTTAATTCACAAATTCTCTCTAAGGAGAAAAGTGGATTGGGATTTAAAACTGATGATGGGTGTAAGTGTCCTTGTCTCTGTGCTGAAGGTGGTGTGAAACCAACTGAACAAACCAAAGAAATTGTAACGCCAATCTTTAATCTCGTTAAATATTTTACTTATTTGTTAAATTCTTGACTTGCTTGTTAAATTCGTGATTAGCATATTTATATGCTATTTTATTTGAGTTAATTATTTAATTACTTTAGAAAATTAAGGTGGTTAAACGTCAAAGTTGGAAGTTTAGGGGCCTTTTTGTAATTAGTGAAACTTGAGGGGCCTAATTGCAATTTCTCGAAAGTTATAAGTATATATAGTAGTGTTGCTTTCTCTGAGAATCATTTTCTCTCAAGTCTTCTCGTTGCTTCCTCTGTTTCATAAAGAAGGTTTAGGATTCTTCCTATTCTCGACTCCTCGAGCTTAATTATCCATCTGTTCGTGATTCTGGTCCCGGATAAATATTCGTGGCATTGAATAGAGCGTTCCAGAACGATCAGAAATTTATTTGGGTCAACTTGATTTTTGACTAGGTAAGTTATTGACTCCCCCTTACTTGTAATAACATGCATATATGTTATTCCCGCTATTTGTTCTTGTTAAAATTGTGTTTTGGGCAATTTTCGTGATACTAGTAAATTTGGGACGAAGGGAGTATTTCGTACAGAGAACCAAGAACATGAACCTAAATCTAATGGGTTTGCAAATTGTTAAATTATACTCCTATTCGTGAGACGGTAAAATAGTAACTGGATTTAAATATTATTAGAAAAATTGTACCATTATTTGTGGTACGGGGAAATGAATGGAAGTATCTCTAAATGGGTATATTAGTATAATATAAAATTGTACTTATACTTTTGGGGACGGTGAAATATTAAAATTGGAATAAAAGGAAATTGTCCTATTGTTTATGGGACGGTAAAAAAAATGAATTGAGCCTGAAATAATGTTTTGGGTATTGCCTAAGAGTTAGTAAAAGTTACTCCTATGCTTGGGACGGAAAATTTCTTAACCTGGGAAAGAAATGAAAATTTCGCATTTTGGTACCTTGTGCGACCGCACAAAAACCTTGGGCGACCGCCCATCTTTCTGAAAGGTTTTTTCAAAGGAATTGACCTGCTTGTGTGCGACCGCACAGGCCATTTTAGGCGACCGCTCAGTTACCTGAAAAACAAAATGTTGTTTAAAGTTTGTATAAGTTGGAAGTAACTCTAGTTAAGGTATATAACCTTAGTATAAGATGTCCTAGCAAGTGTTGTGACACCTTAGGGACATCAGAACTTGGTTTTAAACGTGTATACTCATTGAATTAAAATGAGAACTTAGTCTTGTACATGGACACTTATAGAACTCAAATGAGAACTTAAGTATAAGAGTAACAACTCTTTTATATGTCTTGAAAGTGCTATGAACAAGCACTTATGTGTTATGCTTGTCTTGAAGCCAATGATTGTGCACCTTAGGGGCATTAAAACAATGACTTGAGCTCGAATATCCTATGTAGGGATTATGAACTTATAAGTATGAGTTGTATAGCATTGACTTAATTTGAACTCGAAGTATTCTTGGTCTAGGTTTAGGGTAATACCCTAGATGGCCTAGATGAGTGTTGTAGAACACTTTAATACTGAAAAATAGTCCCTTTGTGATCAAATGAAATGTGGACTTGAATCATAATTAAATGATAACTTGAATATAAGAGTAATAACTCTTTTATGTGTCTTGCAGTCAATGTTTGTGTACCTTAGGGACACCAACTAATGTCTAGAGCTTGAATGTCCTAAGAAAAGGATTGGAAAATAATTCGTGAAAGATGTATAATTTATCTTCCTAGCTTGAACTTGAAGTATAAGATAATTAACTCTTGTACATGTTTAATCATCCAAAGAAATGGATTGAGAACTTGGATATAAGATGATAAGATCTTGTATATATATTGAATGTCCTGAATGTCTTGAATGTCTTGAATGTCTTGAATGTCTTGAATGTCCTGAATGTCTTGAATGTCTTAAGAGGAGACAGTAACTTGAAGTATAAGACAATAAAATCTCGTACATGACTTGAACATCCAAATGATTGGATTAAGACTTGAATATAAGATTATAAAATCCTGTACGTGCCTTGACACCAATATAGGTGTATGGTAATAAACTTGAAAGAGTCTTGATGTGTATATGCGAATCTTGCATATATTTACTTGATAGAATGTGGCTTCTTGATTGATTGGTACATGGTATGAATAACCAAAGAATTGGGTTATGGAACTAGATAGAGAATGATTAACTCTACTACATACTTGAACTTGATACGTGTATATTGGAAGTTCTATAAATAAGCACTAAAGTGTAAATGATTTAGTTTTTAATCGTGTATATACTCAATGAAGTATATAAAATATAAAGAAGATATCTTGTCTTGAAATGAGTTCCTAAAGAAACTAAGGACTAGTGTAATATGAAGATCATTCATATAATCGTGAATACTACGATTTAAATTAATAAGAATGGTTATAGAACACAGTATGTGTTAGGAAATGTATTCGATTATTAACGATACATATACGTGAAGTATGACTGTGTCTAGGTACAAGGTGACCTATTCTTCTACGTGTTTAGAGTCTAAGGTATTGGGCTCTACTTGATAGTAAGGATATCGTGATAGACACTTTAATGTATTAAACGTGATATAAATATGTACGTGTAAACTTGGCATGTGATTAAGTGATATACCCTACTACGTGATTGAGGTCTGTTATTAATAGACCCTAACTTGGATTGATTGTGTTACATGGACACTTACGTGCCATAGTTGAACTTGATTGGTATTCGCAATAATTGCGTATGGGTACTTGTATTCTCGTGAGCACATGATACATAATTACATGGTGCATATTCTCGTGAGCACATGATACATAATTACATGGTGCATATTCTCGTGGGCACATGATACATGATTACATGGTGCATAAAGAATAGTCCACTAATAAGGGACTGAGTTCTGTTCTCGTAGTTCAAGTAAATATCTACTTGTACATTCTTGTGTGAGTCCAGCTGGTTCTCCTTGCTTGTTCGAAAATATATAGGTTTACGCTTGTCGCGAGAGCTGGGGTTTAAGTGACAATCGGGTCCCTATGTATTTCCGCCTGACCCCTTACTACTGGCCATAGTAAGGGCATAGCTTCCTTGGTTGGAGCAATAAGCCTGACCTAAGTGAATGCTAACTCCTGTCCTGTTCACCTCTTGGATCTTCTTTTTGTGGATGACACTGGTTACCAGGTCTTCTTATATACTGCACAGCAGTCTCTTGTTCCTGTTCTTGGTTGTCCTCAGCTAGAAAAGCATCGACAACAAATGGTATTCTTGGGAGAAATAAGGAAGGATTCAGGTACAATGCGTGATAGGCCTATGTGCATCTTGGTGAGCTGGTTTAGCCTCTCACTCTACTTGACTACTTGTTACCTGAACCTTTCTTGAGCTTGATTACTTGTTGGGTTGGCTTAGCCTCTCCTATACTTGTTACTTGATGATACTTGATATATGTTTAGTTGAGTATCTACTTGTATTGCATGATAACATGACATATAGTTGCATGTTAATAGCTTACTGAGATTTATCTCACCCTTTATTTGTTTAATTGTTTCCCCCCCCCAGGAAAGCAGGGGATAGTACGCAGTGAGGCTCGACTTAGCTGGGAATTTACTCAGCAGGATATTCTTGTTCGAAGTTAGTGTCCTTTTATATTTTGGTAAGGACGATCTTGTATGGGTTAATAAACTCTGGGCTTGTATTGGGGGTAGTATTTGTTGTCCCTAGACAGTTCTTGTTGCTAGCTTATTTGCTAGGCATGTCTTCCGCTGTATGTAACCTTGTTTGGTTTTAATTTTCTTGGTCTAGAAATCGTGTGAGCTATCTTAGCTCCCTATTCTTGAGTATATATGTCATGTCAGTTTTGTTTTTAACAGGTATTGTTCCTGTTTCCCGTTAGTTTCTTGTTTCTTGTTAGTTACGCGCACCAGGTTCGAGGTTCTATTAGGGAATCCCGGGACTTGGGGCGTGTCAGTGTGGTATCAGAGCTATGGTTTAGCTCTTAGCCTGGATAGGGTCTATGGCCTAGGTTGGGTTAGTCTTGGGTGTGTTTTCGACGCCGAGTGCTTCGTTACTTGTTGTTATACCAGGCATAGGACTGGTGTTGATTGTGTTAATCCAATTGGATTAGATGGTTTGAGAATCGAGAGCGCGAGTCTTTAAAGACTTGGGCGTATTTATCTTGTCTTGTGGACATTGTTTCGTGTTATATATGCATACTTGTCCTTATCTTGTGAATTACGTGGAAGTGTATTCTCTAGTAAGAGACTACGTGTTGATATTGTTATTAGTAAGAGCTTGATAGAAGTGTGGGTGATAACACCCTATACGTTCTATGTTAATTTGGTCGTGTTACCTAGATGGGACATTGATGTGATACGTGATATAGCTTGGCCGTCTACGTGTCATGACTTGGCTTTCTATGTGTTAGGCCAATCTTGTTTACCATAATAGATGGTAATTAATTCTCTGCTAGTATGCTTGACTATATATGTGAGCATGATAGATTTATGCATAACCTTTATGTTCTGCATTGAAAGTTTAGAAAGGATTCTTGAGATTGTATTGGGTATTTAACCTATGTGATTGATAGTGGAATTTCTAAACCAAACCATATGGATGTATCCATTCTTGATGAGAAACTTGGATTATCTTGAGTTGTGACAGTGCGAATACAGTGCTGACATCTGGATTAATGTTCTTGACATCGATTGAGTTAAACGAGTTGAAGATTCAACTTGAGAATTTCTTGATAGAGGATATATCTACCTTGTAGTGGATGTCTGAAGTGAGTATCTGTGTTGACCTATAAGTGGAAACAACCAAGGTACGTGTGTTCTTGAGATTTCGTGGTCTTGTTAGAGATTCATGAATGAATTTCGAAGGCAGCTCCATTGTTAACCATTTGACACCGAGAGCTACATCTTTTGATGGATTGTCTTGATGGATTGATATAAGTAAAGTCAGTTCTGAATATTGAAACAATGGATAACCACGACTTCAGTATTTGAGATTTCCTAGTGGATTTGACTAGTATTACAGTGATCTGGAGGATATGACCAGTCCTATTATTTCTAGTGGATATGTCAAGTTTCACCGATATAGTGGATTGACTAATCGAGTCTACTTGACTTTATGTGTTTTGATGTTATAATTGATACATCTAAATTGCATAGAATATTTGTGAGTATCTGTGCATGGTCGTGATGTTCTTGAGTTCTACTTGTTGATTATATATGTTATAATCTTAATCTAGTAAAAATTCGAGGACGAATTTTCTTTAAGGTGGGGAGGATGTAACGCCCATCCTTAATCTCGTTAAATATTTGACTTATTTGTTAAATTCTTGACTTGCTTGTTAAATTCGTGATTAGCATATTTATATGCTATTTTATTTGAGTTAATTATTTAATTACTTTAGAAAATTAATGTGGTTAAACGTCAAAGTTGGAAGTTTAGGGGCCTTTTTGTAATTAGTGAAACTTGAGGGGCCTAATTGCAATTTCTCGAAAGTTATAAGTATATATAGTAGTGTTGCTTTCTCTGAGAATCATTTTCTCTCAAGTCTTCTCGTTGCTTCCTCTGTTTCATAAAGAAGGTTTAGGATTCTTCCTATTCTCGACTCCTCGAGCTTAATTATCCATCCGTTCGTGATTCTGGTCCCGGATAAATATTCGTGGCGTTGAATAGAGCGTTCCAGACCGATCAGAAATTTATTTGGGTCAACTTGATTTTTGACTAGGTAAGTTATTGACTCCCCCTTACTTGTAATAACATGCATATATGTTATTCCCGCTATTTGTTCTTGTTAAAATTGTGTTTTGGGCAATTTTCGTGATACTAGTAAATTTGGGACGAAGGGAGTATTTCGTACAGAGAACCAAGAACATGAACCTAAATCTAATGGGTTTGCAAATTGTTAAATTATACTCCTATTCGTGAGACGGTAAAATAGTAACTGGATTTAAATATTATTAGAAAAATTATACCATTATTTGTGGTACGGGGAAATGAATGGAAGTATCTCTAAATGGGTATATTAGTATAATATAAAATTGTACTTATACTTTTGGGGACGGTGAAATATTAAAATTGGAATAAAAGGAAATTGTCCTATTATTTATGGGACGGTAAAAGAAATGAATTGAGCCTGAAATAATGTTTTGGGTATTGCCTAAGAGTTAGTAAAAGTTACTCCTATGCTTGGGACGGGAAATTTCTTAACCTGGGAAAGAAATGAAAATTTCGCATTTTGGTACCTTGTGCGACCGCACAAAAACCTTGGGCGACCGCCCATCTTTCTGAAAGGTTTTTTTCAAAGGAATTGACCTGCTTGTGTGCGACCGCACAGGCAATTTTAGGCGACCGCACAGTTACCTGAAAAACAAAATCTTGTTTAAAGTTTGTATAAGTTGGAAGTAACTCTAGTTAAGGTATATAACCTTAGTATAAGATGTCCTAGAAAGTGTTGTGACACCTTAGGGACATCAGAACTTGGTTTTAAACGTGTATACTCATTGAATTAAAATGAGAACTTAGTCTTGTACATGGACACTTATAGAACTCAAATGAGAACTTAAGTATAAGAGTAACAACTCTTTTATATGTCTTGAAAGTGCTATGAACAAGCACTTATGTGTTATGCTTGTCTTGAAGCCAATGATTGTGCACCTTAGGGGCATTAAAACAATGACTTGAGCTCGAATATCCTATGTAGGGATTATGAACTTATAAGTATGAGTTGTATAGCATTGACTTAATTTGAACTCGAAGTATTCTTGGTCTAGGTTTAGGGTACTACCCTAGATGGCCTAGATGAGTGTTGTAGAACACTCTAGTACTGAAAAATAGTCCCTTTGTGATCAAATGAAATGTGGACTTGAATCATAATTAAATGATAACTTGAATATAAGAGTAATAACTCTTTTATGTGTCTTGCAGTCAATGTTTGTGTACCTTAGGGACACCAACTAATGTCTAGAGCTTGAATGTCCTATGAAAAGGATTGGAAAATAATTCGTGAAAGATGTATAATTTATCTTCCTAGCTTGAACTTGAAGTATAAGATAATTAACTCTTGTACATGTTTAATCATCCAAAGAAATGGATTGAGAACTTGGATATAAGATGATAAGATCTTGTATATGTATTGAATGTCCTGAATGTCTTGAATGTCTTGAATGTCTTGAATGTCTTGAATGTCCTGAATGTCCTGAATGTCTTGAATGTCTTAAGAGGAGACAGTAACTTGAAGTATAAGACAATAAAATCTCGTACATGACTTGAACATCCAAATGATTGGATTAAGACTTGAATATAAGATTATAAAATCCTGTACGTGCCTTGACACCAATATAGGTGTATGGTAATAAACTTGAAAGAGTCTTGATGTGTATATGCGAATCTTGCATATATTTACTTGATAGAATGTGGCTTCTTGATTGATTGCTACATGGTATGAATAACCAAAGAATTGGGTTATGGAACTAGATAGAGAATGATTAACTCTACTACATACTTGAACTTGATACATGTATATTGGAAGTGCTATAAATAAGCACTAAAGTGTAAATGATTTAGTTTTTAATCGTGTATATACTCAATGAAGTATATAAAATATAAAGAAGATATCTTGTCTTGAAATGAGTTCCTAAAGAAACTAAGGACTAGTGTAATATGAAGATCATTCATAAAATCGTGAATACTACGATTTAAATTAATAAGAATGGTTATAGAACACAGTATGTGTTAGGAAATGTATTCGATTATTAACGATACATATACGTGAAGTATGACTGTGTCTAGGTACAAGGTGACCTATTCTTCCACGTGTTTAGAGTCTAAGGTATTGGGCTCTACTTGATAGTAAGGGTATCGTGATAGACACTTTAATGTGTTAAACGTGATATAAATATGTACGTGCAAACTTGGCATGTGATTAAGTGATATACCCTACTACGTGATTGAGGTCTGTTATTAATAGAACCTAACTTGGATTGATCGTGTTACATGGACACTTACGTGCCATAGTTGAACTTGATTGGTATTCGCAATAATTGCGTATGGGTACTTGTATTCTCGTGAGCACATGATACATAATTACATGGTGCATATTCTCGTGAGCACATGATACATAATTACATGGTGCATATTCTCGTGAGCACATGATACATGATTACATGGTGCATAAAGAATAGTCCACTAATAAGGGACTGAGTTCTGTTCTCGTAGTTCAAGTAAATATCTACTTGTACATTCTTGTGTGAGTCCAGCTGGTTCTCCTTGCTTTTTCGGAAATATATAGGTTCACGCTTGTCGCGAGAGCTGGGGTTTAAGTGACAATCGGGTCCCTATGTATTTCCGCCTGACCCCTTACTACCGGCCATAGTAAGGGCATAGCTTCCTTGGTTGGAGCAATAAGCCTGACCTAAGTGAATGCTAACTCCTGTCCTGTTCACCTCTTGGATCTTGTTCTTGTGGATGACACTGGTTACCAGGTCTTCTTATATACTGCACAGCAGTCTCTTGTTCCTGTTCTTGGTTGTCCTCAGCTAGAAAAGCATCGACAACAAATGGTATTCTTGGGAGAAATAAGGAAGGATTCAGGTACAATGCGTGATAGGCCTATGTGCATCTTGGTGAGCTGGTTTAGCCTCTCATTCTACTTGACTACTTGTTACCTGAACCTTTCTTGAGCTTGATTACTTGTTGGGTTGGCTTAGCCTCTCCTATACTTGTTACTTGATGATACTTGATATATGTTTAGTTGAGTATCTACTTGTATTGCATGATAACATGACATATAGTTGCATGTTAATAGCTTACTGAGATTTATCTCACCCTTTATTTGTTTAATTGTTTCCCCCCCCCAGGAAAGCAGGGGATAGTACGCAGTGAGGCTCGACTTAGCTGGGAATTTACTCGGCAGGATATTCTTGTTCGAAGTTAGTGTCCTTTTATATTTTGGTAAGGACGATCTTGTATGAGTTAATAAACTCTGGGCTTGTATTGGGGTAGTATTTGTTGTCCCTAGACAGTTCTTGTTGCTAGCTTATTTGCTAGGCATGTCTTCCGCTGTATGTAACCTTGTTTGGTTTTAATTTTCTTGGTCTAGAACTCGTGTGAGCTATCTTAGCTCCCTATTCTTGAGTATATATGTCATGTCAGTTTTGTTTTTAACAGGTATTGTTCCTGTTTCCCGTTAGTTTCTTGTTTCTTGTTAGTTACGCTCACCAGGTTCGAGGTTCTATTAGGGAATCACGGGACTTGGGGCGTGTCAGAAATTCCTAAGGTGAATCATGCTGGTAAAAAGGGCTAAACACAAGAAATTAAAAAGCAAAATTATTTCTATGAGTATCCTAAAAACCAGACTGGAAGAGATCCAAAGTGGAAAGGGAAATCCACAGCGGCTGAGGCAACCAAGGAAGTATTGAGTGATGAAACCGCTCCTGGTCGGTTTAAGGAATATCCTGTTATATTTCCTAAAGCCGCACCTAAGAGAAAGGTGGAACTCAAGAAGGTTAACTTTGTTAAAGCCAAAACCGCTAACCCAGTAAAACATGAGAAACCTAAGGTCAGTAATGGGTTTGTAAAACCGCAACCACAACCTGGCTTAATTCATTGTTCTATTTGTGCCGATTTTGGTCATAGTGCTGGTCATTGTATTTTAAGATTCACACCCAATGCCAAGGCACGTAAAAATCCTAAGGTCAAACAGGTGTGGGTCCCAAAAAGCTGCTAACCCTAGGACCCGAGGAATAAGGGGGACCAAAACCTTTTATGTTTATTTTTCAGATTTCATGTTTTATGGCTGGAACCGCTAAGAAGAAGAAGGATCTCTGGTATTTGGATAGTGGATGCTCATGACACATGACTGGAGATTCAGAACTACTCTGCAGTTTCATCCAAATGAAAGGTCTCCCAGTAGTGTTTGGTAACAACAAGAAAGGAGAAACAGTAGGATATAGAGCAATCAAACGAGGAAAGGTGACTATTGAAAATGTGTCACTAGTAGAAGGACTCAAGCACAACCTTCTCTCCATATCTCAGTTTTGTGACAAAGGAATGAACTGCATCTTCACATCAACTAGCTGTTATATCAAAGATGCTTCCTCTGGAGTCACTCTACTGACTGGCAATAGAACAGGGGATGTTTATATAATAGATTTAAGCAATATTGTTTCTATTGCTGACCTCTGTTTTGTAGCCAAAAATATAAGTGAAAGCAGCTGGTTATGGCATAAGCGGCTCAACCACTTGAACTTCAAGTAGCTAGCAAAACTGCACATGGATGGTCTAGTAAAAGGACTACCCAAAGTGGCTGACCATCATGATGAAAAGTGTAAAGTATGCCAGCTTGGAAAGCAGCCCAAACAGTCATTTCCTAGTAAAACCGCGCCTTCAACGAACCGCTGTTTGCAACTGCTGCACATGGATTTATTTAGACCTGTCCCAACCGCCAGTATAGGAGGAAACCGCTATACACTTGTGGTGGTTGATGATTATTCAAGATATACATGGGTGGAAATGATGGCCTCTAAAGATGATACTTATGGCATCATAACCGCTCTCTTTAGACAGCTCCAAACTCAGAAATTGGATGACATTGTTGCCGTGCGTTCAGATAATGGAACCGAATTTACAAACAATGGTGTTGCCCAATATTGTGATGATCATGGAATTGATCATAATTTTTCTGCCGCTGGAGTTCCACAACAGAATGGAGTAGTGGAAAGAAAGAACAGAACTTTGATTGAAGCCGGGAAAACTATGATTGCAGAAGCAAAGCTTCCCAAATACTTCTGGGCCGAAGCTGTCAATACCGCATGTTTCACCTATAACCGCTCTCTCATCATCAAAGTTCACAACAAGACTCCTTATGAATTGTGGAGAGGCAGATCACCCAACATTGCCTTCTTCAAGATATTTGGATGCAAGTGCTACATCTTGTACAATGGCAAAGAGCATCGAGGTAAATTTGATGCCAAAGCCGATGAAGGTATTTTTGTTGGTTATTCTAAACACTCCAAAGCTTTTCGTTGTTTCAATAAGACATCTTTAAAAATTGTAGAGTCAGTCCATGTTACATTTGATGAACATGCTCTCCTTGAGCCACATATGGCTCCAAATGTTACTAATGATTTTAGTGATTTTGAGACAGGCACTAGGCATAGAGCAACTGACAACCATCCTACTCAAACCGCTATATCCAGTTCTTCAGCCGCACCTACTCAAACCGCTAATGGTGTAACTGTTGAACCGCTGTCCTCTGATCCCATTCAAACTGTTGAACCAGTTCCAAATCTAACCTTCAATGAAGATTTCAATGAATATCAAGATGATCCTCCTCTGGAAAATCTTCAATAAATAGTGGTTCAAGACAACCTCCCTCCTGAAATTAATGAGCATAGAGACCATCCAACTGCCAATGTTATTGGTCCTATCAGTACTGGTGTCCAAACCAGAGGGAGTTTGACTCACAGAGATGATCACAGTTTGTTCTCAACTGCTCTGTTATTTCAGATGGAACCGAAGAAGGTAGATGAAGCTCTAAGTGATCCAAGTTGGGTAATTGCAATGCAAGAAGAGCTTAATCAGTTTGAAAGATGCAAAGTTTGGACTCTAGTTCCAAGGCCCAGAGATCACACTGTAATTGGAATAAAATGGGTATATAGAAACAAGATGGATGAAAGTGGTGCTATAACTAGAAACAAAGCTAGGTTGGTTGCTCAAGGTTATAGGCAAGAAGAAGGAATTGACTATGATGAAACCTTTGCCCCTGTAGCCAGACTTGAAGCCATAAGATTATTCCTGGCCTATGCCTCCTTCAAGAAATTCAAGTTATATCAAATGGATGTGAAGAGTGCATTTCTGAATGGTGAACTACAAGAAGAAGTTTATGTAGCCCAACCGCCAGGATTTGAAGACAACAAATTTCCAAATCATGTCTTCAAACTCAAGAAAGCATTGTATGGACTCAAACAAGCTCCAAGAGCATGGTATGACACTCTATCTAAATTTCTTATTGAACAAGGCTTCTCACGAGGTAAAATTGATATAACTCTATTTATAGCTAAACACAAAAGTCATTCATTATTAGTTCAAATATATGTTAATGATATTATTTTTGGTTCTACTAATGAAACTATGTGTGTTAAGTTTGAGAAGCTAATGAAGAGTAAATTTGAAATGAGTATGATAGGAGAGTTGACATTCTTTCTTGGACTCCAAGTCAAGCAATGCCATGATGGGATCTTTATCAACCAAGCCAAATACACTAAAGATTTGATAAAGAAGTTCGGGCTTGAAACCGCTAAACCAGTTGATACCCCAATGCCTAAGGCCTGCAGTTTGGATCGAGATGAACATGGTAAGAAAGTTGATCAAACTCTCTACCGAGGTATGATTGGCTATTTACTTTACTTAACTGCTAGTAGGCCAGATATCATGTTTAGTGTTTGTGTTTGTGCTAGATTTCAAGCTGACCCTAGAGAATCTCATCTTATTGCTGTTAAACGTATTATTAGATATTTATGTGGATCTGTTAACCTTGGACTTTGGTACTCCAAAGAATCTTCATTTGATCTATTAGGTTATTCAGATGCTGACTTTGCAGCATGTAAGATAAGCAGAAAGAGCACAAGTGGTACTTGTCAGTTCCTTGGAACGCGGCTTGTGTCATGGTCCAGCAAGAAACAAGCGTCGGTTTCAGTCTCAACCGCTGAAGCTGAATATATAGCGGCTGGAAGCTGTTGCTCTCAAATTCTCTGGATGAAACAACAGTTGGAGGACTACGGGATATTTGAACAAAACTTCCCTATCTACTGTGATAGCACTGCTGCAATATCCATCTCCAACAATCCAGTTCAGCACTCAAAAACCAAGCACATCGACATAAGATATCATTTCCTCAAAGACCATGTTGAAAAGAAAAACATTTTTCTAGCGAAGGTGGGAACAGATGATCAAATTGCTGATATCCTCACCAAACCGCTTGAAAATTCCAGGTTCTATCATTTACGAGGAGAAATGAGTATGTTAGAACTAACTTAAGATATCATATCTATATATATTATTTTTAATATCTTTTGTTTAAGTGTTTTGGCTATGCTTAGAAAAGTCATCTAGTGTGCGGTTATGTCATATCAATTATAAGGACCTTTTTACAATTTTCTCTGCCGCATTAAATTCTATGTGACGTGGTACGCCAACTGTAGACAATCGTGCGCCGTTCTCGTCGTTCCATTACCCGAGGAACAGTTAATTGAGTATAAAAGACAAAGTTTATTTCTTTTTACCTTTTTAACTTCTTCATCATTTATCTCTCTCTTCTGCAAACCTCCATTTTCATCTTCAAAATTTCTTTTACTCTTTTCGAAATCTAAAATGGCACCTAAGAAATCATCCGACCCTTCTGCTCCATCTACATCTAAAACATCCAAAGGCGATATGGTATGATTTCTTGAACCCTTCACTCTTGCATTTCATATTTTTCCGCCATTGTTGCTCGTAAAAGCTTCTTCGTATTCCAATTCTTTTTCTTGCTTTTTCGTTCATTTTTTGGTTGATTATGCTTACATATGTTCATATATGCTGGGCTTGATGTTTATTTCTTGTCTTTTGTTCAATTTTTGAACAATTTTGATTTTTGGGTTTTTCGGGTGTTCTTTCGTATTTCTTTTGATACTATGTTCTAGGTTTATTATTTGAATTTGTTCTTTTAGAACTTTGTTAGTATCTGCTATTTTCGAGTTTTTTGGTATACTTCTTTCATATTTTGATTAAGTTTTTGTTTTGCATGTTTATCCCCTGTTCTTCATGTTCTTCATGCATTCAAATCCTTTTTCAAATTCTTTTCATGTCTAGTTTTGGGTGTTTACCATTTTACCCCTGTTTTGCTTCAACTGCCTATTTCATTGTTAGAATTCCTTGTAGCAGTTTGAATGCTTGGTTTATCAAACTGCTTGCACCAAACTCTTACTAACTTTGATTATTTTTAGGATGAATCCAACTTTGTACCTGGATCCCAGATCATTAAAGCCGAATTCGAAGCTGATGCAGTTGGAAGAAAACTGCTTGCCCTACTGGAATCGTCAAAACTGCTCCCTCTATTCCAATTAGATGAACCGAAGTTTGACAAAAGGCTTTGTCCTGAATTCTTTGACAATGGGATTGTCTGTATGGTACCCCTGTTGAATGGTAAAGGTGAAGAAATCAGAGACTTAGAGTCTGGGGAAGTGAAGACTGAAAATGCCATCAAGTCCACTGTCAGGACAAATGATGTAGTTTTATCTGCTTCAAAGGTTGCTATTCTGGCTGGGTTAGAAAATTCTGGAATTCTTTCCATCAAACCAGAGTTAGTCAGCCGAACTACTGAGGAGCTCTTGGGGGTCTCTGTCTTCAACACTAAGTCCACCCCCAATAAGGAGTTTGGAGAAATTATGGCTATGTTGTGTGATTTGGTAGATACTGGAGTGATGTGCAAGAATGGCAATCACAACAATTTCACTTCTGAGCAGTACAAATACTGCGTGGCTATCTACAAAGGGAAGAAGCTGCACTGGCCAAGGATCATCATGCAAGAAATGATCAATGCCCTCAGCCGCCATACTTCTGCCAAAGCCGCTAGAAAAACAAAGATCAGAACTCACTGCAGACTCTTAACTAAGTTCCTTCATCAGGATTCTGTGATCTTTAAGGCTTCTGTGGAAAATGAAGCTGAGTGGGTGCAACCGAATGAGAAGACCTTGTTTGGTGCTTCTAAGCTTGATGCTTTCAGAACCGGGTTTGGATGGCAGTTTGCACAAGCGGCATGGAATGCTGATCCTCTACCTGAAGAACAGAGAGGTCCCTTTCCTGAGGCTCGGCTCAATAAGTCAGGCAAACCTTATGCCGGTGCCATAGCAGATCAAGCCGCAGCTACAAGAGCTAGAGAAGCAGCTCAAACTGCTACCTTGAATAGGCTAGGAGTTAGCTTGGATGGAACTGAGGCTCCAGTTGAGAGGGAGTCTGCGGTTGAGGGGGAGCCTGCAATCCCTACGGCTCAACCCAGGGAAACCGCGGCTCCAAGAAAGAAGAAAGCCAAAGTCACTGACACTTCCAAACCCTCATCCAATCTTCCTCCAAAACCTTCATTACCAAAATCCTTCCTTATTCTATCCAATCCCTCTTCTGAACCGCTTCCACCTTCATCAAAACCTATTCCTTTCACTAAATCAACTCCTCCTACCTCTTCTTCTAAACCCCAGATAAAACCCCTTTCCCCAATCAAGCCAAATGTTGAAAAATCCTTGAATTTTGCACAAGATGTGAATCTCTTGAGAAAACTAAAAGCCTCCACCTCTGAACCTAAACCTATCTCACCTCCAAAATCCCATCTCAAACTGCCAACTGTTCAATTCACTGAAGAACAGTTGCAGCTAATCTTTTCTACTCTTCCCAACCACAAACCCTCCACTCAAACCGAGCCTGAGCAGACCGAAGTGTCTGAGGCTGCGGTTCCAGTTGACCAAACCGAGGTTTCCACAAGTGCGGTTCAGCCTGAGCAAACCGATTAGTTTGAGGCTGCAGTATTGCCTGAGAAGACTGATATGTCTGAGGCAGTTCAAGATGAACCTGAGCAAGATGATGACAATCTTGAGGTTCAACCGCTGAAGAAGAAGAGAAGGTTAGTAAAGAAATATGATTTTGTGGAGCACTAGCAATCAAGCCCACCTGGTGCAGTGGACTTCACTGAAGCTTCTGACAAGAAGGATCACTCACCCATTGAAGGCCCATTTGCAAAGGAGTTGAGAGAAAGAGCTGAACTGAGAAAGGCCGGGATAGACCCCATGTTGGTTGAAACCGCTCCTCCTTCTTTAAAACGAAAGCTAGAGTTTGACTCACCAGAGCACACTCCTTCACCTTCTGAATCCCCTACACTGCCGTTTGCTTTAGCAGTTCCACCGTTAGCTCAACCGCAATTGATCAATATCTCTGCCCCTTCGGTTTTGCCTGAGTTCACAGTTGCAGTTAGGACTCCCAAACCGCGTGGTTTGAAAAGGAAGTGTTCACAGGACATTGCGGCTTACCAAAAGAGGTTTAGAGCTACTACTTCCAAATCCAACCGCCATGGAGCCATCATCAGAGCCGCCAACAAACATGAAGAGCAACGACTCAAGTCTGGTCGTCCAAATCCTTTTGCAATCTTTCCAGCCGATGAATCTCAGGCTGCTTCAGATCAACTCATTGCTTCAACTCTTGATCAAATTATTGAAGATCTGCCAGTTGAGTTCATCTTTTCTCTCTGCTCTCAATTTTTCTTTAGGATAAACTGCATTGTCTTTCCTTATCTTTATAGATGGCAGTTCTCTCCTTTTACTTCCATTCCTCTCTCTAATACCCAACTTCTTTCCATTTCCCCTTCTTTTCCCTACACTTCATTTTCTATCATTCCTTTTCCTTCCTCCCTTTTTGAAACTGATCCAGTCAAGATTCAGTTTGTTCTGGATTCATTTTTTGCTCAATCTGCATTTCTTTCCTCTCTGCCCTTCCTTGTTCATGCCATTAAGAGGGAGAATGCTATTGACCCTCAGATTGGGAGAATGGAATTCAAGATTGAAACCCTTCTGGAGAACCAGCTCAAGTTAGAACAGAATCTTGAAACTCTGAATGAGTTGTCTTCTCTCAGACTTGAAGCGGCCCAAGAAATGAATGAGGCTCTAGAGAATAAGTTAGACCAACTAGCTGATCTAACGGTTTCATCAACTGACTACTTAGTTCAGTATGCCAACGACCTGAAGAAGCTTTCTGAAAAAATCTTAGAGAAGGTAAATGAACCGACCCATCTTCGCCTTAAGTCAGCTGAATATGTGTTTGAAACCGCCAGCATAGTTGAACCTTCTGATGCTTAAACCGTTGTCCAAGCCGCCGCCAGGGTTCCTGATAGAACTGATTAGAATTCTTTCTATCCTTTGTAATCAGTTTTTGCCTTTCATTATTTTCCTTGTAATTTGTAACTTCTAAAACCTTTAAAGGATTATAATGAAAATGAATGCATTGCATCCAATATTCCAAAACTTTGTTTATTCAAACTACTTGTTTGTGGAACAATGCATTTTCAAAACCCATGCACTTTAATCCATCATGAAAACATTTTCTAAGTGTATGTGTTTTAAACATTCAGTTTAAACATGCATATCTGGTTTTCATAATCAGATCTCTTTATATGCATCTGAATGTATTTCTTATCTATCTGTTTTTCATTTCCTTTGTTTTTGATAGATTAGAAATCTATGGTATAGCATTGTGTGTGCATTTGACTTGGGACATGCAGTTTCAATACATACTCTTTTGAGCATGTTCTTACCAAGTACAATGTTTTCTCTATCATAATGTGGTAATGGCATCAATCAAATAGGGGGAGATTGTTAGGATTCATTGTTAGTACACCCACCTGATTTGATTGACCCATTCCACATGTCTTTTTATGGACTTTAGGTTTACCTGTAATGAAGTTTTACTTCAATTTTTAGACAAGTCCATTTATAGATGTTTAGTAGTTAGGCTGAGTTATGATCGGTTTATTCATAGCGGTTTAGTGTCCCTCAAGACGCCATCTTCAAACCGCCAGCATGGTGCCTTAAGTCCTTCATCAAACCGCAGTTAGTTTGTGTCTTTGATGAAACCGCATTTAAACATTCATGAAACCGCACATGCATCTGGTGGAACCGCCGACCAAGATATTGAAGAAGTTATTGCTGTCATTTACTCCTTGAAGACAAACATTCGCTTTTCAACCGGAAATGAATGACTGGTGACTTTTCCATAAACTTCAAGTCATGGTTCAGTTATTCTTGGAATGTCGGTTTGTCTCGCTTTTTGAAAAGTTACCGTTGTACTTTTCCAACAACTAAAAGGACAATGTCAGGTAGTGATCCAACAACTTCCTGCCACAAAGCAAAAGCAAAGGACGACAGTGACAGGTCAACCAATGGGATTGTGACAACGCATAAAACCGCCATACAATGACTCACCTCATTGTACAACGGTCACTAATGCCCTCACTATAAATAGCCTTCATTTCTCAACAATGAAGGTTGCTGAGCTTCAAAGAGAATATCCCAAGTATTCAAGTTTGCTTTGAAGATTGAAAACCCAGATATTCATATCTTCATCATCTCCTTAGCAAACCCAGAGTTCTTCATCAAAGCTTCAAGCCTTCATACCATCACAACTCAGCCTTGCACAGAAAGTAATCATTTGCTCACCATCACTTAGATACTTTGAGCTCTTGATTTCTTTCCACACTACACACCCGGAGTATATTTTCTTATAGATTATATACCTCGAAAACACAGGTTGTTACAATAGCATTGTTAGGTTAGATTGTTTATTTAGAGTTTGGATTCATTTGTAATCGTGTAAAAACTCCTCTAAATCAATACAAGTCTAGTAGCTATTAGAAAATCCTAGGTTAACCACCTAGGTAGAGGACGTAGTTCTTTCAAGAACGAACCTCTTCCAATTGTGTGTCTTTGATCTTTATTTTCTGTCTTGTCATTTACATTTATGTTTATGAGCTTTATTTACGTTTATGTGAAATGACTTGATAAATGATTTGCATAATTTTGTGATACTTCAGTTGTGCCTTGTCAGTTGCATCATTCCTTTTCAACCACTTAAACCGCCCTACTCTTTATAATTCAGTTTGGCCAAAACCCCGCTGTGCATTTTATCTGAGCGGTTCTAGTGCCTTAAACCGCAATAGACCAAACTGATAAGTACTTGGTTGATTTTCAAGGGTATTTCGAAAAAGATTTTAAACCGCTATTCACCCCCCCTCTAGCGGTTCTATACCCTTGTTGCCCTTTGGGACCAACAGTTACCTTATCACCACCTGCACATCTCAAGGCTGTAAAGATCTTCTCAATACTTTCGATCCACTCTTCTGCCTTCTTAGCATCAAATTCCCCGTCAAAGCTACGAGGTTTCAACTTCAAGAACCTTGTAAGTCGATTATGATAATCCCAGTCTACATTATCAACCATCTCTTCCTGAGGAGTTACAGATCTCAGCTGATTACTACCACTTGTACCTTCAGAACTCATTGTACCTGTAGGTAAACACTCGGCGTTAATAACACCCCAAGACTAACCCATACCTAGGCCGTAGACCCTATCCAGACTTAGAGCAAACCAAGGTAGCTAAACAGGGTAGCTAAACCAGGGTAGCTCTGATACCAACCTGACACGCCCCCAGGTCCCGGGATCCCCTAATAGAACCTCGAACCTGGATGCGTGTGACTAACAAGAATCAAGAACTAACCATAAACTGGATGACAACTGTTTATAACAAACTGACATGATATATATACTCTAGAGTAAGAAGCTAAGATAGCTCACACCACGAGTTCTAGACAAGAAAATTTAAACCAAACATGACTATACACAGCGGAAACATGCCTAGCACATATGCTGGCATTACAAGATGTCTAGAACCAACAAGAGACAACAAGTCTACCCAAAAATACTTAGTTACAAAACCCATAATACATCGTCCTCACCAAAGTGTAAAAGGACCACAATCCCCAAAAGAATAACCACCTGCGTAGTAAGCTCCCTGCTATACCGAGCCTCACTGCGCACTATCACTAGCCTTCCTTTGATCTAAGGAAAACAAATAAACAAGGAACGGGGTGAGATAAATCTCAGTAAGCTATTAGATGCAACTACATGACATGTTATCATGCAATTCAAGTAGATACTCAAGTAATCATATATCAAGTATCATCAAGTAACAAGTATATGAGAGGCTAAGCCACTCCTCAAGTAGCACATAAGGCTAAACAAGCAAGTTATAAAGGATATTTCTTCCTTCCTTATCCCTCCAAGAATACCATTGTTGTCGTAGCTTGTATTACTTTGACAATCACGATCAATATCAAGAAACTGCTTATTCAGTATATATCAGAAGACCCGGTAACCAGTGTCATTCCCAAGATCAAGACTCATGAGGTGTTCAAGAGTTTAGCATTCACTTAAGTCAGGCGTATTGCTCCAACCAAGGAAGCTATGCCCTTACTATGGCCGGTAGTAAGGGGTCAAGCGCAAATACATAGGGACCCGATTATCACTTAAGTCCCAGCTCTCGCGATAAGCGTGAACCTATATATTTCCGAACAAGCAAGGAGAACCAGCTGGACTCACACAAGAATGCAGAAGTAGGTATTTACTTGAACTACAGGAGAAGAACTAATCCAAAAGTAGTGGACTAGCTCAACAAGGAACATGCTTCAAGTAATCAAGAAGTCACCTTGTTATCAAGCAACTATATGCAATGTTTGCACACACACACAACAAGAACATGTCTCATACAAGTTAGTGCTTGTTCATAGCACTTTCTAGTTCATTACCATACATATGTATTGGCATCAAGTCATGTACAAGATTTTATTATCTTATATTCAAGTCTTAATCCAATTCTTTGGATGTTCAAGTCATGTACAAGATTTTATTGTCTTATACTTCAAGTCATAATTCCAATCTTTGGACATTCAAGCATGTATAAGAGTTATACATTTACTCTTACAAAATCCTAATCATATTCTTAGGATGTTCAAGTCTAAAACTTTGTTCTAATGCCCCTAAGGTGCACAAACATTAGTTTCAAGACAAGCATAACACATTAGTGCTTATTCCTAGCACTTACAAGACATATAAAAGAGTTACTACTCTTATACTTAAGTTCTCATTTGAGTTCTATAAGTGTTCATGTTCAAGACTAAGTTCTAATGCCCCAAAAGGTACATATACACTTGCTAGGACATCTTATACTAAGGCTCTATGCCTTAGGAGGGATAAACTTTCATCTCCATTTAGTTTGAAACACTTTTGTGAAACAGGGGTCATGGACGGTCGCCCAACCCCAGCCTGGGCGGTCTCCCAAGATCACACTATTTGAAAACTGAGTCTGATGATATGGGAGGTCGCCCATAACCACTCTGGGCGGTCGCCCAAGGCCTAAATCAGCAAAACCCAAATTTCTTCCCAGACTTAGAATTCTCCGTCCCAAGCGTAGGAGTAACTTTTTACTAACATTATAACAATTCCTAGGAAGGCATATCAACTTATTTCAAGTTTATTTCATTACTTTTACCCAGTAGGATATACTCCCTTTGTCCCAAAATTACAAGTATCAAAGAAATTACCCAAAACACAAATTTAACAAACACAAGTATCAAGGATAACATATATGAATGTTATTACAAGCAACAGGGAGCTAATAACTTACCTAGTCCGAAATCAAGTTTACCCAAATAAATTTCTATTCGGCCTGGAACGCTCTATTCAACGCCACGAATATTTATCTGGGATCGGAATCGAGAACAGAGGGATAATTAAGCTCGAGGAGTCGAGAATAGGGTAAAAACCTAACCCTAGCTTTAGAACAGAGGAAACAACGTAAATGATTTGGGGAAGAATGATTCCTCAGGCAAACAACAAGTTGATATACTTGGAACTTTCCAAGAATGACACCTAGGCCTCTCAAGTTTCACTTTTAACAAAAAGGCCCCTAAAGTCAAATTTTCACAAATGACCCAAAAGTCAAAACTAAACATTTAACCACCTTAATATTCTAAAGTAGTTAAGAAATTAACCCAAGTAAAACTAACACATAATAAGCAAGTTCAAGTATTTAACAAGTAAGTCAAATATTTAACGAGATTAAGGATGGGCGTTACAGGTACACTTCTTCTTCTTCTTCTATTTTATTCATGTCTTTTTAGATGTATGCAATCCCCACCAAATGGGACATGACCAAATGACCACTTTATTACATTAAAGTTGGTCAAGGTCATCTCCCTACATTTCAATCTCTTCTTTAATTTCCTATCCATTTCTTAATGTAATTGTATAGTATAATTGTTACATGTAATCTTTAGCATAAATTAATAAATAAAACAATTCTCTTTTATTTCTCTTTTATTTTCCCCTTTCTTTTCATTTTAATTGTTAGTACTTTTTATTGAAGAACATTTAACATTAGAACACCAAAAGTAGCAAGACCCGCGTAAGCGGGGCGGAGTGGGTGTTTAAGTACTTCCCACTCCGTCACCTAACCCCCGAACCCTTCTCTCCCGAATCTTTGGTTTTCGTACAAAAATTGGCTTTCTTTAGGTTTTCTCGCGTTCCTCTAAAAACGCGGGTGGCGACTCTTAAAATCACGTAGACATCCTAGGATAATTCACCGCTCTAGCCAAGCCGTGGTTCCCCGGGGTATCTACAGAGTGAGATATATCTAAGCTGTGGCATATCAGGCTCGATCACATGAGCACTCGAGAGATGCATCACTTGACTAACAGAGATCTTCTTTATGGACATAAGATCAAGGATCTTAAAAGCGTTCTGGATTATATCCACTCAGAAAGTTGGGGACCTTCACGTCAGAAATTTCTAAGGGGGCACATATATTTCTTGTCTATGGTTGATGATTATTCTAGGAAGACTTGGGTGGTTATCATGGAGCATAAAAATGGGGTCCTAAGGAATTTTAAGGACTGGAAGACGGTAGTAGAGAACCAGACAAAGAAGAAGATCAAGAAGCTCCGGACAGATAATGGTTTGGAGTTCTGCAGTACTGAGTTCGATTCGTTTTGCAGAGAGGTGGAGGCTTCTAGACATCTCACTAGCAGAGGCATGCCACTGCAGAATGGTTTAGCAGAATGGATGAATCAGATATGGCTTGTGGGACACTCTCCAATGCAGAGTTGTCTAAACGTTTCTGGGCAGAAGCGCTTAGTACAACATGTTACTTGATTAATCATGGACCTCATACCGGTATTGGCCTCAAAGTTCCTTATAAGGTATGGACTGGTAAATCCATGATTGTTTCAAGTGTTGGAGGTGTTGATAAACAGGTAGAGCAACAAGATACTGAAGAGTTAGTTGTCCTACAGTCAGATATTGAAAAACAGGTGGAGCAACAAGCTACTGAAGAGTTAGTTATCCCACAGTCAGATGTTAATCAGGATCCACCAACAGAGACAGAGACTGAAGCACCAGAAAGTTCAAGTTCAGTTCTCGAGGAACATGGGTTAGCACAAGGAAGGTCTAGAAGAGCTAATTTTGGGAAGCCTCTGGAGAGGTATGGATTTGAAGACTTGGTGTCTTATGCACTGCTGGTTGCTGAGGAAGTTGAGCCCGTTATTACGGAACCTTCTACTTTCAATAAAGCAGATACATGTTCAGATTCATCTCAGTGGTATGCGGCTATGGGTGATGAGATGGAGTCTCTTCACAGGAATCAGACTTAGATTGACTATAAGGCCAGAAGGCAGAAAGATTGTGACTTGCAAGTGGATCTTCAAGAAAAAGGAAAGGATGTCACCGGCAGAAGGGTTCAAGTATAAAGCTCGCGTTATTGAAAGGGGTTTCACACATAGAGAGGAGGTGGACTACAATGGGATCTTCTCAACAGTGGTCAGACACACTTCGATCAGAGTGTTGCTAGTAATAGAGGGAGAGATATACATGACAGAGTCGGAAGGATCCCAAGTTCCTGGTAAGGATGATCAAGTTTGTAGATTGAAGTAATCGCCTAGGTAGTGGTACAAAGGATTTGACAGCTATGTGATAGCAGCAGTCAAAAAGTCAGAGATTCAGAAGCTGAAAGGCTTATTGGTCGCAAAGATGAAGGGTTTGGGTAACGTGAAAAGAATTCTGGGTATGGAGATCTATAGAGACAGAGCCAAACGGAAACTATTCTTATCCCAGAAAAGATGCATCAAGAAAGTTTCAAAGAGGTTTAGTAGGTCAATAGCTAAGGCTATAGACACTCCGGGTGCAGTGAATGCACAGACAGTCGTGTTTGGGCCCAAATCGGTTGAGGAGAAAGAGTATATGGCTCGAGTATCCTATGCTAGTGAAGTTGGTAGTTTGATGTATGCTACAGTACACACCAGCAACGTCTGACTCGTCTATGGAGATGGGACAGAATGTGCAGTCGAAGGTTTCTCAGATTTGGGTGATGTAGATATAAGAAGATCGAAGATCGGATGCGTGTTCATGCTTGGTGGGTCAGTTGTCAGTTGGAAGGCTACATTGCAGGTGAATGTGACGTTGACTACAACAGAAGCAGAATACGTGGCATTGACAGAGTCCGCTAAGGAAGGAATATGGTTGAAGGGATTGATCAGCAATCTTGGGATACATCAGGATCAGGCTATTATTTATTTCGATAGTTTGAGCTCGAATTTTTTGGCCAATGATCAAGAGAGGACCAAGCACATTGGTGTCAGACATCATTTCCTAAGGGATGAGAAATGGGTAAAGATGAAGGTAGGGACGGCGGACAACCCTGCAGACATATTCACAGAACCCGTGACGGGAAGCAAGTTCCAACATTGTTTGGACTTACTGAATGTTCGCAACTATTAGATAACAGAAGAGGCGAGGGGGGAGAAAAGGTTTGTTGTCATGGAGATTCAAAGTCAAGGTGGAGATTGTTAGATTAATGCATTTGAATTTGGGACGCCGAGTTAAAGGATTAAACAATAGGGAGATTTCGTAATTTCGGGACAGTGCAGATCAGAGGGTCCGGCCGGACCAGGTCAAGGACCCGACCGGACCTAGGCAAAAGGCGTGTCAAAAAGTTTACGTCAGAATTGGTCTTTGGAACAAGGAGAGGGATCCGACCGGGTGTTCAAGGGGATCCGACTTGACCAAGGAGGATCCGACCGGACCAGAACAGTTACCCAGGCGGACCAAGTCCTTGTAAAGGCAGAATTCGCTGTTAAACTGGGATTCCGCAGAAGGAAGGTTTTCGGGTCAGTTTTGGACTAGAATTCCAAGTTCCTACTAGATTTTGAGATAGACTATTAGTGGTATAAATAGAGGCAATTAGTTTATATCAAAGTTAGCCGAAAGTCTCAGATAAATCATTAGAGTGCTCAGAGCGAGGTCTGTAATTCTACAGTTACACAATTAGGAATTATTGTGATCAATAATTCGTGTAGCAGTAATAGTGTGATCTTGTAATCGTTTCTCCAGATTGATAATAATATTCTCTCCCCTCCCAGTGGACGTAGCCAAGTTGGTGAACCACGTAAATTGGTGTTCTTGTGATTGCTCGCTTTTCTTATCAAGTCTTGTTATTGCTCTAACAAACTTTACATGTGCACGGGTACTAGTGTAGCAAGATGCAAATAGCAAGGGTCGAATCTCAATAACTTGGTGGAGAAAAATACACTACAAGAAAACACGCAGATACCGACGGATTGACAGATACAATTCCTTTTCTATTGGCGACGGATTACCGACGAGATAATGATGACCTAAAGAAGGAAACAAAACATGCAAAATGGGACGAAAATACCGACGGATTTAGTGACGGAATCCTTTCCGATTGCAATCCGTCGGTATTGTTATCGACGGATTTGTGATGGATTTCATGATTCAATTTTTTTGTTTTTATGTAGCGAGGGATGTTAGTCGTCGCTATATACTAAAAAAATTAAATTATATTTAATTTAGCGACAAATTAACGACGGATTAGATAGGTCCTTAATTACTGACGGATTAGAGACGGAAGGCTTTTTTTTTTTTAAAAAAAAAGGAAATTAGATCAGAAAGTAAAAAGAAAATATCCTTTTTATTGCCTAGATTGACATCGACATATCAACATCGCGGCGAAAACTCAATTCCCCCTTACAGTCTGATTCCGGTGACCATCAAAAACATCGCCCGCATGTTCTTCGATTTCCTTCTCCGGCTGCACCATCTCTTCTCGCCTCCCATCTCCTGCTCAGCAAACAACCATTGCCGATTCTCCCTACAGTCCGATTCCGACGATTCTCCTCTCTATCGCCTCTCTTCTCTGGCTCTGATTCCGAGGTGATACTATCCTCTCTTTCAACTTGTCTTTCTCTTGCTATCTAGTTGTTACTTTTTTTGTTCCTCCTCTCTATCTCTCTCAGTTACAAATTAGGGTTTTTTCCTATATCTGACTTCTATCACTCGATTACAAATTTCGGGTTTGATTCTTACACAGTGTGTGTGCTGTATTGAATCTTTTGATTGATTAGCATAAATCTGTAATTTTTGATTTAATATTGGATTTGATCTATTTCTCTTGATTACAAATTAGGATTTATTTTTCTTCAAATATTTGGTATTATCTGTTCATGGGTATGGTCATTCACAACCAAAAATAAAAACTGTGAATGCACACTTGCACAATATTTATGCTTCCTTAACTCTACATTTGTACTTGTTCCAAATTCATATTTGTCATGCATTGCTCTTGAAAACCAACAACTATTGCTCTTGACAACCAGAATGACCTTTTGAAACTTTTTTTACATTGAAAAACATTATCCGTAAATGATATTTTTCAAAAAAAAAAAAAAGTTCATTATTTTTTTTTGGGAAACAAAATATTGAAATTGAATAGCAAGAATGTTTATGATTTATTTCTATTAAAATGAACATTTTCAAAAAGAACCTTAAATTCAAAATGTCTATTCATATAGACGAATTGTTTTTTATGAGGATGACACAAAACTATTTTAAATTTTTTTTCTTTTGGTTTATTAATATAGGAATCAAAATGAATTTCGATCGTAGTTGGATGTATAAACGCTTTGAGAATGAGTTTTTAACACACTCTTTTGTTGAAGGAGTTGAGAATTTTGTTGAATACGCAATTAGTCAGACATGATGGAAGGACGGGGACAAAATTAAGTGCCCATGTAAGCTAGAAAAGAGTCAAAATAGGAGGTTTCTTGATGTGGAAATGGTGAAGTTCCACTTGGTGAAACATGGGTTTGTGCCAAATTACTATGTTTGGACATTTCAAGGGGAAACAAATATAAACCCTACTGAGAGCCAAAATATTGAGGTCGGGGTGTCATCGTCTAATAATGAAGCTGTACCAGACACTTACACCAATATGGTTTTAGATGTAGCGGGCCCTGATTTTAATGTTGATGATAACGTCGAAGAGCCACCAAATCCTGAGGCTAAAAAGTTCTATGATATGCTGGAAGCTTCTAAATAACAGTTATGGCCCGGGTGTGAGAAGCATTCTGAATTATCACTTGTAGCTTGATTGATGACTTTGAAGTCTGAGAACCGAATGCCTAAAATATGTTTTGATCAAGTAACCGAGATCATCAAGGAGGTTGTTCCTGAGCCTAACTTAGTCCCAGATAACTTCTATGCTAGCAAGAAGTTAATGCGTGGAATGGGGTTACCAGTCGAGAAGATCGATTGTTGTGATAAAGGTTGCATGATCTATTGGGGTGACGATTCACATTTGACCACTTGCAAATTTTGTGACCATCTCCGGTTTAAAAAAGCTCGTCATGGGGATATGAAGCTCCAAAAAACCAATATAGCATACAAGAAAATGTATTATTTCCCGTTGACTCCTCACATGCAAAGATTGTACGCATCCAATGCTACAGCGAAAATTATAAGAATGATTGGCCACATGCTATATGATGTACTCATGTTCCCATATGGATTAAAACCATCGGTAGTTAGTGCAAGTCTTACATTGCGAGAGTCTTTTGTGAACCAAGGGTACTCCTTATCAAAGTCCTTTCATGCCAGTCCATCAGATGGATGCCTTAGAACATTATCTTCATTGACCCACTTCTCTTTATGCCACCGCATATCATCTGCGGTTTTCCTAGAGATAAATAATCTTTGAAGTCATAATTTAAAAGGAAAATGACGAAGGATTTTATTGGGAATTTTCTTTCCCTTTCCGTCATTGATCCTCCATCTAGACTCACCACATTTTGGGCATTCCTATTTATCCTTATATTCCTTCCAAAAGAGAGCACAATCATACTTACAAACATGGATTTTAGTATAACCCAATCCCAATTCACGCAACATGCTCTTTGCTTCATAATGCGACTTTGGGAACTTGGAACAATCGGAAAAGACAACTTTCAGAATCCCTAGTAACATAGTGAATGACTTGTTGCTCCATTTATTTAGCACTTTCACATGAAGTAACTTAATGAGAAACGTTAACATTGTGTACGCTTTATAACCCGGAAACAATTCATCATTGCCACCCTTCAATAATTTCTCTAATGTTTTCACTCCCTTTTCATGTACATTCTCACTCACACAATTATCCTCATGTGCCAAACTATCTTCTTACATTAAAGAACCCCTTTGTATGTCCTCAAACATTTCTTGAATTTCATCATCATAGCATCATCAGTTTCATCCCTATCCCCGTCATTCTTTTCGAGAACATGCTGACTATTAGAATATGATTCCCCGTGATGCACCCAAACTTTATAGTTCAAGTTGATCCCGTTCTCATATAGGTGATCTGTTACAAGCGCTGGAGGATTTCGATCCATGTTCATACATCTAACACAAAGGCATAAAATGGTACGTTCCCCCCCCCCCAAATTAGCATATGCGAACCCCATGAACATGTTGACACCAGCAATATACTCTTTACTAAATCTGTTACGAATAAATATCCAACTTTTATCCATAGACCCTACAAAATATATACGACATTAGGTTGCATTAAAAAACAATGGAACTCTTTTATTTGTTTATATTCTTCAAGGTTTACTACTAAGAAAGTTGATTTTACTGCTAAGAAAGTTGTTGACTTTAAAATGTTTCAAGACACTTGACAGGGTTCGAGATAGAACCTTATGACACCAATGGTCTACACACCTACAAGATACCAGGATTGCAAATTTTTGGGAGCCATCATGTTTTATATTTTTTTGGATAATTATATCAACCTATATTTTTTTTTTATCAAAGTACATTCGTGATAACGATAGAAAAAGTAAGAAATTCATTATGAGACAGAGGGAGTACAAACTATTTCTTATTCCTAGTGTGAATGAACCAGGTTCACACTCTGAGCTGCTTTAAAATCCCGAAGGAGCATACAACAAACGTATACGGTTGCAACAACATAGAAAAGCTCCAGAAAAATGAGAAGTTACTAAACAAGAAATTAGTGAACTAGATGAAGAAGGGCTTACGGTGGATTCTGGATCAATGCCAAACCCCTACATCAACACAAGAGAAATTTCAAACAAAGTGCAGCACCCAAATTACAGCGTACCTTTGCAAAATCCAACCTCAACCAGTTCTTAAATCATTCTGATTTGGGTTTCGGTTTGATTAATAGTTTTTTATTAATTGGGTTTTTCTTTTTCTTTAACAAACTAAAATTCTTGTGCTTTTTACCTTTCATGGAAATCTAAAAAGAATTAGAAGGTTTACGGAGATAGAGAGTGTTGGAAATAAATACAAGAAAAGAATGAATTACAGAATAAATTTAAACTGGAAATAATAAACAAACAGAAATGAAATAAAACTAGACAGATTATTTTTGATGTCCCGAGGCGTGTGCTTAACACACTGTCTTTAAGACTTATTCACCCCCTCACCGTGAGTGCTTGAGGTTGCTCTAGGATGCTAGTCTCCCAGGATAACTCGCACGAACTGGATGCTTCCATTCACTAAGAGACTCCGGCGAATTGAGGTTGTTCCTGGACAGTATCACCACAAATGTAGATGCAAGAGGAGGCCAAATAAGGAATGACAGTATGCAACAAAGGAGAGGGTGTGAGAGATTGCTGGAAAATGTGTTTTCTTTTTGGGTATTTTCGTGTGTCATCTCTGTGTTCTTGATGCTCTATTTATACCAGTCCAATAGCAGTTCAATAGCCAGAATTTAATTAAAAAGGATTAGTCTAATCCTTTGTTAATTACTGAGATGATAAGGCTTGGCTCTTCACTTTGCATTCTTGTCAGATGGGATGAATCTATTTCTGTGCAAAAATTTTGACTGTAAATGTCAAAAATAATAGCAAAAGGTGAGCTCGCACGGACAACGCAAATAGGTGCTACATTCGTGTCCGTAGGATGCGCACACACACGAGTTCGGACCTCGCAAGACAAATTGGGTCCATGATTTGCACCCCGCCTGCGCGCGAGAGAGAGCATCTATGCCATACAAGCTTGAAAACACTAGTCAAGTGACCAAGCTTTTAAACTAGCTTCTTTTACATTTCTTTCCAATGTAGGATAACTTCCATATCCCCATTTCAAACCACCAACTTTAAGCCTTTGTATCTCATTCATCCCAACTCCAAATTGGACAAATGCATACATTATCTCAATGTTCTCACGGAGTAGAACACAAACCCACAAACAAGTTTGTCATTCGACAAATTATTTATCAATTAATCAATACACAAAATTATGGAAAAAACTCATTTCCTTCACATTTTCCCAACAATTCCCCACATGAAGGAAATGATGAGGAATTTTGGTGATAAAGTCCAACAGTTGAAAAAAATGCTTAGGATAGGTATGGGATTTCCCTTTGAACCTTCCCTTGTAGACGTATACTTATTCTACTCGCTAATCAGTAGACGTGATGTCCTTGAACTGTCATCTTTTTGTGTAGCCAGTCATATACGTTACACAGGTATCTCCCTAACACAATTCAATTCTCATAGCTGTGTCCATTTGTGGCCGTGGAACACAATGCCTGGTTCTGTGAGAGGGTCTAAGAATTAAGCCTCACACAATTCTCCTTGAAGCGGCCCCACTTCTCTCTCACATAAGTAATTCTTCTAAGTAACCCGGTTTACTCCATAAGAATCATTAAAAGCCATAGGCTTAACCTTTCATCTCGGGATGTCACTTTTAGGAATAGGTATGGGGTTGATCCCCACAGTGACGCTACAAGTCTTTTAACGGTTAGGTGGTCCCTTTTGAACCTAGATCTTAGGATCTCCAGTCAGCTAGGTTGGGTTTTCCGCAGTGGTTAACTTCTCAAGAGGCTTAACACCCATTCCCCTTGTTGATCTCGCAACTACCTCTCTATTTAACCATTTGGTTAACGGATCCACTAATTTATCTCTTGACTTCACATAGTCAATGGAGATGGTATCAGTTGAAAGTAGTTGTCTTATGGTATTATGTCTTCGACGTATATGTCTCGACTTACCATTGTACATGTTACTTTGTGCCCTACCAATTGCTGATTGACTATCATAGTGTATACAGTTTGGTGGCACTGGCTTTGTCCATCTTGGAATATCTTCTAGGAATTGGCGTAGCCATTCAGCCTCTTCCCCACATTTGTCCAAAGCTATAAACTCAGATTCCATTATGGATCTAGCTATAACAGTCTGCTTAGAAGATTTCCATGATATAGCCGCACCTGCTAAAGTGAATACATATCTACTTATAGACCTTGAGTCTTGGATATCTGATATCTAATTAGCATCGCTATACACTTCAATCACTGCTGGATGTCTAGTATAATGTAATCCATAATCATGAGTATATCTCAAGTACCTAAGTACTCTCACTATACCCTTCCAATGATCTGCTCCAGGATTACTTGTGTACCAACTCAGTTTGCTAACAACATAAGCAATATCTGGTTTTGTGAAACTCATCAGGTACATTAGACTTCCAATAATCCTTGAATATTCTGATTGAGAAACTGATTCTCCTTGATTCTTTGATAGATGTTGACTTGGGTCAATTGGAGTACTAGCTATTTCATTGTCATCCTTGCTAAATTTCTCAAGAATTTTATCCACATAATGAGCTTGACTCAATAAAATTCCATTGGATATTCTGGAAATTTTCACTCCAAGGACACATTCGCTAGACCTAGATCCTTCATGTCAAACTTCGAGTTCAACATATCTTTTGTGGATTTGATCATCTTGTCACAACTTCCTATGATAAGTATGTCGTCTACATAAAGACACAAAATGACATAGCCATTTTCAATGTTTTTAGTATAGACACATTTGTCACATTCATTTATCTTGAATCCACTTTCCATCATGGCTTGATCAAACTTTTGATGCCATTGTTTTGGTGCTTGTTTTAAGCCATATAATGACTTAACTAATTTGCACACTTTCTTTTCTTGCCCTGGTGCAACAAACCCTTCAGGTTGTTCCATGTAAATCTCCTCATCTAAATCACCATTCATAAAGGCAGTCTTTACATCCATTTGATGCACTTCAAGATTGCGCAATGCGGCAATTGCTAGCACAACTCTGATTGACGTTATTCTTGTGACAGGAGAATACGTATCAAAATAATCCAGTCCTTCTTTCTGTCTGTAACCTTTAATTACAAGTCTGTCCTTATATTTGTCAATCGTGCCATCTGGTTTAATTTTCCTTTTGAAAATCCACTTATATCCAAGTGGTTTTCTCCCCGGAGGAAGATCCACTAACTCCCAAGTGTGATTTTGCAAAATGGAATCAATTTCACTTTTGATAGCTTCTTTCCACAAAGGTCCTTCTGAAGAAGTCATAGCTTCTTGATAACTTTGTGGTTCACTTTCTAGCATATAAGTTAGAAAATCCGTCCCAAAGGATTTTTCTACTCTAGCCCTTTTGCTACATCGAGGTTCTACCTCTTCTTCCTCACTTTTGTCTTGAATGTGTTCTTCTTCTATTGAATCTTGTATCTGTGTTGATAAGCTTGCCTCATTTCTTGACTTGCACGGAAATACATTCTCAAAGAAAGAAACATTCCTAGATTCCATTATAGTGTTTTTGTGTATATCTTGAATTTTTGATTCATACACAAGGAATCTATAAGCACTACTGTTATGAGCATACCCAATAAATATGCAATCTACAGTCTTCGGCCCAATTTTCACCTTTTTAGGTGGAGGTACGGCTACCTTTGCAAGACATCCCCACACTCGCAAGTATTGGTAGGATGGTACTCTTCCATGCCACAATTCATAGGGGATCTTATTCAATTTCTTTCTAGGTACCTTATTCAACACATAGTTAGCTGACAACACAGCTTCACCCCACATGTTGTAAGGTAGTCCTGAACTTATCAACATGGCGTTCATCATTTCTTTCAATGTCCGATTCTTGCGTTCGGCAACACCATTTTGTTGAGGTGTATAAGGTGCCGTGGTTACATGTTTTATTCCATGTTGAGCACAAATTGCTTCAAATGGAGATTCATATTCTCCACCACGATCACTTCTTAGCACCTTTATTTTCTGGTTAAGTTGATTCTCAACTTCATTTTTATAGAGAGCAAACTTCTCTACTGCCTCATCTTTACTTTTGAGGAGATACACATAGCAATACTTTGTACGATCATCGATAAAAGTTATGAAGTACTTATTGCCACCTCTTGTTTGTGTTGACTTAAAATCACATAAGTCTGTGTGAACTAACTCAAGAGGTTCACAATTTCTTTCAATTGAATGGAATGAACCTCTCGTTAGTTTTGCTTCCACACAAGTTTCACACTTATGTTTGCAATCAACTTTGAATTTTGGGATGCAATTCAGGTTAATTAATATACGCAAAGTATCATAATTAACATGTCCTAGTCTACCATGCCACAAATTGAAAGACTCAAGCAAGTAAACGGAAGAATTTTTCATTTCATTATTATTTGGTTTAACAACCATTACACTGAGCTTAAACAGCCCATCAGTTACATACCCTTTGCCAACAAACATTCCACTTTTGGACAAAGTTACAACATCAGACTCAAAAACAATACAAAATCCGTGCTTGTTCAAAAGCGAACCGGATACCAAATTCTTCCTTATATCTAGCACATAAAGAACATTGTTGAGAGTTAGTTCCTTCCCAGAAGTCATCTTCAGAACTACTTTCCCTTGACCCTTAATGTTAGAAGTAGCTGAATTTCGCATAAAAAGCTTTTCACCATTCTCAAAAGCTTCAAAAGTACTAAACATGTCCTTATTGGAACACACATGTCTAGTTGCCCCGGTGTCTATCCACCACTGATTTGGGTTTGAACCTACCAAATTCACCTCGGATATTACCGCCGCAAGGTGCATATCAGAAACCTCCCTTGAGATCTCTTCCACCATGTTTGCCTCACGAGTTTTCTTAGGCATCCTACAAGTAGCAGCCTTGTGGCCTTCACCACCACAATTATAGCATGTTCCCATGAATTTCTTTTTCGAAACACCTCCTCTTGGCTTTAAATGGGACTGTTTCGCCGCAGTCTTTCCTTTACCCTTTCCATGACCCTTGCCTTTGGAGCTTTTACCATGCTCCACAACATTAGCTTTGGCCACACTTGGATTGTACCTCTTCTCGACAGCCCTATTGCCTTCCTCAATACTGAGTCGAAGAATCAGTCCTTCAACATCCATCTCCTTTCGTTTATGCTTTAGGTAATTCTTGAAATCATTCCAAGCGAGAGGCAACTTTTCAATGATTGCAGCCACTTGGAACTTCTCATAAAGAATCATACCTTCAGCAAGAACCTCATGCAAAATTACTTGGAACTCATCCACTTGGGATTTCACAGTCCTTGAGTCCACCATCTTATAATCAAGGAAACGGGCAACAATAAACTTCTTTGTTCCCGAATCATCAATTTTGTACTTGTGGTCCAAGGATTCCCATAGTTCCTTTGCAGTCCTCTTCTCTCTATACACACCGTAAAGAGAATCAGAGAGGCCATTCAGAACATGGTTCCTGCAAAAATATTCCCCTTGCTTCCACGTTTCAACTGCAGCCAAGGTTTCCACATTAGTTTCATTCTCGGCCACTATTGGCATATCCTCTTTCAGATATTTAGCCAAATTCAGAGTGGTTAAGAAGAATTGCATCTTCTGTTGCCACGTTTTGAAATCAAGGCCAACAAATTTGTCTGGCTTCTCGGCATGAGTGGTTGAGGTGTGCACAGTTTGAGGACCTGCCATCACACTAGCACCAGTTGCAGTTGGAGTCACAATAGGAGTCCCAGAATTAGTTGATGTGTTTGATTCATTAGCCATATCTGAAACACAAGCAACTAGTAAGTTTCGTTTATTATAAACAGTTGGAGTAATTCTGTAACTGGTTCTCTCTTGCAGAAGGAATAAGTCTTAAGATTGTTGGAAATAAATACAAGTAAAGAACGAATTACAGAATAAATTTAAACTGGAAATAATACACAAACAGAAATGAAATAAAACTGGATAGATTATTGTTGATGTCCCGAGGCGTGTGTTTAACACACTGTCCTTAAGACTTATTCTCCCCCTCACCGTGAGTGCTTGAGGTTGTTGTAGGACGCTAGTCTCCCAGGTTAACTCGCACGAACCGGATGCTTCCCTGCATTAAGAGACTCCGGCGAATTGAGGTTGTGCCTGGACAGTATCACCACAAATGTAGATACAAGAGGAGGCCAAAGAAGGAATGACAGTATGCAATAAAGGAGAGGGTGTGAGAGATTGCTGGAAAATGTGTTTTCTTTCTGTGTATTTTCGCGTGTCATCTTTATGTTCTTGATGCTCTATTTGTACCAGTCCAAGAGCAGTTCAATAGCCAGACTTTAATTAAAAAGGATAAGTCTAATTCTCTGTTAATTATTGAGATGATAAGGCTTGGCTCTTCACTTTGCATTCTTGTCAGATGGGATGAATCTGTTTCTGTGCAAAAATTTTGACTGTAAATGTCAAAAATAATAGCAAAAGGTGAGCTCGCACGGACAAGGCAAATAGGTGCTACATTCGTGTCCGCAGGACACGCACACACATGAGTTCGGACCTCGCAAGCCAAATTGGGTCCATGATTTTCACCCCCACCCCGCGCGCGAGAGAGAGCCACTATGCCATACAAGCTTGAACACTAGTCAAGTGTCCAAGCCTTTAAACTAGCTTCCTTTTACATTTCTTTCCAATGTGGGATAACTTCCATATCCCCATTTCAACCCACCAACTTTAAGCCTTTGTATCTCATTCATCCCAACTCTAAATTGGACAAATAAATACATTATCTCAATGTTCTCACAGAGTAGAACACAAACCCACAAACAAGTTCGTCATTCGATAAATTATTTATCAATTAATCAATACACAAAATTAAGGAAAAAACTCATTTCCTTCACATTTTTCCAACAGAGAGAACATGGGAATTGCGAGTGGCGAGGTGCATAGTTGGAGAAGTCCGTCAATTGATTATTGGTTTGCTGTTTGCTGTTTGCCGTCGTCTCTCTCAAGCTCAGGAACTAAACAGTGAAATAGAAGATATTGGGAGGAATTAGGGGAGTTAATAGGTTTTTATGTTGAGGGGTGACAATTTTTAATCTAACCCTAAACTCTTCATTAAATGAATTGCAACTCATGCAGTAAGAGATGTACATTAAATTTAGGGGTGATTGTAGTGTAATTTTAGGGGTGATTTTAGAGGTGATTTTTACTAGGAATAAAATTTATAACAAAAGAGGTATACTTTGTAGTAAATTGTTCCATCCGAGCGGGAATTTAATTGCGCCAAAAATTTCCAAGCTTACGAAAAAAATTCACTCCATTCAACGACGAATAATTTTGTTTTGTTGTCTTAGTCCGACATTTGGCTACAAAATTATTTTGGTTGCCGAAAAAAATAAATTGTCTACGAAAAATATACTACATCGCTAAAATATGTGTTTTAACTATAAAATTCTTTTGTAGCTAAATAAATTGTAGCCAAATCCTTAATTTCTTGTAGTGTCTTATGAGCATCCTAAGAATATTTGTGTAAGTATATTATAAGTATATCAATTTGTTTATTTTTTGTGATTATTGTTAATAATAAGATATATTATTTTCTGAAGATGGAGTATGAACGCCTAATTAATGAAGCATCGATCGAAAAAGGTGGAGATTTAACTATTGAAGAGAAAGATGTCATTTATTTGAAGCTTGTAGGGGGTTTTAAAAAGCAACGTGTGTTTGGTATTGGTTCCATGAGCTCCTCCTATGCTAGCGACAGTCGGAGTAATTTTATGGAAGGGACGAGTGTCGAACCAAGTGCGTACGAGGCAGAAATAATGAATGTGAAAAATGAGTTGAAGGAAGAGAAAGCACAAAGGAAGGCCTTGGAGGAAAAGATAGACAAAATCCAAAATGACTTTCAGGAGCAACTAAAGAACGTGTTGGAGCGTGTCGGTGGCTCAACTCAAGATCCCCCTCTTTAGTTGGTTTTTGTTGTTGATACTTCAAAAAAAATTAGTATTATGTTTTATGTTGAACAAATGTCATAACATGATTGTTTATTATGTTTTATTTAAATTATTAAGTACTTTTTGGTTGTTTTATATACTCTCAGCGTGCTGAAGTAATAAATGTTTATTAATATTTTAGAATTAATAATGCGTGGATATCTAAAACAGGTGGATCCGTCCCGAAACAAAAAAGTGGTTTTAAAATTTCAGATATTTAGCGACAGAAAATTCCGTCGGTAATATTAAATAAAACTAAATAAATAATAAATAATATTAATATTTTCAACGGAAAAATCTGTCGCTAATACATCGCTAAACTGAAAAAATAAAACGTCGAATTAATTAATGACGGAAAATCCGTCGTTAATCCATCAGTATTAGCTTTGAATTTGTCGTTTGATTTTCGAACTTACCGACGGCTACAACAAAGTTGCGACGGATTTATACGTTGATAAATCCTAAAGTTCGAAAAAAAAATACCGACGCACGCTTTAACATCGGAATTATAACGTCGAAAATCCGTCGGCAATTTAATTTAGCGACGGAAATATGATGATTAGCGACGGAAATTTCCGTCGGTATCTGCGTGTTTTCTTGTAGTATATAGTAGTAAAACAACAAAAAACAATTAAATAAAAGATATTTGATTTTGAGAATTATCCTAAGTAAATTAGCAAAACAAGAAAATAGCTAATAGCAGATTTAAATAGATGAGAAAACCTACAGATTGAGTTCACATGTATCTCCCCTATGATCATTTTTTCTATTATGTCAATAAATGTAGGTGTTCTTCAGTATTGTAAAAGCTTGCACCATTCGATGTTTGGAAACGGAAGAGGAAAATGGTCATTTGGAAACGGAAACCTGAAGGGCGAAGGGGTAGAAACGTTGTGGGTGATAGCAGCAGAGAATTTGGCGTCAGGTGAGGAAGGTGGATCTGGCGACGTGAAAGGAAGGTGGATCCCTAGACTAGAGAGATGTCGGCGAAGTGGATTGATGCTTCAAATTAACATGATAGCCATGGAATTTCGATCAAAACAAAGGGTTTGCGACAGAGATGAAGAAAAGAGAATAAGCGGTAGCTGAAAGGTGAGGCATTGGGAGGGAGAGACGACTGAGCGGCGCCGAAGGGGAAGGGGTGCGACGGAGGGGAAGTGGTTTGGATAAAATAATTTATGGACTTTTCGTATCTTTTTCAGATGAATAGAAACAAACAATTGAAGAAACAATAAAGCTAATTTGTTTTTCCACACTCTTCTAATGTATTTTACTTTCTAAACATTGTCTAAATTTTTCTTGCATCTTTGCTAGTTTATTAACAGCACTGTTAAATATCTAACGGCTGTTAAGGTGAAGGAAGAATATGAAAGTGCATATTATAGTACGATAGAAAAATTGATGAAAATTAAGTACAGTGACAAATTTGTTGGTAAACTCATAGTACAACATAAAATTTGGCGAATAAAAGATCTAAAATTCAAGGAGAAAATAAAATACGGCCGCTAATTCGATTGTCTAACCCTAAAAACTCATTTAAGAATTCTTTTTATACTTGGAAAAAGGAAAAGAAAAATCAAGTAAAATAAACTCATAATCTAACTAAAACGTGGCTATTGTGTGGACATGGGATGACTTTTAATTAATGGAATGTCGTATCTTCAGATTCTGCCAATTCGGAATTTTCATAAGGTCCTTGACATTTTGTAAATTCCAATTTAGTTCTACAACTTTTCTTAATTTTAGAAAAGTCTAACGTCTTAAATATTGCATTTTAGTTACTGGAATGTCGAATCTTCAGATTCTGCCAATCCTCAGGCTTCTTTAAGTTTCTCTTCAGTCCTTGGTGACATAATTTTTTGTCATATCTAGTTTGAATTATGCACTTTCCACTTGCTTTACATGTTTTTTTTTAAGAAATACTAAAACACATACTCCCTTTGTCTCAGTTTAATGTTCTTATTTTTCTTTTTGGTATGTCTTAGATTAAAGTTTTTAGTTTGCTTTATCCCATAAATAAAATGTATGAACAGTGTTTTTTATGTACACTCGTGTCCTCATAAAGTCCATGAATTCCAAAAAAAAATATCACTTGTCTAACTTACTTTTTACTCATTTGCTTTATGAATAGTGTTCAGACAATTATATCATCAACTTACTATTGTTGTTGACTCATTTTTGCTTTGGATTCTTAATAAACGTGCAAAGTCAAACTAACAACCTTAAACTGGGACGGAGGAAGTATTAAATACCTAAACTCAAGGATTTTACCAAGAATAAAAAAAATACTCAATAAATGAGTATAAAACTCATTCATCAGTTTTGATAGAGTTTTAAGTTGTTTTTTTTATAAAATCAAACTTTTTACGTTAAAAATTGATTTGTTTTCCTTGTCAACAAATGTAACACTTAGTATAATAGGAATGTAATTTTTTTTTATATTGAAACATTACCTTTTTTTTTGAAATGTAATCATAATTTTTCAGAAAAATGAATTAAGGTTAATTATAAGATTGAAATTGCATTATTTTTAGAGATAATTTGATTTGTTTGTTGATTTTTAGGTCACCAAATGTTTGAATCAATTCCAAAAGTATTTACTTGAAAATATTATTACATTTAAATAGACAATACTTATTTTCTTAGTATAACATTTCCTCTAAAAACCATTCATTTGTAGAACAAATTATATTTATGTAAACGGTTATGTGACAGTTCAATTGTTACTTTCTCTAAAAAAAATTACAATCAAATTATTTTATACTTTTTTTGCAAAATATTCTATTACATTACAAAATTTCAATGTTACAATCAGCCTTACTTTCTATTTTTTCTATTTGAAAAGTTTTAACTTTAGAAAGATTAACACACTCCCCCCCCCCTCCCACCACAAGTGACCAACTTGTGGGATACAATAATTAAGAAAAAGGTAATATATGTGTGGTAGAAATGAAGAAAGAGATATGAGTAGGGTAAAATAGTAGTGTTGGTTGAATAAATTGAGTGGTGAAAAATAAAGAGAGAATGAGTGGGGTTAAATAGTGGGGTTTGTTGAATATAAAAATATAAAAATATTTTCATTTTAGGCATTCTCACTTGTGGTGGGATGGACTGAAAATGAAATTAGTCTCACTTGTGATGGGACGGAGGGAGTATTGTATACAAAATTCTTACTTTCGTAAAAGAATAAAAAATAACATTTCTTTTAAAAAATTGTTACATTCATTAGTAGAATAAATTATATTCATATATATAATCTGTTACATTTTAGTTTTCACTTTCTCTATATATAATCTGTTATATTTTAATTATCACTTTCTCTAAAAAAAAATCAACCTATTTTAAATTGTCTTCAAAACTACTATTACCTTACAAACAATTAATTTTTAAGATTCCAACTTATACATTACTCAATTTTTTTGTTACAAGATACGATTTTACAAAAGTAATTCAAAACCAATTATCTCACTGCTAGTTTGATTCGCCTCGTCGAGCACACTGGTGTTTTTCAAAAAAAAAAAAAAACCAAAAAAAAAAAAAATCCAACTTCAATCATCTCAAGATATTTCATTTTAAAGTTGTTAAATGTTTTTTTAAAAGCCAGCTCACAGGCGGGTGGGGGGTGGTTCACGGGCCAAATAGATCCGTCTCACACTGTGAGATCGTCTCAAAGAATTTTTTTTTTTTTTTTTAAATAACTGGAAGTTTGTATACATGTGTGACTATTAACACACGACAGACACTCTTTAACACACGAACTAACACTTTTTAACACTTGCATTGACACTTAAAAAACCTTCCAATTTCAATGTTTATAAATATCAGCATAAATGGTTTATAAATATCAGCATAAATGGCTGCCACTTTTTAACACTAACAGTGACGCTTTTAAAAATGTCAGTTTTAGTGTTTATAAATACTAATAAAATGTCTGACGCTTTATAACGTTAGCATTGAACGTTATTAAAAGTGTCAGTTTATTTGCTTATAAACGCTAGTATGAATGACTATCACTTTGTAAAATTAGGACTGACATTTACGATGCAGATGCACTATATATTGGAAATTCCTCCGAAGTCCCCAGAAATATTCACCTATGGTCCTCCGAGTAGGCGGCTGCCCGAGTGGAAAGTGTTGGTGTTGTATGCTCTAGGCACATTATTTGAACGATTAATGTTATCACTTGATTATGTTTTAATAAAGATATTGAATGTTTGGTTATTATATCTTTTGCATGTTTATTATAATAATCCCTATCCCTGATAATTATGATTAATTATTAGTATAAGTTTAATAGATAATCATATGATGATTATGTGTATGCGATACAGTTAGACTTATGGGTATTTGTTGGAGAACAAATACTTGAATGACCCCTATGAGATTTATGTCATGGTCATAATGTCATAATTAAGTCTCATATAGTTATATCACTAGAACCTCTAGACTTGAGGTTATTACAGTCATCCACATGATGAACATTACGTTTGACATATTCAAACGTTACCCCTAACTGTGTAGCTATAAATAATATGATTGGCATAATCGAAATCATGTAGGGAAGAGTAATAAGCCAAGATAGGATTTGTTCCTCGTAAAGAGAGATGTCAAGCTTTGGCCACTCGATGAATGGTATTGATGAAATGCATGGGTGTGCTCAAATAAGATTTGTATTATCAATACATTCGGGATTGAGAAAGCATTGAACTATGTAAGTTGACCATTGACCATGGCTTACGTTCAATAGACACCGTGAAACAAAGAGATTGTGTTATGTTCTATTTTAGGAAACTTTGGATTTAAAAGTTATACTAATTGGGTAGTCATAATGGCTTGCTAGAGTCCGCTTATGACTTACGAGGTTTGACTGGTTCGGAATCATTGCTAACTTAGTATAATCCTATTGGGTCACACACGCAGAACATATAATTAAAAGGAGCGAAAAATGAGGAAACTGACCATGGCAGCCGTACGGCTGGCCAGGCGCCACACGGTTGTCTTGCCGCCGTACGGCTGCCCCCCGACAATCAGTTTATTTTAAGTCAATTCTTGTTGGACAAGAAGACCTAAGTCCTAAAGGGTTTTGGACACCCTTTGAATATAATACAGACTGACGGGAATCGGTCCCTAGCTATTGATTTGATCAATTTCAAACTCTTTCTTTGAGAAAGAAAATACACATTATATTCTTGAGTTATTGTGATTGATTATTCTCAATCATCAAGTCACGATAATCATTAGTGCTTCTAAGAATCGTTCTTCAACATCGTTTTTCAAACCGAAGGCCTAGCAGTCAAGTTCAAGAAGGCGTTCTTGAAATCTGTTCGTTGTGTGGATCACCGGTAGAGGCGTTTCTCTTAATGCTTAATCCAAGTTTTATTTCGATCTACAAAGGTTAGCTTCCTTCATCTTGATATTATGAATTATTGTTCATAGCGGATCTAGGCTATTGGGTTTTATTCATGTATTTCTTCCGCTGTGCATGACTGCACGAAACCCAACAGTGGTATCAGAGCCCCATTGATGATCAATAATTGTAATATAATCATGATATAATTATTTAATGCGATTATTTAATTGGTATAATCATGATAAGATGAATTTATGTGATGAATTTTATATGAGATATAGAATAAGCATGCTAGTTGATGTTGGGATTATGTGGTTGTAATATTGATTCGATTGATATGTATGATCGCATGCTTAGATTATCATGTTATAATTGGATTATAATTGTTGATAATATTGATCTAATTTGTATGAGAAATAAATTGGTTATTGAATGTATGGATTCAATGGGTTAAAATTTGTTTTATGTATTTTTCGTATTTCTGTAATCTGATTATGTATAAATACGATATTAGATTGATCGAATTTCTGAAAAACTGGAAAATCTGGAAACTGACCAAGGCGGCCGTACGGCCAGATTGCAGCCGCACGGCTTGCATGATGCCGTACGGCTCCTAGGCCGATTTCCAGAAACTGCTTTGTTTTCTGATGTCTAGATTGTTTTGTAAATTGTTTACAGAATTCGAATCTGGAAACAGAAACTGGTTTCAGATGGCTGGTTTTTGAAACCGTGTTTCCTAAAATAGTTTTCTGTAAGGAATTCAAAGTAACTACAAAAATCAGAGTTCTAAAGAGTTTAGAACTGCTGTAATCTGTGAGATTAAGAGACAATGAAAGATCTTGAGACAAGTGGCCAATCTATACAGGAATGTGGATGCCTTTTGGCTTAGTTTCGACCGTATAGAAAAGTTGCTTGGTTTCTTGATCCTAGTACGGGAATGTGGATGCCTTTTGGCTTAGTTTTGACCGTACGGTTTATGCTCTCAATTTCAAGATGCTCTGCGAATGGTTTGGACTATACTGATTTGATCCGTTTCAGATGGCTGGTTTTTGAAACCGTATTTCCTGAAATAGATTTAAGTTCAGAAGTCCAAACAATGAGATCAGAATCTTAAAGGAGTTTAATATTGGTGTGATCTCAAAGTTTCAGACTTTAATCCTATAACTAGCGCAACTAAAGTCACATAAAAGTAATTCGGTAAATTGATTAACTTTATGTGTGTGAAACTTCTTTAAAATTTAAGTTATGTGCCAATCCATGATTAAAACACTTGTGAGTACGTGGGTAGTTTTATGTGGGTTACGCTCTAGCGTAGGCACATTAATTCTATTCATTTATAAGCAAGATGAGGAAACAGTGATTCCTATACGTTTAAAATGGTTTGACTTAATTAGGCTATCAAAACATTTTTGGGCCTAAGGCATAGATGAGATTAAAACATGTTAGACATATGATGTCTGAAATCTCATAAAAGATCTAAGAGTCATATATGATATGATTGACAAAGATTTGTCTACCTAAATAACTTATTTTGAGCAGTCATGCCCTAGCCGACTCAATGTTAAGTGAAATATGGATCTTAGCCCATTTTAATTATATGATACATTGGATGTATTTGAAGGTTATATAATTTAGTGGGAGTATTTGTTAAATACTAATATTTATAATATCTTTAAGTAAGTTGGTTCTTATATGTGATTACATGTTTGCATAATTGTAGATAATGGCTCAAAATACAATTTCTCTATCATTGCGATCTATCCTTGAGAAGGAAAAGCTTCAAGATAATGGTGCTAACTTCACGGATTGGATCCGAAGCCTTAGAATTGTTCTAAGGCATGAAGATAAGCTATACATTCTTGATGAGCCCGTTCCTGAAGAGGAACCTGCTGCCACTGCTCCTAAGGATGAGAGAAATGCCTATAAGAAGCATAAAAAATGATTCTCGTGAGGTGGGTTATCTCATGCTTGCAGCCATGTGTCCTGAGCTTCAGAAAACTCTTGAACACTTGGAGGCATATGACTTAGCTGTTGAATTGAAAGACATGTTTCAAGAACAGGCAAGGCAAGAAAGGTTCGACACTATAGCTGCTCTGGTCTCATGCAAGATGAGTGAAGGACAGGCTGTGGGCCCTCATGTTTTGAAGATGAACGCTCACTTTGAGCATCTAGAGAGGCTTGTCCATCCCATACTGATTTTATTCTTAATTCAATGCCCAAAATCTATAATCAGTTCGTCATGAACTTTAATATGCATGGCATGGATAAGTCCCTGTCTGAGCTGTATGGGATGCTAAAGTCAGCGGAAAAGAAAATCGGTAAAGAAGCTGCTCCTATGCTTGTAGTGTCAAAAGAAGGAAAGGGCCCTAAAGGCAAAGAAAAGGGTAAGGCAAAAGTTGTCAAACCCAAAATTAGCAAGGCAATTGTTGCCAATGCTACTGTGGCTAAACCTACTTCCCAAAGGATGCAATTTGTTTCCACTGCAATGAAATTGGTCGTTGGAAGCGCAATTGCAAGGTTTACAAGGAAGAGTTAAAGAAGAAGAAATGCAGTGGGACTGCTTCTACTTCAGGTATCTATGTTATAGATATTCTACTTTATACTTCTAGTTCCTGGGTATTAGATACCGGATGTGGATCTCACATTTGTTTAAATGTGCAGGCACTAAAGAATAGGAGGCTACTCAAAGATGGCGAAGTAGACCTACGCGTGGGGAATGAAGCAAGAGTTGCTGCATTAGCCGTAGAAACCTATGAAGTCATTTTACCTATAGGATTAATTCTTGTTTTGAACAATTGTTATTACGTTCCGGATTTGAGTAGAAATATTATTTCAATTTCTTTTTTGGATAATGAAGGTTTTAATTTTCTTATTGATAATAAGAAGTTTTCTATTTATTTAAGTGATATGCTTTATTGTACTGCGTATTCATTTAATGGCCTTTATGTCCTTGATGTTGAGAATAGAAATAATGATGATATCTATAATGTAAATAAGAAATCCAAACCTAATTATTTAAATCATACTTAATTATGGCATTGCCGTCTTGGTCATATTAATGAGAAGCGTATCTCAAAACTCCATGGGGACGGACTTTTAGATTCACATGATTTTGAATCATATGAAACTTGTGAGTCTTGTTCACTTAGAAAGATGACTAAGGCACCTTTTACTAAGAGTAGTGAAAGGGATAGTGACTTATTGCGACTCATACATACTGATGTGTGTGGACCAATGAGAAACAATGCTAGGGGAGGATATCAATACTTCATAACATTCACTGATGATTTTAGTAGATATGGTTATGTCTACTTAATGAAACATAAAAGTGAATCTTTTGAGATATTTAGAATATTTCAAAATGAAGTACAAAATCAACTTGGCAAAACTATTAAAGCACTTCGATCCGATTGTGGTGGAAAATATTTAAGCCAAGAATTTGACAATCATCTTAAAGATTGTGGAATTGTTTCACAATTAACTCCACCTGGAACACCACAATGGAATGGTGTGTCTGAGCGGAGAAATAAGACTTTATTGGATATGGTCCGCTTCATGATGAGTCAAGTTGATCTTCCTTTATTCTTTTGGGGACATGCACTAGAAACTACTTCTTTTACACTAAATAATGTTCCAACAAAATATGTTCCAAAGACTCCATATGAGATGTGGACTGGAAGAAAACCTAGTTTGTCTTTCATGAAGATTTGGGGTTGTGAGGCTTTTGTTAAATGTATTTTCGTAGGTTACCCTAAGGAAACTAATGATTATTATTTTTTCAACCGCGCAGAAAACAAAGTGTTTGTTGCCCGTATGGTACCTTTTTAGAGAAAGAGTTTCTCTCCAAAGGAATTAGTGGGAGTAAAATTAATCTCGAAAAGGTCCGAGAACCTGAAAACAACATGGAACCGACTGTTGGATCTGAACAAGTTTCACAAGGAGTTGTGGAACCTATTCAGAATACTCAAGTTCCTCGCAGAACTGGTAGGGTGCGATCCGAACCTGAGAGATATGGATTTGTCATGACGGATAGAAATGAAGTAGAAGTCATAGTTGATGACGAACCTAGTTCCTACCAAGAAGCGATGTGTGCTCCTGATTCAGATAAATGGCTTGGAGCCATGGATTCTGAAATTAAGTCCATGTATGATAATCAAGTTTGGAACTTGATTGATGCACCTGAAGGTGTAAAAACCATATGATGCAAGTGGGTTTTCAAAAAGAAAAATGACATGGATGGAAAGGTTCATACTTATAAAGCTAGACTTGTAGCGAAAGGCTATAGGCAAGTTCATGGTATTGACTATGGATGTCAAAATAGTGTTCCTTAACGGGAACTTACTTGAGGATGTTTATATGACACAACCTGAAGGTTTTGTAAGTCCAGAAAATTCTATCAAAGTATGCAAGTTGCAAAGATCCATTTATGGATTCAAGCAAGCATCTAGGAGTTAGAATCTTCGATTTGATGAATCAGTCAAAGAGTTTGGCTTCATCAAGAATGAAGATGAACCTTGTGTATACAAGAAGATTAGTGGGAGCGTAGTATTATTTCTAGTACTATATGTTGATGACATATTGCTCATTGGAAACAACATTCCTGCACTGCAGTCTGTGAAGACTTGGTTAGGAAAGTGTTTCTCAATGAAAGATATGAGAGAAGCCACTTACATCCTTGGCATAAGGATATATCGTGATAGATCTAAGAAACTGATTAGTTTAAGTCAAGATACATATATTGACAAAGTTCTTAAGAGATTCCGCATGGAAAACTCTAAGAGAGGAAATTTTCCAGTAGGTCATGGCATAAGTCTAAGCAAGAATCAGTGTCCTAAGACAACTGATGAGCGTGAGAGAATGATTGGAATTCCATATGCTTCTGCAATTGGATCAATCATGTATGCCATGATATGTACTAAACCCGATGTCTCGTATGCTTTGAGCATGACGAGTAGATACCAATCAGATCCTGGTGAGAGTCACTGGATTGCAGTCAAGACGATTCTTAAGTACTTGCGAATGACTAAAGATTCGTTCTTGGTGTATGGAGGTATGGAAGATGATCTTGTTGTAAATGGTTACACAGATGCAAGCTTCCAAACCGACAAGGATGATTCTAGATTGCAATCTGGATTTGTATTTTTGCTTAATGGAGGTTAGCTGGAAGAGTTCTAAGCAAAGTACCGTAGCAGATTCTACAACCGAAGCTGAGTATATTGCTGTATCTGATGCTGCTAAAGAGGTTGTTTGGATTAAGAAGTTCATTGGTGAACTAGAGGTGGTTTCTAGCATTTCTAATCCAATAGACCTTTATTGTGATAATAATGGTGCTATTGCTCAAGCAAAGGAATCTAGATCGCATCAGAAATCCAAACACATACTTAGGCATTTTCATATCATTCGAGAGATCGTTGATAGAGGAGACGTGAATATATGCAGAGTACCAACTGATAATAACATTGCCGACCCATTGACAAAGGGTCTTCCGCAAGCGAAGTATGATGGTCATGTTAGGTCTATGGGTATTCGATACATTAATTAGGCCTAGTGCAAGTGGGAGATTGTTAGTGTTGTATGCTCTAGGCACGTTATTTGAACGATTAATGTTAACACTTGATTATGTTTTAATAAAGATATTGAATGTTTGGTTATTATATCTGTTAGGCCCAATTGGTAGGAAAATGGGCTAGAGGGGGGGGGTAAATAGCCTAATAAAAACTTTTTCAATGAAAACACTTTCAAAAGCAATGTCACTAATCAGTTTGCAAACTATTATCAGTAAGCGCAGCGGAGAAGATATGAGTAAGTTTAACTCACACAAAATCAGTATGAAAAGGTTTTGAGAGCTTGGTTTAAACAAAAAGTGATTTCAAAAGTTCAATGCAGTTTCAAGAGATTGGTCAAAGAAATAACAATGAATCAGTATGTATGATAACGAGTTGCCGGTGATAAGTTTCCAAACCGGCAAGATCAAAACAGTAATAAAGTAAACACAAGGGGACACAAGTATTTGGAGAAGTTCACAGAGTAAATACTGCTACGTCCTCTACCAAGTTTGGTTAGAACTTGGATTTGGGTTAAGAGCACTATTAGATTTCTCTAGTCTATTACAAGTGCAGCTTTGCCGGTTACAAAGACCTAAACTCTAGAGATCACTAATAAATCGTGATACAAATCTGACCAAGTGTATTTGAGTGGCAAGTCCAAGATAACTTATCTCACTCAGGTGGGTGTGTGAAAAACTCAAACAATGTATTCCTTAAATAATCTTGTTCGGGAATACTGACAATGTTGATGAGTTTGTGCACAAGTGTATGTCCTATTAAATGTCTAATGATTTCTGGGACAAGGAATGTTTGAGCTTTAATGGTACAAAACACTTCAATTCTCTTCAATGCACCAACCCTCTTCAATGCTCTGAGTCCTGTATTTATAGGAGGAGTAAATGACTTGAGTCTTGGAGAAGAAGGTTTACAATTTGAATATCCATCCGGTTAGGTGAGGAGCATTAAATGCGATATCTTTTTCATTAATGGTGGAGATTTGAAGTACACGCATGCCTGGAAAAGTCTGATGGGTAAAGACCCCTTTGTCTCAACCAGTTACCTGCAAAAAGCAAGTAGGGACAGAGTAGAGCTAAAAATAGCTCGGTGTCAGACTGGCACAAAAACCGTAGCAAAGAAAAATAGCAATTATCAGAAAGACAGTACAAAAATAATCGGTAAAGTCAACTAGGGTAGAACGATGTAACATGAAGATATTCAAGTGAAGAATATCTTGAGTTGACTACCAGTGAACTTCAGTCTGTCCTTGCTGATTGGTGAGTTACCGGTAACTTGTATTATATACTTAGTAGTTCTTTGATCGGCAACTTGGATGCTGGTCTGCTGACATGTTTTCTATTGTCCTCTAGCTGGTTTGCCTTGTAATGAAGAGTTGTAATACACCTGTGCTGGCCACTAGGAATCCTAAAGATATCATAAAGATACAAATAAAAATTGGGGGATCCTAAGTGTTAACTATGATTGGGATTAAGCAATTCTATGTCCTATACATATATTTGAACAACAATCTCCTCCTAATTGCTTAAGTCCAATCACCCTATCTAAGAACATCTATCTTAGCTTAGTAAAAGAATGAATTCAAGGATATCTTTTTATTATCATTCCCTAAGCCAAGTCACACACTAGATGTCTTAGAAAAGGAAAAATAAAAAGAAAATAAAATACAGTAAGAGAGATAGAAGAAGAGGGAGTGCCGAATGCAAGGATCGGCAAAGATATATTCTTCAAAACAAAGTTAGCATAAAGAACAGCAGAAATATCTTAAGAAGATAACACATAAAATAAGCACACAAATAAACAAAATGTTAGCAAAGAAGTTGTTGGATATATCTTTGAAGGTCTTCTAGGATATCTATATCATCGGTTACATTGACTCAAGAACCAGTAGACTTGGGAGGATCCTCTTGCTGGTCAGGAGCTGTATCCTTTGATGTAGATTCTGATTTCTTGGCCTTCTTCTTTGCTCTGGAAGCTTTTTTTTTCTGCTTTTCTCTTTGGTCTTCTCTGTGCACTCTGCAACCTCTTATTCAGCATCTTATGCAGATAACTCTTTCTCAGTAGACTCTAAGCTTCTGATCTACGATCTCTGCTCATCAATCAATTGACTTTGAGTAGAATGCATAACCTCCAAACTTTCTTAGAGAGCAATCAGTCGTGATTCTCTATTCTCTAGAAGATCCTTCAGGTCTTAGATTCGTTTATCCTCCTCCTCCTGATTGGACTTAAGGATTTTGGCAGAAAGATCCTCAAAGATGTGTTGCAATTTGTCTCGGAAGAATAGGCCAGTATCGCCCAGATCGGCACGAGTAGCAGGCACTTGCAAATTTTCTGCATCTCCCTCAAGGTGACTGAAGTATTCATACATACTGTTCAATACCAAGGGCTTCTCAACGACAACTGGCTTAACAAGACCAAGAGGAGATGGAACTAGCAGGGAAGGAACACAATCCTCATTGATCAAGTCAGCATCTTTGACAATCACATCAGCAGCAACCACATACATCTCATCATCGGAAGATAGAACTATCGGCAATAGAGAAGCTGGCAGGGGAATAGGAGCAAAAGGTAGAGGCAAAACTTGTTGAAGGCCAGCATCATCAGCAACTTGGAAGAAATCAGTAGGAACAGTAGGAGAGATAATATCAGCAGAATCAGCATCATCACAACCGGCACGGAGAATCGGCATGGGAAAATCTGGATGAACAATAACAGCACAGTCCTCCGACAGGTGGAACACACCATTGTCTTCCATAGAGAGATACAGAGCCAGCAGGAGATTCAAGCAAGTACGCCCTTCAAGAACCATGTGAGCCATATTTGCTGATATAAGTCTGGATGTGTAGACAAGGTGATCAGCACGCTGTCTTGGATGAAACATAGGGAGAGTCAAGGAAAGAGCTGCTGATTTGACTAGGTATAGAATCCCTCTTGAGTCAACAAGATGAAGCTCAAGTATATCACAGAGCTTGTCATTGATCATCCTACACCTCCTCATCCATCCATTGGTGGTGATTCATACCTCTATTGGATATTCTCCGGGAAGGGGAACCTTTCCTCCAATCTTCAGAGTACGGGGCCAAGAGTGACGAACTTCATAAACAGGCTTTGCTTTCAGCCTTGACACTTGGGGAGCCTTCCCTTTTTTCATCTTGAAGTCCACCTTGATCCATGGCATGTAGATTAGCTGCTCACTTATGGAACCAGCAAGGAAAGGATACTTGGTTTCAGAGGGATTATCTTTGCCAAAAGGGGAAGGAATTCGTTGAAGAGTAGAATGAAAGGCAATGGGCTGATGAGGTGGAAATAATGGTCTTGCAAACCTATCGGGTAGGAATGGATATGCTTGTAGTGTACCAATTCGAACTGATCATCTCCTTGGCGTGAAGCTCATAATTATACTCGGCAGGTGGAGAGCTGTCCTTAGCACTTTTATTCACAAACGACGGCAGCTCCATATAGTCATCAGGATCAATCTCATCTGAGCTTTCATCACCAGCAGCAGCAATAGCAGCAGTAGGACGAGCTTCAAGAACAGCTTCAACAGCAGGAGCAGGCAGCTGAGGGAAGGAAGCAGGAGAAAATAAAGCAACCTGAATTTCCTCAAACTGCAAGTCAGCAGCAATCATAGCATCTATAGCAGCAATATTGTCATCAGCACCTCCTCCCAACTTAACATCCTCTCTCAAACCAGTTGGTTCAACAAGAATCAAATCAGTAGAGGCAGAGATTGGAACAATCTGAGTGTCTGAAGTTTTCTCAGAGGCTTCAAGAACATCAGCAACTGCTGGAATGATCTGAGTGTCTGTAGTTGGCTCATCGGCAATAAAATCTTCATGTTCATCAGCAGTCTCTGGCACATCAGTAATTTCTCCTCCTAAAATCGGCAAGTCCTCAACAACAACTTCATCAGCATATTGAATGTCTGTAGTTTGCTCAAATGATGCAAGTTGATCTTCTTTTTATCTTTCAATCATAGGTTGAGTTTCCACATTTTCCTCAACTTGATTAACTATGGACTCATCAGCAGCACTAGCTTCATCGGCTGGTTGAGTGTCTAAAGTTTTCTCAACAATCCGTTCCACAACCTTTATCCTATCAGCATCTACTTTATCAGCATAGCCTCCTCCTCCTTGACTGCGGTCAGAGCTATCACTAATTAATACTGAATCAGCAAAGGTCTCAGCAGATGATACAGCAGCAGCAGGAGTTGAGGGCTTTTTGTAAATTATGCTGTTGGGCATCTTATCATCACTGATTGACTCAGAAGATGAAAGAGTTTCACCGGCAGTTTTGTGAGCACATACAAAATTGGAAACATCGACAGAACTGCTGGGAGTAGGAAGGGAAGCAGCTGCTGGTTGCTCGGCAGCTCGACTCGAGAGAAAGGCTTCGGAGTCCTTGATCAAATCAATGGCGATCTTCGTCACATTCTATAAGAATTGATCGTCCAGAGGACCAGCAGAGATGGTCTCACTATCATTGTAGACAAGCAAATCATAGTCATCTTCTGGTCGTCCTATTTGATAGGGTTCAAACTCTAGGAAGTTTGACTGCTGATTGAATACAACGGCATAGGCTACCCATACACTTTGGACCATCAGGTCTTGTCTAATCCTGTCTTGGAAAAGATAGACCTGATTCCATGGAAGTGGCAGCAGATCAAAATAGCGCCCGAAGTTCAGTCTAAGTTCAGCTTCTGACAAACGCTGAAACTTCTTGAGAAGGACAAACTTCTCGTTCTATACATCGATAACTAAGTTCTAGCTTGTATAATCCACATAATCAGCACGATCGCCTGGAGGGACCAGCTCCTTTCTTTCTTCAAGGAATTGAAGCAATCGGCGGATGAAGGGATGAAGATGATCTATGGGAAATACCCAATTCTTCTGCAGGACCTTATTTATGAGAGACCAGTGGTTTCTAAAGAAAATATGAAAGGTGGGGTTTCTGATGGGTCTGCATTTCCTTATAACAGATCCCTTAGCTACATCGGCAACAGCGTCCTCAGCTATATCGGTGACAGCTTCTTCAGATTTAATCACAACGGAGGGAGGAGAAGCAAGAGAAGCACCAGAAAGAAGGGTGGTGCAAATCTTATCATCTTGGCTCTAGGTTCAGTAGATGGAATCGTTGAAGACTTAAGCTGAGCAGCAATAGGTTTTTGCCTTTGAACGACAGATGGTTCACCGACAGAAATAACGTTTGACTTTTTGGCTGGCTCTTTATCAGCAGCCTTGACCAACTTCCTTTTCCTTAGAGCAGCAGGAGTTGAGTCAGCAAGAATCATGTCGGTAGATGGAGCATGAGTAGAAACGGCAGCAGATGGATAAGCAGCAACTGAAACAACCTTTCTTGCTTTCTTTTTCTTTGGGGTTCCTACGGCAGGAGGAACAGGAGCAGTACCGGCAGACGCTTTCTTTGAAATTCTTTTCCAATCTGCCAACTTGAAAAACATGAGGTTGATGAACAGAGAGCTTGGAGAGGCAGGAGATGCTCTGAAAATGGCAGAGTTGCTCCTCAAGATGATGCTTATTAGCAGATACTGACAACCCTTTCCAGGATGAGCCTTGTTTTTCCTCTTATCCTCTTTCCACTTGATAGCAGAAATGGCAATAACTCGAAAAAGATTGGCACGTCAATTGAATTCTTCTTGTAATACAATGGCGGCCATCGCCTCAAACTGCACATCAGTTACATGGCTGTGAGAGCCAGATCTACAAACCAGACATCTATCCACAATTTCAGCAAGGGCATAGAATCTCCTTTTGTAATGGGCCTTCAAGTGGTTATCTCCACTTTGTCTAGGACCAGCTCCTCTCATAAGGGTCCTTGCCTTGTCTAGGTTATGTCATCAGAAATGGAGGTAGACCCAGTCTTTCCAAGAAGAAGGAAGACTGCAAAAATAGAAGACAGGGTGACAGAAATAGGCACGCCAGCGACGGTGGAGTTGATGGAGACGAATGTAGATGAATCATTTAGAGCAGTGATGACTTATGACTTGGAGAAGAATTCTTACACTTGACCCAAAAAAGGAACTCAACACCAGTCGGAGTGATGAATGAATCAAGAAGAGAACCAATCAACAGATTCTTCAAGAAATCTCTGTCGGTCAAGTCGTCGAAGAACGAAGAGTCAACATAACCTCCATAGATATCCTTTTCATTTCTCATCATTATCTGCAAAAGTAGTCAAGAAATCTCACAAGTTAAAATCAGTTAATTCAAAATAAGTTTGAAATAAGCAAGTGTAATGTAATCAACTATTACCAGATTTTGAGAAAGATTGGGAAATCTGTTGAGCAATAGGGGATGAACAAAAGCTTTGATAATGAGAGAGTTCAAGAGAGAGAGAGAGAGAGAGAGAAAAGAGATGAAGAGATTAAGTGCGGCTATTTATATATTATGGAAGACAGTGAATAGGAAGGGTTTGCATGGGGGAAAGAGAAATAATGAGGAGTTTAACTGTAGCGAATATATCAGAGAACGTGTGCACACAATGAATTTAATGCGCGTACCGGACGGTTGAATATAGACGGTTAAACTTGGAGAGAGAAGGGTATAAATGGCAACAATAATATTGAAAATATTGAAAGTTACCTTTCTGATTTATCACAAGGATTGGGATAAATCTTTGACACGATTTGGGTAAGGCAGTTCACACACGTATCAGAGAGGTAGTGTGACCGATTGTACCTTTGATTTGACATGCTTAGATCATGTGTCAGAGAATCTTATCTTTTTAGAGAAGATCTACCAATAAGAGATTTCCTTGCTGATATTTGAATTTTGAAAATCAGCAAGACATTGGTCAGCAAGATAAGTTGGTCGGCATGGTTTGTTTACACAATGCTGAAGATATCGGCAGACTAACACAAGGTAGCAAAGTTAGGACAATTTTAAGAATAATAATTAATCATACCTAGTTCACCTCTGAGGAACTCAAATCTTTTCTGATCTAAGGGCTTAGTCAGTATGTCTGCTCTTTGGAAATCAGTATGAACTTTGAGCAGCACAACATTCCCTTTTTCTACATGTTCCTTTAGAAAGTGGTACTTGATGTCTATGTGCTTGGTCTTGGAATGCATGACTGTGTTGTTTGATACTGTGATAGCAGATTGGTTGTCACAGTAAATGGGACAAACTTGAGTTGGAATTGCATAGTCAACCAGCTGCTGCTTCATCCAAAGGATCTGTGAACAGCAAATGCCGGCAGCTATGTACTCAGCTTCGGTAGTAGAAGTGAAAATTGATGCTTGCTTTTTACAGGACCAAGACACCAACCGATCACCAAGAAACTGGCAAGTTCCAATAGTACTTTTTTTGGTCACCCTACAAGCTGCAAAGTCTGCATCTGAATAACCTATTAGATTAAAAGATGAATCTTTAGCATACCATAATCCAAAGTTAACAGAACCACATAAATATTTAATAATGCGTTTAACAGCCTGCAGATGGGATTCCCTAGCGTCAACTTGAAATCTGGCACATACACAAACGGCAAACATGATATCTAGTCTACTGGCAGTAAGATAAAGGAGCGAGCCGATCATACCTCAGTAGACAGTCATATCTACCTTCTTACCAGACTCATCCTTATCTAAATGGATGCTAGTGCCCATAGGTATGCTTTGAGAGTGAGCATTGTCAAAGCCAAACTTCTTGATAAGTTCTTTAGTGTACTTGGCTTGACTGATGAAAATTCCTTCATTGGTTTACTTGACTTGAAGTCCAAGGAAATATGTTAGTTCACCCATCATGCTCATCTCAAAATTGCTCTGCATTAGCTTCTCAAATCTCTTGCAAAGTGATTCATTAGTAGATCCAAAAATAATGTCATCAGCATATATTTGAACAAACAATGAATGACCCTTATGCTTGGTAACAAATAAAGTAGTATCGATTTTACCTCGGGTGAAACCTAATCCATCACTAAGTAAAAACTTAGAAAGGGTTTCATACCATTCCCTTGGAGCTTGCTTCAAGCTATAGAGAGCTTTCTTCAATCGGTAGACATGATCAGGCTTCTTGGAGTCCTCAGGTGGTTGTTCAATATAAACAAGTTCTTGGAGTTCTCCATATAAAAAGGCACTTTTTACGTCAATTTGATATAGCTTGAATTCTTTGAAGGCAGCATAGGCTAAGAAAAGTCTTATAGCTTCCAATCTTGCAACCGGTGCAAACTCGTCATAGTCAAACCCTTCTTCTTGTCGGTAGCCTTTTGCAACTAACCTTGCTTTGTTTCTAGTGATATTCCCAGCTTCATCCAACTTTTTTCTGTAGACCCACTTTGTACCAATCACTTGCTGAGAAGTTTGTCTTGGCACAAGTTCCCATACTTTGCATCTTTCAAACTGATTCAGTTCCTCTTGCATGGCTTCAACCCAACCAGGATCAGCAAGAGTTTTTTCAGTCTTCTTTGGTTCTATGTTGGAGACAATAGCAGATGAGAAGAAACTTTCATCAAATGCTTTGCTAAGGTTCCTTGTCAATCTGGGACCAAAGACATCACCAATCACATTTTTTAGAGGATGATCATGAACTGCTCTAACTTCTCTCGGCACATCATATCTAACTGACTCTTGTTGTAATGATTCTAGAGGAGGATCATGGTCAGCAGATGGTGGAAGGGAAGAATTAGAGTTCTGTGTGAGAGGTGGATGAGAACTTGTTGGGTTAGGTCTTATAACAGAAATTGGCTGAGGGCTAGATCTGTCTTCAGGGCGATCAGCAGAGTTTTCATCGGCAAATGGATTATGAAAGTTATCGGTAGGTTCTTGTTCTGCTGATGATGGGAAGTATTGAGTATCTGTTGGTTCTTCTACTGAGATGACTGGATCAACAGCTGGTACTTGATCTGCAGGGTTAGTGTTGCTGGATTCACCTGTCTTATGAACACTAGACGCATTAGTACTATTTAGAGCCTTGTCAGACTCTAACAAATCAAATTCATCAAAAGGTTACATGAACAGATTCAACAATTTTCAAAAGTTTCTTATTGAAAACTCGAAGGCCTTACTATGTTTAGCGTATCCAACAAAGATTCCTTCATCAGCTTTCTCACCAAATTTACCTCTGTGCTCCTTACCGTTGTAAAGCACGTAACATTTGTAGCCGAATATTTTAAAAAATCTAATGTTGGGAATTCTTCCTCTCTAGAGTTCATAAGGAGTCTTGTTATGGAATTTGTTGATGAGAGATCTGTTCTGAGTAAAGCAGGTGGTATTGATGGCTTCAGCCCAAAAGTATTTTGGCAGCCTGGCTTCAGCAATCATGGTCTTACCAGCTTCTATAAGAATTCTGTTCTTTCTCTCAACGACACCAATTTGTTGTGGTGTGCCGGCAGCTGAGAAGTTGTGGTCTATGCTATGATCATCACAATACTGAGCAATACCATTGTTCTTGAATTCAGTGCCGTTGTCTGATCTCATGCTGATGATATCGCTTTCCTTCTAGGTCTGTAGTAGTTTGAATAACTTGGTAGCAACGGCATAGGTGTCTTCCTTGTGACAGAAAGTTTTTACCCAAGTATATCTAGAGAAATCATCTACTATAACCATAGTGTATCTACTTCCCCCAATACTTGCTGTAGTTGTGGGGCCAAATAGATCCATATGTAGCAATTGGAGGCACTTAAAAGTTTACATGCAAGGATTGCTGTAGAAAGATGACTTATATTGTTTTCCAAGCTGGCAGTCCTTGCATTTCTTTCCTTGATCAGCAGACACTTGAGGTAGACCGGTTACCAGATTTGAACCGGCAAGTTTGGATAGATACTTGAAGTTCAAGTGACTGAGTCTTTTGTGCCATAGCCATGTGTTAGGCCCAATTGGTAGGAAAATAGGCTAGAGGGGGAGGGGTGAATAGCCTTTTTAAAACTTTTACAAAGAAACACTTATAAATGCAAAGTCACTTATCAGTTTGCAAACTATTATCAGTAAGCGCAGCGGGTAAAATATGACTTAGTTTTAACTCACACAAAATCAGTGTGTAAAAGATTTTCAGAGCTTAGTTTAAACACAAAGTTGTTTCCAAAAGTTCAATGCAATTTCAAGAGATTGGTCAAAGGAAATAATGATGAATCAGCAAGAACAATAATGATTTGCCGGTGATAGAGTTCCAACCGGCAAGGAAAGTAAGTAACAGGGGACACAAGTATTTGGAGAGGTTCACAGTATAAATACTGCTACATCCTATACTAAGTTTGGTCAGAACTTGGATTTAGGTTAAGAGCACTATTAAATATCCCTAGTCTATTACAAGCATGGCTTTTCCGGATACAAAGACTAAATTCTATAGATAGTTAATGAATCGTAAAACAAATATCTGACCAAGTGTATTTGAGCGGCAAGTTCAAAAGAACTTGTCTCACTCAGGTGGGTGTGTGAAAGACTCAAACAACGTATTCCTTAAAATGATCTAGTTCGGGAATACTAACAATGTTGTTGAGTTTGTGCACAAGTGTATGTCCTATTAAATGATCTAATGATTATCTGGACACAGAATGTTTGAGCTTCAATGAATGCTGCAAACAACCAACTCTCTTCAATGCACTAAAATCACCAACCTTCTTCAATGCACTGAGTCCTCTATTTATAGGAGGAGTTAATGTCTTAGCTTGTTGAAGAAGGATAATATTCGAATTTACAGCTGGGTAGGTGAGGAGCATTTAATGCAGTATCCTTGGCATTAATGGCGAAGATACGCGTGCCTGAAAAGTCTGATGGGTAAAGACCCCTTTGTCTCAACCGGTTACCTGCAAAAGCAATTAGAGACAGAGTATAGCTAAAAGTAGCTATGTGTCAGACGGCGCAGTAATCATTACAGAGCAGGTAAACTACTTTATGATAAAACAGTACAGAGACAATCAGCAAGGTTGACTTTAATGAAATGATGTCACCTGACTGACAGTGCAGACTGTCTATTATATCGGCATGTTGAGAATGGAGTTTATCGGCAACTACTTTAATAAGTTGATCGGCAACTTGTGCAGTAAGTTGATCGGCAACTTGTTGCATGTTAAGAATAGAGTTGATCGGCAACTTGTTTACTGGTCTGCTGATTTGTCTTGAATGAAGAGTTGAAATACACATGTGCTGGTCACAAAGAATCCTAAGGGTACCTAAAAAGGTTCTAATAAAATTGGGGGATCCTAAGTGCAAACATGATTGGGATTAAGTAATTCTATGATCTAGGAATCTATTTGAACAACAATCTCCTCCTAATTACTTAAGTCCAATCACCCATAATACTAAGGACATCTCTTATCTTAAGGAAAAATTTTCTATGGATATCTAGGTAAAATCATTTCCTAAGGTAAGTCACACTAAATGTCTAAAGTACAAGGTGGATTCACCAAAATAAATGGTGAAGCCGGTTCAATGAATCGGCAGAAAGTTAATCTGCAAAGAGGATTAGCACAGAATAATGCAGATAACATATATATAAGAAAAACATATTAGCACAAACAAAATATCATTAAGCAAAGAGATTTGTCTATGAAGGTTTTCATAAGATATCTACATCATTGGCTATGTCGACTCAAGAATCAGCAGCTGGATCAGAAGTCTTGGGATCTGCTGGAGTCGAGTCCTTTGTAGATTCAAACTTTCTTGCTTTCTTATTTGCTCTTTCTTCTTTCTTTTCAGCTTTCCTTTTTGCCTTGCTCTGCCTTCTCTGAGCACTCTCCAATCTATCAGCAAGCATCTTGTTGTTTGCCTCAAGAGCAGCAATCTTCAATTTGGCTTCAAGAAGTTCATTCTGAATATCAGCAAGTTTCTCATTTGAGTCTTCAAGTTTGCTGCGGGTATCATTGTGCTCGGCAAGTAGAATGTTCTGTTGAGTGACAAGAGAGCCATTTAACTCTGACAAATTAAAAACGCATTCAGTTCTATCTTGCAGCAGATTTTTCATGTCATTGTAAACAGATGTCCTGATTCGGATAACATCCTCCTCCTGATTGGACTTATGAATCTGCTTGGAGAGCTCATTTGTGGATTGTTTGAACAGGTCCGCAATGGAGTGGGAGAAGTCAACCAAATCACCACGAGTAGGAGGCGCATTCTGATTAAAATCATCTCCTTCTTTAAAGCAATGAAAATCATAGAGGCTGTTGAAGACAATGGGTTTATCAACATAGATCGGTGCAGCAAAGGAATTTGGATTTCTGAGAACCAGAGAAGGGACAAATTCCTCATTTTCCAGGTCAGCATCCTCGATTTGTACCTCATCGGCAACAATCTGCGTATCATCATCAGAAATAACAATCAGCAGAGAAGAAGAAGGAACAGGAACAGGAGGTGGAGGAAGATATAGAACTCTTTGTAGCACAGGATCTTCATCATCAGCAAGATCTAAAGCATCGGCACAACCATCATCAGCAAAAATAAGATCGGCATCATCAGCAGGAGCGGAAACAATCTCAGTAGCAGAAAGAACATCAACAGGAATGAATGTGGAGACAATATCATCGGCAGGTCTTGAATAAACAATCTCCAGAGGAAATTTTGGATGGACAATAATGTCTCTATCCCCTGAAAGATGAAATATGCCGTTGTCTTCCATAGAGAGCAGTAAAGCAAGTTGACACTTCAAACAAGCAATGCCTTCCAATATCATAATCACTAATCTAGCATTCAGCAGCCTAGATGTGTAAACCATGTGATCGGCACGCTGACGATGAAGAAACATTGGCATAGTAATGGCAAGTGCAGCTGATTTGACTAAGTGCACAAGGCCACGAGCGTTGAGATGCCGATACTCCAGAATTTCTTTAAGCTCATCGTTGATCATAGAGCATCTCCTCATCCAACCATTTGAAGTGATGTGAACTTCTTTTGGAGATAGACCAGGGAGAACGATCTTACCACCTATCTTCAGTTTACCAGGTAGTAGACATCTAGGTTCATAGACAATTTTTCGCTTCAGTCTAGAAATCCGAGGAGTCTTTCCTTTTGTACGAACAAGCTCATCCTTAATCCAAGGAAGGGAGATAGGTCTATCACTGGTTGAAGCGCCAGAAGAGAATTTATGCTTTGAATAGTGAGGATGTTCCTTGCCGAAGGGAAGTGGACATCTTCCCAGAGTATACTTGAAAGAAAGCCTTGGATGAACAGCGAAGAGAGGTTGTCCAAAGCTGTTAGAAGGCATAGAGGCATTGGTGGTGTACCAATTTGAGCACATCATATCCTTCCCATTCTGAAAGTAATCATAGTTGGGAGGTGGAGAAGTATCAACAGCATCAGGATCAACAAAAGCTTGTTCTCCAACCTCCATGTAGTCAGCAGGATCAGCCTCATCAACATGATTTCCATCGGCACGAACATCAGTTGGAGCAGGAAGAGGAAGGGGTGTACCAACAGTCGGCAAGCTGAATAAAGGCTGTAGAAGAATTTCTTCAAATTGCAGGCTAGCAGCAATGTCAGCATCCAAATTAGGAGTACTTCCTTCAGTACCTCCTCCCAATTCCACAACCTCCTTAATACCAGTAGGTGGGACAATCTGTATTTCAGGAGTAACTGTCACTAACTGAGTGTCCGTAGTTTGCTCAGCAAGATGAGTGTCGGCAGTTTTCTCATTAGTCTCTCCTCCTGAAACAGATACATCAACTACATCTTCCAATGGTTCCAAAGGTTGAGTGTCCATAGTTTCCTCAACAGGAGCAGGTTGATCAGCAGATACTTCAATCAGAGGTTGAGTGTCAGTAGTTGTCTCAACTTGAAATTCCACAATCTCCTTAAAATGTTCATCAGCATGACTTCCTTCAACACTACTATCATCCTTCAGTACAGACTCTGCAAAGACTTCAGCAGAGGGAGCTTTAGTCATGACAGTTCTGATTGGCATCTTGTCACTGTCTGTTGTAAGTGAAGTGGAAGGAGAGTCAGCAGCAGCTTTGTGAGCACAAACCAAGTCTCCAAATAAATCAGCACCATCATAATCAGCATCACTATCAGTAGAATCACTATCTTCATCAGCATCATCACGTCCATCGGCAACAAAATCTTTATCAGCAGCATCTACATCATCGGCAGAATGAACATCGGCATCTGTCTCGGTCTTGCTGCTGCTGGGCGAAGGAGCATGAGCAACTTGATCGTCAAGATCTTCAGCAGCACGGCGATCGGCATCTTGCTTCAACAGAAATTCATTAGACTTTACAATCAAGTCCATAGTGACCTTCTTTACTGATCTATGAAAATGAGCATTGAGAGGACTGACAGCAGGAGCCTCATCATCATTATATGTCAGCAAATCTTCATCATTTTCAAGTCTTCCAATCTGATAAGGATCAAACTCTGTGAATTGGGATAGCTGATTGAAGGTTCTGTCATAAATGATCCACACATCTTGAACCATCAAGTCTTGTCTAATTCGATCTTGAAAATGATAGACTTGGTTCCAGTGTAGTGGTAGAAGGTTAAAATAGCGACCAAAGTTGAGCTTCAGTTCAGCCTCTTTCAACTGCTTGAACTTAGAGAGAGGGAAGAACTTCTCATTCCACATATCAGTGCGAATGTTCAAACTCCGGTAGTCAACATAATCAAAAGTTTTCCCGGAAGGCACAGTATCCTTCATTTCTTCATGTAACTGAAGAAGACGACGAATGAAAGGAGGCAGATGATCAATCGGAAAGACCCATTTCTTGTTCAAGACCTTGTTGGTGAAGGACCAAGGATTCCTGTAGAAGGTGTGGAAGGTGGGATTCCTGATGGGTGCACATTTTCTTGAAGTCTGAGACTTGAGCTTTTCAATAACATCTTCAATACTTTTGCCATCAGCAAAGTCATCAGTGAATTCTTCAGAATGAACTTCAACTTTGACAATAGGATCGGCAGTAAGAGAAGCACCGGCAAGATGATAAGGCGCAAATCTAATCAACTTTGCTCTAGGATCAGCAGAATCAATCGGAGCAGAAGGAACTTCATCGGCAATAAGCTTTTGCTTTTTCATCGGCAAGGCCATCTTATTAGAAACTTGAGTAGACTTCTTCATCGGCAACTCTGGTTCATCGGCAACCTTTGCCTTCTTTGACACAACTTTATCAGCAACCTTCACCAATTTTCTTTTCTTTGGAGCACCAGGAGTAGAATCAACAAGAATTCTATCGGTTGAAGGATCAGGAGTAGAGACTGCTGATTGGGAAGCAACTAAAGGAATTTTCTTAGCTCTTTTCTTCTTTGGAGCGACAGCAGCAGCAGGAGCATCAGCAGGAGTAATAGCACTAGAAGCATTCTTTGCTATTCTCTGCCAATCTTTATCATTATAGGACTTTAGCTTGCTGAAGGCAATGCTGGAAGGAAAACGATCTGCAGCTACTATGTTTATATTTCTCCTTAAGATCATGCTGATTAACAGATAATGGCAACCTTTCCCAGGATTGGGTTTGTTCTTCAGCCTATCAGAAGACCATTTATCAGCAGCAGTGGCAATGATTCTGAATATGTAGGCACACCAGTTGAACTCAATCTGCAGAACAATGGCGTCCATAGCTTCAAACTGAACGTCAGTGACATTGCTATGAGATCCAGATCGGCAAATAAGACATCTATCAACTATCTCAGCCAAAGCATAGTATCGGCGAGGATAATGAATCTTCAGATGACTGGTGCCACTGAGTCTTGGACCAACTCCTCTCATGATAATCCATGCCCTATCCAGTTCCTTATCATCAACTAAAGCACTCAACCCTTCATTCCCGAGAGAGGGAAAAACTTCAGAAATAGAAGAGGGAGTAAGAGAGATTTGCACGCCCAAAATAGAGGAGTTGACGGAGACGATGACTGAAAAGTCAGCACGAGAGCGGACAACAGAGGAGTTGGAGAAGAATTCTTTGACAAGATCCAAGAACACTGAATCAACTCTAGATGCAGCGATGAATGAGTCGAGCAGGGACCCAATATGAAGATTCTTCAAGAAAACCCCGTCGGCTTCATCGTTGAAGTAGTCGGAGTCAACATAGCCTCCGTAGATATCTTTTTCGCCGGACATTTTTTGCAAGATTACTCAAACAACTCTCAATGTTAGAAACGAGGAAAAATCAAACCAAGAATTATTATAAATGAGCAAATTTTAAACATTAACACTTACCAGATTAAGAAGATATAAGCAAATAAAACGATGACTCAATAAACTGGTTAGAGGAGTGAGAGAGATAGAGTAGAGAAGAAAAATGGCGAAGAAAGCTTAAAGGAATTTTGAAAGGCGTTATATATGTTATGGGGGAGAGAGATAATATGAGAGGACAAGGAATAGACAGAAACAACTATACCTATAATCTCGGAGAACGTGCGCACGCAAAATTTAATGCGCACACAAAAAGGTGAGAAATGAACAGTTAAAAATAAGAGGGAGAAGGGGTAAATTAGTCAAAAATAAAAAGAGAAGTGATGATGACCTATTACCTTGCTGATGTATCGCATTAAATGGAATACATCTTGACACGATTTTGGGCAAGAAAGGTACACACACGTGTCAGGGAGATGGTGTGACCGATGTACCTTTGATTTGATTGCTTACGTCATGTGTCAGGAATCTTATCTTTTTGCAGAGACGTGCTGATTTGATACTTTTTTTAAATATCGGCAAGATAGTTCGAATCGGCAAGATAATTTAGTCGGCAAGATAATTTAGTCGGCAAGATATGTTGTTGATCGGCATGATGTTGTCAGCAATATTTTGTCGGCAATATAATTTGGTTGGCACGATTTTCACACTTGCTGATGAGATCGGCAAAATAATTTGGCCGGCAAGATTTTCATACTTGCTGATGAGATCGGCAAGACTAGCACAATAGGTAGAGTTAGCACAGTTTTAACCATAGAAATCAATCATACCTAGTTCACCTCTTAGGAATTCAAATCTTTTCTGGTCTAAGGGCTTTGTCAGTATGTCTGCTCTTTGGTAATCGGTATGAACTTTGAGCAGCACCACGTTTCCCTTTTCAACATGTTCCTTCAGAAAGTGATACTTGATGTCTATGTGCTTGGTTTTGGAATGCATGACCGGGTTGTTTGAAACTGAAATTGCTGATTGGCTGTCACAATAAATGGGACAAATTTGAGATGGAACTTCATAGTCAACCAGCTGCTGCTTCATCCAAAGAATCTGTGAACAGCAACTGCCGGCAGCTATGTACTCAGCTTCAGTAGTAGAAGTGGAAATTGATGCTTGTTTCTTACAGGACCAAGACACCAGTCTATCACCAAGAAATTGGCAAGTTCCACTAGTACTCTTTCTTGTTACCCTGCAAGCTGCAAAGTCTGCATCTGAATAACCTATTAGATTGAAAGATGAATCTCTAGCATACCATAATCCAAGGTTAGCAGTGCCACAAAGATATTTAATGATACGTTTAACAGCCTGCAGATGGGATTCCCTAGGGTCAGCTTGAAACCTGGCACAAACACAAACAGCAAACATAATATCTGGTCTACTGGCAGTAAGATAGAGGAGTGAGCCGATCATACCTCGGTAGACAGTCATATCTACTTTCTTACCAGACTCATCCTTATCTAAGTGAATGTTAGTGCCCATAGGTGTGCTTTAAGAGTGAGCATTTTCAAAGCCAAACTTCTTGATTAATTCTTTTGCGTACTTGGCTTGACTGATGAATATTCCCTCATTAGATTGCTTGATTTGAAGTCCAAGGAAATATGTTAGTTCACCCATCATGCTCATCTCGAACTTGCTCTGCATTAGCTTCTCAAATCTCTTGCAAAGTGATTCATTAGTAGAACCAAAAATAATATCATCGACATATATTTGAACAAACAATGAATGACCCTTATGCTTGGCAACAAATAAAGTAGTATCGATTTTACCTCGAGTGAAGCCTAATCCATCGCTAAGTAAAAACTTAGATAGGGTTTCATACCATGATCTTGGAGTTTGCTTTAAGCCATAGAGATCTTTCTTCAATCTGTAGACATGATCAGGCTTCTTGGAGTCCTCAAAACCTGGTGGTTGTTCAACATAAACTAGTTCTTGGAGTTCTCCATTCAGGAAGGAACTTTTCACGTCCATTTTATATAGCTTGAATTCTTTGAAGGCAGCATAGGCTAAGAAAAGTCTTATAGCTTCCAATCTTGCAACAGGAGCAAATGTCTCATCGTAGTCAATCCCTTCTTCTTGTCGATATCCTTTAGCAACTAACCTTGCTTTATTTCTTATGATCTTCCCTGCTTCATCCAATTTATATTTGTAGACCCATTTTGTACCAATCACTTGTTGAGATGATGGTCTTGGCACTAGTTCCCACACATTGCATCTTTCAAACTGATTTAGCTCCTCCTGCATAGCTTCCACCCAGCCAGGATCAGCAAGAGCTTCTTCAGTCTTCTTTGGTTCTATATTGGAAACCATAGCAGATGAGAAGAGACTCTCGGCGAATGCTCTACTAAGGTTTCTTGTCAGTCTTGGTCCAAAGACATCACCAATCACATTTTCTAATGGATGATCACGAACTGTTCTAACCTCCCTTAGCACATCTTGTCTTACTGATTCTTGTTGTAAAGATTCTAGAGGAGGATCAAGATCAGCAGATGGTGAAGGAGAAGAACTTTGAGTGAGAGGTGGATTAGATTTAGAGCTTGTTGGGAAGGGCCTTATAACAGAAATTGGTTGAGGACTTGATCTGTTTTCAGAATGATCAGCAGAATTTTCATCGGCAAACGGATTGTGAAATTCATCAGCAGATTGTGGTTCTGCCGATGAAGGGAAGTATTGAGCTTCGGTTGATTCTTCTACTGATATAACTGGATCAGCAGCTGGAACTTGTCCTGCATGGTTAGTATTGCTGGATTCACCTGTCTCATGAGCACTAGACACATTAGTACTATTTGGAGCCTTATCAGACTCTAGCAAATCAAATTCATCAAAGGTTACATGAACAGATTCAACTATTTTCAAAAGTTTCTTATTGAAAACTCGAAAGGCCTTACTGTGTTTAGCGTATCCAACAAAGATTCCTTCATCAGTTTTCTCATCAAATTTACCTCTGTGCTCTTTACCGTTGTAAAGCACGTAACACTTGCAGCCGAATATTTTGAAGAATCCAATGTTGGGAATTCTGCCTCTCCAGAGTTCATAAGGAGTCTTGTTATGGAATTTGTTGATGAGAGATCTGTTCTGAGTGAAGCAGACGGTATTGATGGCTTCAGCCGAAAAATATTTCAGCAGCCTGGCTTCAGCAATCATGGTCTTACCAGCTTCAATGAGAGTTTTGTTCTTTCTCTAAACGACACCATTTTGTTGTGGTGTATAGGCAGCTGAGAAGTTGTGGTCTATGCCATGATCATCACAGTACTGAGCAATACCATTGTTCTTGAATTCAGTGCCGTTGTCTGATCTCATACTGATGATATCGCTCTCCTTCTGGGTTTGTAGTAGTCTGAATAACTTGGTAGCAACGGCATAAGTGTCATCTTTGTGACTGAAGGTTTCTACCCAAGTATATCTAGAGAAATCATCTACTACAACCAAAGTGTATCTACTTCCCCCAATACTTGCAGTGGTTGTGGGGCCAAATAGATCCATATGTAGCAATTGGAGGCACTTAGAAGTTGACATGCAGGGCTTGCTTCGGAAGGATGATTTATGTTGTTTTCCAAGCTGGCAGGCCTTGCATTTCTTTGCTTGATCAGCAGACACTTGAGACAGACCGGTAACCAGATTTGAACCGGCAAGCTTGGATAGATACTTGAAGTTCAAGTGACTGAGTCTCTTGTGCCATAGTCATGAGTTCTCACTGATGTTCTTAGCTACAAAAAAAACATTAGCAACACCAGTAATAGCACTTAAGTCTACTGCATAAATGTTACCTTTTCTTTTGGCAGTGAGAAGAGTTTCATTGGAAGCAATGTCTTTCACATAGCAACTGGAAATAGTAAATACACATTGCATTCCTTTATCACAGAATTGTGATATTAATAGAAGGTTGTGTTTCAGACCATCCACTAGAGAGACCTTCTGTACAGTGACTGCACCTCTCTTGATGGTACCAATACCGATGATTTTTCCTTTGGCATTATCACCGAAAACCACTGGGGGACCTGATGCTTCTGAGATATCGGCAAGTAGATCGGCAAATCCTGTCATGTGTCTTGAACAGCCACTATCTAGAATCCACAAATCCTTGCTTGCACCAGTTGAGGCCATGAAGCATTCCTGAAATAAAACGGTATGCTTATGGTCCCCCTTATTCTTGGGTCCGAGGGTTAGTTCCTCTTTGGCAACCACATCTGGCCACCACTAGAGGATGTAACCTCAGTGGGTCCAGATAGGTGCTTCAAGAGGCATTCAAGAGCCTTGTGACCATAATCAAAACAATTAGAACATCTCACTTGACTGATAGGCTGTGGAGTCGGTAGAACATCATTCTGTTTAGTCAGTGCATCGGCAGAACTAGGGAATTAAGCAGGCACAAACTTAGTAGGTTTGAAGGTGCTAGTGTTGCCCTTCTTTCCATTATGTTTACCTTTGGCAGTTACCTTTTTAGGTACTTGTCCATCGGCAGCAGAGGAGGTTAGATCGGCAGCACTTGCTCTGCTGATGTATTCACCAAGAATATCGTTATTGGCAGACTCAGTATCAGCAACCTTAACATATCTTTGTTTGTGCTTATCATTCCTTTTGTTCTGGTTCTTAGGATACTTCATTGCCACAGCACTGTATATTGGCTTAGCATCCTTATGCACTGAGTTAACAGGACTACATTCAACTTTCTCATCCCTTTTCTCGGTCGCACAAGTTTCAGTAGAGCTACTGCTGCTGGAATCAAATCCTAACCCAGATTGGTCCTTATATGACATTTGGGTCTGTAGGATTGTTTCAACAGCAACTCTAGATTTTGTGTAAGAATCAACAATCCTTGAGAGATGATTGTTTCTTTTCACAAGATCTTCGATCTGAGCTATCAATACTGCTACTTGGCATTTGAGATCCAGGTTTTCTTTCTTTAGAGAAATAGACTCAAGCTCGTGTCCTTTGAGAACTGAAAGTTCAGACATAAGCGAGCTATTCTCGTTAGAAATTCTTTTGAAATCAGCAGCCATAACTTTATGAACGCTACTCAGCTTCTCATAATCAATAAAAAGTTCATCCATTGTCTCTACCATCTCAGCCTTAGATAATTCTGGAATAGGGTCGGCTGAATCTTTGGGAGTAAAGGGAATGGGTTCAGGTGAGAAGTCAGGTAGGGAAGAGATGGGTTTCGAAAGGCTTTTGGCAATATTGGGATGTTCGGTGAATGAGAACTTTCTTGTCATCGGCAAGGGTTTTGTTTTAGAAGCATTGAAGTGAGAAGAGTTACACTGTCCATAGAGTGAAGTTCCCACTTGATGAACCTTGTATCCTATTGGATTTCCTGCTTTGATGCTTACTTCCTTGAAGTATGGTTGAGCTCTTCCAGTTGGTATTTCTTTGACTGGAGTCTTTGGCGGCGAGGGATCTCGGTATATTGGAGTCGGCAAGGATGAAAGATCGGCATCATCTGAATCTAATGCCATGAAACTTACATCGGCATCCGCATCTTCATCGGCATCTTCGTCTGAATCGGTTTCACACCAGACCAGCAAGGCTTTTTCTGTGCTATCATCGGCAACATAACTTCGAGACTTTGGGTATCTCTTGTTTACTGATTTCCTCACGTATTCATACTTTGGCTGAGGACATTTTGAGGCAAAGTGACCAGGTTTTCTGTAGTTGAAGCAGACAAGATCACCTTTGCTGTTTTTGCCATCGGTAGCACTGGTACTTGGTTTGTTGTAGATTGCTGATTTTTGAAATGGTGGTGTAAAATATTTTTGTTGCTGGTGACTTCCTTTTTGCATCCTTTTGAAGTCTTTGAACCTTTTGTAGTTTCTGGCGAAGGCGGCAAATTCGTCTTCTTCCATTGTTTGTTCTGAAGGTGTTTCTGAGGTTTTTGAACAGCAGGGTGTTTGATGGGGATCTATAGGAGGGAATTTGGTTGAAGGAAAGGATACCTGAGATTGAGCTGATAGAGACAAGTTTTTGAAATTTTTATCGAGAACGTTAAGTTTTTGCTGTTCTCTCTCATACAAGAACAAACTAGACACAAGATTCTGAATAGAGGTCTTGTTTAAGTCTCTAACTTCTCTAACAGCAGTGACCTTAGTATGATACTCATTTCCTAAAGAACATAGAAAACGAATATTAAGATCTTTCATAGTATACACTTTACCTAATGAAGCACATAAATTACTTACCTCGCAGAATCTGTCGTAGGCACTTCTTAGAGATTCACCATCTAGTTTCTTGAAAGATTCAAACTCAGTAATGCAGTCGTAGAGTCTATTGTCTTTCACCTGCTCATCTCCTTCAAAGTATGCAAGGAGTTTGTTCCAGCATTGTTGAGCCGTGGAGCACAAGTCAATCAATTTATATTGATTGTCGTCCAATCCACATGAGATAATGTGGCACGCCTTTCCATCTAGAGCAACTGAAAGTTTGTCTTCATCAGTCCATTCTTCTAGGTTTTTCAATCAAGGTTTCATCAACTTGAACATGCGTTTCTTGTTCAGTGTCTTGATCAGCATGAGCAGTCAGCGGAGTGGAGGGAATTGGTCGGTAGGTGGTTGAGACCTTCAGAGGAATGATTGGACCACCTTCTATTACTTGCATTAACCGGTCATCGATTGAGTTCATATACTTTATCATACGAGATTTCCAGACACCAAACTCATTGACATTCAACAACGGAATGGTGGTGATGTTGAATGACTGCATGATTTTTCCTGCCATGATATCGGTAATACAAGCTGCAAAGCTTGGAAATTTCTTTCAAAATTCCAAGCCCTGATACCAATTGTTAGGCCCAATTGGTAGGAAAATAGGCTAGAGGGGGGGGGTGAATAGCCTTTTTAAAACTTTTAAAAAGAAACACTTATAAATGCAAAGTCAGTTTGCAAACTATTATCAGTAAGCGCAGCGGGTAAAATATGACTTAGTTTTAACTCACACAAAATCAGTGTGTAAAAGATTTTCAGAGCTTAGTTTAAACACAAAGTTGTTTCCAAAAGTTCAATGCAATTTCAAGAGATTGGTCAAAGGAAATAATGATGAATCAGCAAGAACAATAATGATTTGCCGGTGATAGAGTTCCAACCGGCAAGGACAGTAAGTAACAGGGGACACAAGTATTTGGAGAGGTTCACAGTGTAAATACTGCTACGTCCTCTACCAAGTTTGGTCAGAACTTGGATTAGGGTTAAGAGCACTATTAAATATCCCTAGTCTATTACAAGCACGGCTTTGTCGGATACAAAGACTAAATTCTAGAGATAGTTAATGAATCGTAAAAAAAATATCTGACCAAGTGTATTTGAGCGGCAAGTTCAAAAGAACTTGTCTCACTCAGGTGGGTGTGTGAAAGACTCAAACAACGTATTCCTTAAAATGATCTAGTTCGGGAATACTAACAATGTTGTTGAGTTTGTGCACAAGTGTATGTCCTATTAAATGATCTAATGATTATCTGGACACGGAATGTTTGAGCTTCAATGAATGCTGCAAACAACCAACTCTCTTTAATGCACTAAAATCACCAACCTTCTTCAATGCACTGAGTCCTCTATTTATAGGAGGAGTTAATGTCTTAGCTTGTTGAAGAAGGATAATATTTGAATTTTCAGCTGGGTAGGTGAGGAGCATTTAATGTAGTATCCTTGGCATTAATGGCGAAGATACGCGTGCCTGAAAAGTCAGATGGGTAAAGACCCCTTTGTTTCAACCGGTTACCTGCAAAAGCAAGTAGAGACAGAGTATAGCTAAAAGTAGCTATGTGTCAAACGGAGCAGTAATCAATACAGAGCAGATAAACTACTTTATGATAAAACAGTACAGAGACAATCAGCAAGGTTGACTTTAATGAAATGATGTCACTTGACAGACAGTGTAGACTGTCTATTATATCGACATGTTGAGAATGGAGTTGATCGGCAACTACTTTAATAAGTTGATCGGCAACTTGTGTAGTAAGTTGATCGGCAACTTGTTTACTGGTCTGCTGATTTGCTTCCTCTTGATGGTTTGTCTTGCTTCCTCTTTATGGTTTGTCTTGAATGAAGAGTTGAAATACACCTGTGCTGGTCACAAAGAATCCTAAGGGTACCTAAAAAGGTTCTAATAAAATTGGGGGATCCTAAGTGTAAACATGATTGGGATTAAGTAATTCTATGATCTAGGAATCTATTTGAATAACACCATGAGTTCTCACTGATGTTCTTAGCTACAAAACAAACATTAGCAACACCAGTAATAGAACTTATGTCTACTGCATAAATGTTACTTTTACGTTTGGCAGTGAGAAGAGTTTCATTGGAATCAATGTCTTTCACATAGCAACTGGAAGTAGTAAATACACATTGCATTCCTCTATCACAGAATTGTGATATTGATAGAAGGTTGTGTTTTAGACCATCCACTAGCGAGACCTTCTGTACAGTAACTGTACCTCTCTTGATGGTACCAATACCGATGATTTTTCCTTTGGCATTATCAACGAAAAATACTGGGGGACCTGATGCTTTAAAAATATTGGCAAGTAGATCTACAAATTCTGTTATGTGCCTTGAACAGCTACTATCTAGAATCCACAAATCCTTGCTTGCACTAGTTGAGGCCATGAGTTGAGCCATGAAGCATTCCTGAAATGAAACAATATGCTTATGGTCCCCCTTATTCTTGGGTCCGGCGGTTAGTTCATCTTTGGCAACCATACCTGGCCACCACATGAGGATGCAACCTCAGTAGGTCTATATAGGTGCTTCAAGAGGCATTCATGAGCCTTGTGACCATAATCAAAACAACTAGAACATCTCACTTGACTGATAGGCTGTGGAGTTGGTAGAACATCATTCTGTTTAGTCAGTGCATCGGCAGAACTGGGGGATTGAGCAGGCATAAACTTAGTAAGTTTAAAGGTGCTAGTATTACCTTTCTTTCCATTCTGTTTACCTTTGGCAGGCACCTTATGAGGTACTTGTCCATCGGTAGCAGAAGTGGTTAGACCAGCAGCACTTGCTCTGCTGATGTACTCACCAAGAATACCGTTATCGGCAGACTTAGTATCAACAACCTTAAGATAACTTTGTTTGTGCTTATCTTTCCTTTTGTTCTGGTTCTTAGGATACTTCATAGCCACATCAATGTATACTGGCTTAGCATCCACATGCACTGAGTTAACAGAACTACATTCAACTTTCTCATCCTTTTTCTCGCTCGCACAAGTTTCAGTAGAGCTACTGCTGCTGGAAACAAAACCTAACCCAGATTGGTCCTTATATGACATTTTAGGGGTATAAGAAATTGGTTCAGGAGAGAAGTCAGGTAGGGATGAGGTGGGTTTTGAAAGGCTTTTGGCAATGTTAGGATGTTCAGTGAATGAGAACTTTCTGGTCATCGGTGTAAGTACCCCAATCTGAAATTGACCAACTTAGAGGAATTCTTAGCACCATTCAGGGATAAACTGATAGGATGGGACCTCACTAAAATAAACCTAAAATTCCAGGACTGCTCTAGAATTAAACTTGGAAAAATCCAGAAGCTCGCCAGGCTGAGCCGTACGGATGGTTTGGATGCGGGAGAGCCCTAGCCGTACGGCAACTATGGGTACCCTCAGTCCTTATAAATTGAGACCCTTGCTGATCATTTCAGGGGGGGGGGCAAAATTGTTTAAGAGAGTCAAAGCTCTGCAGAAATCATATCAGAATAGAGTGATCACCACATTTGAGTGAAAAGAGAGAAAGAAGATAGGTCCAAACCAAAATTGGTGAGGCCTCCTTCTCCCCATCTTCTCTTTATCTCCATATTCCATCTTTTGCTTCTTGTTAAATAATATACACTTGGAAACAAGTCTTAAAATCCATGGTGCCCTTCATGTTCTATGCATGATGATGGGTTACAAACCATAGGATAGCCTAAGGCTTGTTATGATTTATGCATCTTTAATATATTGTCTTTACATTTATGCACCTTTATATTATGTCTTTAAATTTGTGTCACTTACTTTAAAGTCTTTGCATTTATGTTGAATAAATGAGGGAATGATCAAGTTTGGGTGATAAAGTTGCAATCTTTATCATCCAAACCATGAGTCAACCTCAAAATATCCCTTTGATAATAAAGATTCAATCTTTATCCATCAAAGGTTGATTTTTGGATGTCCCAATGCCCTTCCTTGGAAGAATCATCCATTTAGTTTCCATATTTAATCATCCAAATGGTGATCTTGGCTCAAAACCATGACCATCACCTTTTCTCAATTATTCCACAATGATTGTTTTGATCACACCCAAAATTCTTATTTGGTATCTAATCTAGTGATCAATGGCATAGGGATGATTTAATTAATGTTTTGTTGCAAGAAAATAACTGGAAATGATCAAACAGTCCAGTTTCCAGCAGAATGCTCTGTTTTTGCCTGGAACTGGACTGATTCCTGGGAATCTGTTAAAATTCCCAGGAAGACCCTTCATAGCCGTACGGCTACTTTTTCCAGGGGCATATTTCCAGTCTAGTCCCCTTTTAATCCATAATGTTTACGAAATAACCCTTTCTGTCAAATATTTAACTGTTTTCTGTTAAAGTCAGTTTCTCCCATTTTCACACACACACACACACACACACTTGCACAATTTTAACAAATTTTAGGGAGACTCGGTTTCTTTTGAGGCGCTTTGGGTGAACTACCGGTTGAGTTCTTCCCAAATCGTAACCTGACCTCCGAATCCTTTGTCTCTAACCATTTTTTGTTAAGTTTGGATTTAAAATTAAACTAACGTGGCGACTCCGTTGAATGTTGTTAAGATCCCATGTTTGATTCTCGAGGGAACCCTTCGTTTTTCCCGCGGGTATCTCACAGTGGCGAATCCGTTGGGGAATAAAGTGTTTGCAAATTTCTTTTTAGAAGCTTTGGGGGCACTTTTGTGTGAGTCAAACTCCCGTCCCCGTTTGTTGACTTTGTACTTATTTTGTGTGTGTTTTATGTTTCTGTTTTGATTTCTGGGAGTGAAACTGTTCTGGAAATGCAATAAACTGGGGCTTGATGATTAGAAGCTGAAAATTTGCAAAAATAATGGAACTCCAGCCCTAGCCGTACGGCCGGTTTTGACGGGCCCACAGAATGTTTTAAGTTAACAATTTTGTGCAGGGCAGAAACATTCTGATGGTCCCCTTTCATTTCTTCTTGTCCAGGTTCCATTTACAGCCTCTACTTATGCACTCTTGCCTTCATTTTCTTGGCTAAAACTTGATTTTCAAAGCTTGATTATGCACAAATTGTTGGACATAAAATTTTGGGTTTTCAAAGCCTCATTGTGCATAACCCTTTTCGTGAAAGTTCGGTTTTTCAAACCCTTTTGATTGATGCACAATCTTTTGTACAAATGATTTTCAAAGGGCCTTGCTTCTCTTGCAAAATTTTCGGTTTTTAAAACCTTGGGTAGTGCACAACCTTTCCATGTACAAAATTTTGACTCTTGCTTGTTTATACTTTTGTTTGATTACTTGTGCAAAATACTTGTTTAAATTGTTTGTTCATATCTTATATATACTCTTGTTCATGCTCATGATATTAAAACGCATCGAAAATTCCTATTTTGACTCAAAAGGGAACATAGAAGGCTTCACACAACGCGCACTCGACCTTGTGCACGTTTCAAAAAACCCTTTAAACCCGGGATGGATGCTACGATGCAGCTTGATTGGTGCTTTTGTGCCCTTCTCGCGCGCACGGGTCCATTCCACCTCCCCTTCCGAGCCGAGTCAACCACACATTGTCCGTGACACACAAATACCGTGACCATGGTTGGTTTTTGGTCTAGCTCATGTCATCATGTCCTTATTACGTGTCCAAACGTTAATCATGGCCAAGTTAACGCCCAAGCTCATGACTCCTTGTGAAAGAAAGTGTGACCAAGGTCATATTTGACCCGGTCCTTGACTTGTGCGTTAATTCCAACCATAATTAACCAAAGTCATGTATTAAGGATGGGATGACACCATGTCATTAAGCGCTAATGCTTAACCCATCCTAATCATCCTTAAGCCTAAGGTTAAGGTCCGAGATCCCTCATTAAAATGAGGCCATGCCGGAATTCCATTGAAGCGTTAAGACAATCTTAACGTTAACCGGGGCTTAACTGTGATAGGAATGGCCCACGCATTGTAAATTTGTGACGCACTAGACCTTAGGTTTGGTTCTTTTGGTCGGTGGAAGCCGCGTACCCTATAGGACCCTCGCCCGGGATAGTCCGTCCTTGGGAGTATGCAATACATGTGAAAAACGAGGGGCTTATAGACGTAGTGTTGGCCTCCACTGATCCAGAGTTTAGAGTAGTTGCGAAAAAGAAGAGAAATCTTTTCCAACCATTTGGGAATAAAAATGCGTTTTAAGTAAACTTGAACAGATAATTAATTGCGCCTTGCATGAATTTGTTCCATTTTTGCTTCTCGTCTTTGATTCATTGCATTCTTTCAAGCGTCATTTTCTTAAGTCTTTGGACGGATCCCCGTTATCCTCCAAGATCTCCGTTAAGCCTTAGGATTGGTTTTTTAAGCTCCCGTTAGATTCTTAGGAATAGTCCCCTAGGAACCCGTTAAGTCCTTGGATGGATCCCCGTTATCCTCCAAGAAGCCAGTCGAATCCTTGGATGGATCCCTGTTATCCTCCAAGATCTCGTTAAGCCTTAGGATTAGTCCCCGTTAAAATTCCCGTTAAATCCTTAGGAAGTCAGTCACCTTTTTGGATGGATCATCCTCGTTATCCTCCAAGAAGTCAGTCAAGTCATTGGATGGATCCCCGTTATCCTCCAAGAAGTCAGTCAAGTCATTGGATGGATCCTTGTTATCCTCCAGGAAGTCAGTCAAGTCATTGGATGGATCCCCGTTATGCTCCAAGAAGTCAGTCAAGTCATTGGATGGATCCCCGTTATCCTCCAAGAAGTCAGTCAAGCCCTCGGATGGATCCCCGTTATCCTCCAAGAAGTCAGTCATGTTCGTCTTTTCCTCTTAAGATTCTAAACCCGTTCGAACTACGGTGACCTGAGCCTCTCATCGCGTGGGACCCCCTCCCTCGTGGTGAGGGGAACGTAGGCAACTTCGGCCCAGTCAAATATCTCAAAATAGCCTTTGGCCCAAGCATTCACCCAATGTTTACCCGAGCCTAAACTACCTTTTTTCTCCCCCGTAGCTCAGATGAAGTGGAAGAGAGTATCATGTCGCCGCCTAGTGTGTGTGGAGTCAGAAAGTTCCCTTGTCACTACAACTTCTCCGACCCGGTACCTCAGAAATATCACTTCAGTTGACAGTAGCTCGAGAAATGACGCCGCGGATAATCCGATTGGACCAACGAACGAAGAGTTGCTCCAAGCTTTAGAAGCCCCCGGGGCTAAGAAAGAAGTCATCACAGAGAGCCACAAAGAAACGCAAAGTCCGTTTGATGAGTCGACGAGACAAGAAGGTATCACAGCTATACTCCAAACTGAGGGGTTCTTCACCAAAGTGACCAATCACAAAGAAGAGGTGGAAGCGACCCAACCTCCGAATTGCAACCAAAGATCGTCCCCTCCATCTCACCAGAATACCGAGACCCCCATTTCTTCACCCCAACACGCCGTCATCCACAACGAGCCTCTCATTCAAATCCTCCGCACTCCGCCTCATCCCAAATCCAACATCTCCCATAGGACACCTCCTATAAAACCCCAAACACAATCCACTCAAAAGGCCCGCAAACCACTGTCCACACCGGTTACGCCCCGAGCATCATACTCACAACACCTTCCCAATCATATCCCTTCTCGGTTTAATGCCATCAATTAAGTCACCAGAGCTCAGTCACTGTTTAAACCATATATGGGTACCCGACCAGGCATTGCCAACTTACCTCCACAGGATTTCCCAACAAGATTCTGGGGTGACCCGTACCATTTCTACAATCCAAGACCTTTTGGACTACAAGTTCCTTGCATGCCTCCGATGTATATCCCTGTAAGCAACCGAGGTTATGGGTATGCCTATACCCACGCACTTCCACAGAATCCTCATGTTGCACCTCAGTCGGGTAAGTTGTTGGGAAAGAGAAAGCAAATGGAGGCTAAGTTTGAAAGGACACTCGATGGGCACCCCTTTGCATTGAGTAGGGTGATTCTCATCCCCACCATGCTCCGGTCAACAATAAAAGAAAATCCAAATGCCGATCCAAGCCCCATGGCACAAAGTTTGAGGATTTCGGAATGCCCATAAGCAAAATGTTTGAAGGATTGGTCAAACAAGGCCTCATGTGGCCCCTCGAAGATTTCCGGCCAAAGAATCCTGAAAAACGCCGCGAAAAGACCAAAAGGTGTGCCTTCCACAACTACCATGGCCATGACACCGATGATTGCACCGCCATAAACGCATCATCTTGAAGCTAATTGAGAAGGGAAAGCTTGGACGCCCCCACACCCCCGACACAGCCAATAACCCGAGTGTCAACATGCTTGAATTCGTAGGATCTAATCCTATGGCCTCCCTCGAGTTTAAAACTCCGGTGATTGATGTGAAGAAAAAACAGAGTGATGTCTGCCCCAAGGAAAATAAGCTCATGATTGATGAAGTTGTTAATCCCAAAGTGGGAGAGCCTGTTTTGGAAATGTTGACAAAATCAGTGTCCCAAATGGTGGTTCCTAAAATCAGCCAAGCCGGAGTGACGGAAGGCGTTTGAAAAGGATCAGTGGCACAGAAAACGTCTGAAGGGATAAATGCCCCGGGTTGGGAAATGAATGGTGCTGTGGTTGCCATGGAGGAGGACAAAGTTTCAAAACCCCTTACATCAACCTCCCCTTAGAAAGAGTCTGTTTTCGGAGTCCATTGTTAGGATGTGTGATAAGCCTTTAAGAAAAGGTAGTTAAGATGTCTGTTAGGTTTATTTAGAGTCTTAACTCCCCGGTTGATGCCATGTGGTGACCATTCTGTATCAATTGTCATTTTTCTTAATAAGATTATTATTATTATTACCTTGTCGAAAATTTACATAATAATGTGTGTGAGTCTTTCACTCAAAACAAAAGTGTGTCTTTAAAAAAAAATAAAAAAATAGAGATCAAGTTTTCTTAAAATAAAAGATCAAGTTTTTTCTAAAAGGCTAATCCGCTAAATGAAGCGTTCTTCTCAAATACCGGTTATAATTTCACCTTAAGGTTTAATATGCTAAAGTCCTTCGCGGTTCTGTCCATTGGAAACATTGACCAAGGACCCCACATCTGAATTGGCGTCCGAGACAACCATCCACAACAAGATCAAAAGGTTGGAACATTGTCCACAAGGAGAGACCCGTGCTTCGGAAGCCCAAAGGCGGCTGCATCAAATGGAGATTCGTACCCTCGCCGAGTGCCCTGCGTGAAGGTTACGAAACCAACCAAAAGGAGAATGGCCAAAGAAAACTCCCAACTCGTGAGTAGACAAATCCGACAATTGCAATGCCAAGCCAAATGGAGACCTCACGACATCTCTCCCGATGACATGGAACCCGAGTTCCACGTGGAAGACATGGAATATGCCGCCGACAACCCCTCCAACAATCAAGGAAGAAAATGGATCATCATACTACATAGGAGCCCATCCCTAAAAAAAATAAAAATAAAAAATAGAGTCTTCCAGCCTCGTAGGATCTAGACTTTCACCAAAGTCCGTCCTGGACTGCGTCTTTTTATTTTTACAAAGGTCCATACTTGGACATGTATGTACAAAGTTATCTAAATAAAAGAGTCATTTTCATTCTCTTCTCTCTAGACTTGAGACATTATTTGCAATATACATTTACTCTTGAAATTGCCTTGCTTGTTATTATCAGTTGATTGCTACGTCCCTAAAATGATGAATTGACTTCAAAGCATACTAGTCAATGGCGACTCATTAAGGATGAATAGACCTAACACAAATGAAAAATGCTAAATGCAAACAATTAATATTGATGTGAATAAATGTTGTGATCAATTGGCATGAAGAAAACATTAATAGCAAACCTTCCCCTATACACATGCCCCGATACACAACCCGATACACTTTTCTGATACAAGTTCTTGATGCACATCAAAGGCATCCCGAGACAATGAAAAGGAAAGGATGTTGTTGCTCAACCACCAAGGTTCAACCATGATCGCGCGTGAGCAACCAAGCAAAGGATTTCCCGGATCTTCAAAAGTTAAAACGAGAAGTGACAGACATTCCTACAAGGGGCTACAAATGAACCAATGTCCAAGATAGCAAGTTGGGGCTAATGTTTCCCCTCTCCCTAAAAAAAATGAGAAGAGGAAAAGGAAATGAATATGTGAAAAGGAGGAAATGAAATGAATATATGTGAAGAGGAAGTTCGCCTCAAAATCTCACCCCAAAGTCCCCCCCCAAGGGTTCGCAAGAAAGGAAGTCTATCTCAAAAGACAACCAAGAAGGGACTCACCTCAAAAGGGCCCATTCATCTAAAAAAGAGTTCACACAAAAGAGGGTTCACCCCAAAAGGTCCATCCCAAGGAGTTCACCACAAGGCAAAGCGATCTACATCAGCAAAGCAACAACATCCTTCAAAAGGACACCGACTTCAGCAAAAGACGATTCACATCGCCGAACTACGGCGACCTGAGCTCCTCAAACTGAGGGGAATGTAGGCAACCTTCGGGTCCGGTCACATCATGAAACAAAACCATCAAACCATGGTCCTCTCAAAATGACCAAGTTCTCTTCCCTCGGTCCCAACAATGACCGATTTCCCAGATACACATTCTTCTCCTGATCTTGCCATTGATCGAATCTTAATCTTAATTGATCACAACATTTATACATGTTAAGGCTAATCGCTTGCTATAATATTGACTTAATGACAAACATGGTCCATTCAAGCAATCATTTGATGATATTAATTAAGGCAAATTTCAAATGTCTCAACAAGTCTTCTCCTCTACATTTTAGGAAAGAGCTAAACACTTGTATTCTGTCAAGCAAGGGCTTCCTCCCATTTCATGATACATTGCTCACCAACATAAAGGGACTCTCTCCCAAATAAAATGCACTTGCATGTTTCCTCCAAGAAAAATACTTTAAAGTCCCCGTTCTATCGAGTCAACTGGATCACTCATAAAAAAAAAAAGAAAAAAAATAATAAAAGGCACCAAAAAAGTAGCCCGCTAGGTTGAAAACCCGTAAGAGCGGCCTAGGCAAAAAACAGGGTGTGCCATGAAAGACGAAAAGAGATGCCCGCTAGGTTGAAAACCCGAAAGGGCGGCCTAGGCAAAACAAAGAGTGCGTCATGAAAAAGGGATGGATTCTTAACCTCACTTCAGAGTTCAAGAGATGGTATTGGGTCTACGCCAACATCAAAAGCCGAAGGAAGACATTGGGGCTACCCCGAAATCAACGACAACAAGGGCATTGGGCTACCCTGACATCAACAACAACAAGGACATGGGGCTACCTCCACATCAACGGCAAAGATGACATTGGGGCTATCCCTCACAACAGTGATGAGCAGATTTCCTACCATCAGTTACTTCTCAACGAATGGACAAAATCCAAAGGGACTTTATGTATAACAAATCTCACGGTTAAGTTAAAATCAAAATTTTGACTAAAATGCTTTGTTAAAATATTTGCCGTTAGAAATAAGCATTTGGCATCATTTATCAAAGACCATGTTCCAAGAAAAATGCTTTTGATCTCCCCTCAAAATGATTTTCCCAAAGTCTTGGACCTCTTCGTCCACAATGTGTCTCAAGGGTCGCCCTAGGCTCTCCCCAGTGCCAAGAAACAGTGTCAACCACCCCAAAGGTAGAGTTGACTCAAGTCAAACCTTGACTCAGAATAGTCATTATAGGTTGAAGTCTTTGTCCCCGGCCGTCCTTAGTGGGACGTAAGACTATCCTTTTAGTCAACCCTCTCCATAGAGCCAAGTTGACCAAATCCCGGCCGTCTTTAGTGGGACGTAAGACCATCCTTTTAGTCAACCCTCTCCATAGAGCCAAGTTGACCAAACCCCGGCCGTCCTTAGTGGGACGTAAGACCATCCTTTTAGTCAACCCTCTCCATAGCCGTCCTTAGTGGGACGTAAGACTAGGGATGGCAACGGGGCAGATAAGGGGCGGGTTTGACCAAAACCGTACCCGCCCCTCAAGGAACTCCCCTTATACCAAACCCGCCCCGCCAACTAGTAAACCCATATCCGCCCTATCCCGCCCCGTATGGTTCATAATCACAATTTTTTTGTGCTTTAGCCCAGCCTTTAAAGAGTCCAACAGCCCAACAATATACAATTACAACACAATTACAACATTGTATCAAATTTAAGCCTAATATAATAATTTCAACCATCCCATTCACACCCAAAGTATACAATTACAACACATTTATAGTAATTCACTACATATATTAGTATACGGGGCGGGGCCCCGCAGGTTAGGGTGTGCAACCAAACCCGCCCCGCAACCCTCTGGGTTTTGTAAAAAGACTACCAAACCCGCCCCGCTGCTGTGTGGATTGTCCCGGATACGGAGTGGGTTCAGATAGATTTCCATCCCTACGTAAGACCATCCTTTTAGTAAACCCTCTCTATAGAGCCAAGTTGACCAAATCCCGGCCATCCTTAGTGGGACTTAAGACCAGTTTTCCCGTCAAACTCCCCAAACGTGGAGTTGACCCAAGTTAAACCTTGACTCAGAATAGTCATTATAGGTTGAAGTCTTTATCCCCGGCCGTCCTTAGTGGGACGTAAGACCAGTTTTCCCGTCAAACTCCCCAAAGGGGGAGTTGACCCAAGTCAAACCTCGACCTAGAATGGTCACTTTAAGTTAAAGCCTTTCTCCGCTGTAGTCCAAAATAACTTGAGACATATCCTTGTAAGTCAACCCTCTCCATAGAGCGAAGTTGACCATGTCCCGCCTCTGACCAGCTGAGAGTCATGCCTTTGTCTTGTATGTCAACCCTCTCCATAGAGCCAAGTTGACCGTGTCCCGCCTCTGACCAACCGAGAGTCATGCCTTTGTCTTGTAAGTTAACCCTCTCCATAGAGCCAAGTTGACCGTGTCCCGCCTCTGAACTCCCCGAGAGTCATGCCTTTGTCTTGTAAGTCAACCCTCTCCATAGAGCCAAGTTGACCGTGTCCTGCCTCTAAACTCCCCGAGAGTCATTCCTTTGTCTTGTAAGTCAACCCTCTCCATAGAGCCAAGTTGACCGTGTTCCGCTTCTGAACTCCCCGAGAGTCATTGATAAATGGCTATTTTATAGTCATTTAGGGTTCTATAATGCTATATTTTCATCTTAGTTTAGTTAGATTTTAATTAAATTAATTCATTTTTTATCTATGTTTCGCGGATTTTATGCTTGTTGGTGTTTTATGGTGTTTTGTGATTGGAACATGTTATATAGGTACTTTTCGGGGTAAAACATAGCTCATGTGGTGAACTGGGGCAAAGGTGTAAAAGATGGAGCAAATTAGAGAAGAACAAAAGGTCAAATTCAGAAATTCCAGTTGGCACGACCGTGCTTCAAAATCAGCACGACCGTGCCACCTTTGTCGACAAAAAGCATCAGGAATCAATTTCAGCACGGCCGTGCCATTCTTAAAGCACGACCGTGCCAACTCAAACACCACGGCTGTGCCACTTTCAAAGCACGACCGTGCCAGAGTGACTGTTTAGACATGGCTTTTCATTTGAAGACTTTTTCTTGAAGGGACTTGACTTTTAGCCTCTAGCACTATATAAATACATTGTGTAGGCCAAATTTGGGCATCCAGAATTTATTGTAACTATACTCTAGCAAATTTTAGTCTCAAAATATTATCATTATCCATTTGTTAAAGTGTTCTTGAGGAAGATTTTGAGTAAAGAAATACATGTATTCATCCTTTGTTCTTCTTATTATTTGCAAGAATAAGTTTTCTTCTTCCTTAATCTCTATAATTCTATTCTTATAACTTGTTTATCTTATTATAACAAATGGCTAGTGAGTAATCTATCTTTTTCTTGGGATTGGATACTCAACTTAATATGTTCATTACTTTAATTTATGCTCTTATTTCCTTCTCTTAATCTTAAAAACAATCTCTTTGTATTACACTTACAATGCCTACGACCATGATTCGTATGAATCCCAGTAAATCGAGAGAAGGACTTAGCAGTGAATCTCGATTAACAGAACCATATGAAGTGACTAGGTTTCATTAATCACGAGAGTAGATTAATGGCCTAGGGATGTCCTTGAGTGGAAGTATGTGGATTTTAAATGAACTTAATGGGTTTTTACTAATGGACGGAACCATCGAGAGAAAGTTCGTGTTAGTATTAAAATACGTGTGTTTTAAGCCTTAGTTAAGAAGTTGACACAACATAGCATACCATCCTTGTTTTAAAATGAATATTCAAATCTAAAGAGCATGATTAATTTATGAACATATGAATGTTTGAGTCCCAATCCCGGAAAGTATTTTATCATAAGAGTTTTAGTTTAAAATTAGAGTTTTTACAATTTATTTTCGGTTAGTGACAAACGATTTTATACCCACAATCAATCATTTTTTCTATATTTTTATTAAAGCAATTTTTTTTTAAAAGTAAACATTGTCTCTGTGGGATCGACCCGCATTTGCCGTTTTCTATACTATAGCTACACCGTGCACTTGCGGTATTTATAACTAAGCCGTGCATTTTGGCCTAACAATCATGCCTTTGTCTTGTAAGTCAACCCTCTCCATATATCCAAGTTGACCGTATCCCACCTCTGAACTCGCCAAGAGTCATGCCCGTTCCCCTAGGAGAGGATGACAGATATCCACCTAGTCTCTCACCCCTCCCCGAACTACGTTAGGCTTTATTCCACGCAAACGGGATACGTAGGAATCCTATACCCCTAGGTCCATCCATGCAACCAAAATCGGTCAAGCTGTCCTCCCATTAGATTGGGATGCTTGTTTTTATCGACAACCCCGCTTTTCCAAAGCGACGTTGCCGAGGGGCTCTGTAAGTACCCCAATCTGAAATTGACAAAACTTAGAGGAATTCTTAGCACCATTCAGGGATAAACTGATAGGCTGGGACCTCACTAAAATAAACCTAAAATTCTAGGACTGCTCTGGAATTAAACTTGGAAAAATCCAGAAACTCGCCAGGCTAAGCCGTACGGATGGTTTGGATGCGGGAGAGCCCTAGACGTACGGATACTATGGGTACCCTCAGTCCTTATAAATTGAGACCCTTGCTGATCATTTTAGGGGGAGAAAATTGTTTAAGAGAGCCAAAGCTCTGCAGAAATCATACCAGAATAGAGTGATCACCACATTTGAGTGAAAAGAGAGAAAGAAGATATGTCCAAACCAAAATTTGTGAGGCCTCCTTCTCCCCATCTTCTCTTTATCTCCATATTCCATCTTTTGCTTCTTGTTAAATAATATACACTTGGAACCAAGCCTTGAAATCCATGGTGCCCTTCATGTTCTATGCATGATGATGGGTTACAAACCATAGGATAGCCTAAGGCTTGTTATGATTTATGCATCTTTAATATATTGTCTTTACATTTATGCACATTTACATTATGTCTTTAAATTTGTGTCAATTACTTTAAAGTCTTTGCATTTATGTTTCATAAATGAGGGAATGATCAAGTTTGGGTGATAAAGTTGCAATCTTTATCATCCAAACCATGAGTCAACCTCAAAATGTCCCTTTGATAATAATGATTAAATCTTTATCCATCAAAGGTTGATTTTTGGATGTCCCAATGCCCTTCCTTGGAAGAATCATCCATTTGGGTGTTAAAGTTGTCATCTTTAATCATCCAAATGGTGATCTTGGCTCAAAACCATGACCATCACCTTTTCTCAATTATTCCCCAATGATTGATCACACCCAAAATTCTTATTTGGTGTCTAATCTAGTGATCACTGGCATAGGGATGATTTAATTAATGCTTTGTTGCAAGAAAATATCTGGAAATGATCAAACAGTCCAGTTTCCAACAGAATGCTCTGTTTCTGCCTGGAACTGGACTGATCCTGGGAATCTGTTAAAATTCCCAGGAAGACCCTTCATAGCCGTATGGCTACTTTGTCCAGGGGGCACATTTCCAGTCTAGTCCCCTTGTAATCCAGAATGTTTACGAAATAACCCTTTCTGTCAAATATTTAACTGTTTTCTGTTAAAGTCAGTTTCTCCCATTTTCATGAACACACACACACACACACTTGCACAATTTTAACAAATTTTAGGGAGACTCGGTTTCTTCCGAGGCGATTTGGGTGAACTACCGGTTGAGTTCTTCCCAAAGCGTAACCTGACCTCCGAATCCTTTGTCTCTAACCATTTTTCATTAAGTTTGGGTTTAAAATTAAACTAACGTGGCGACTCTGTTGAATGTTGATAAGATCCCGTGTTTGATTCTCGATGGAACCGTTCGTTTTTCCCGTGGGTATCTCACAATCGGTAAGGATTTTGGTTTGGTGGCAGTGGAGAGAAAAGAGTTACACTGCCCATAGAGTGAGGTTCCCACTTAATGAACCTTGTATCCTTTTGGGTTTTCTGCTTTGACACTTATTTCTTTGAAGTGTGGTTGAGGTTTTCCAGCAGCTTCTTGTCTGACTGGAGTTATGGGAGGAGATGGATCTCGGTAGACTGGAGTCGGCAAGGATGATACATCGGCATCTTCCAAGTTTAGGGCAACAAAACTTACATCAGCATCTTCATCGTCATCGGCATCTTCGTCTGAGTCAGTTTCACACCAAATCGGCAAAGCTTTTTCTGTGCTTTCATCGGCAACAAAAATTCGAGACTTAGGATGTCTCTTGTTTACTGACTTCCTCACATACTCATATTTTGGTTTAGGACATTTGGAAGCAAAGTGACCAGATTTTCTGCAGTTGAAGCAGACAATATCACCTTTGTTGTTCTTTCCATCGATAGCACTTGTAGAGGGTTTGTTGTAGCTTGCTGGTTTTTGAAATGGTGGTGTGAATGACTTTTGTTGCTGGTAATTTCTTTTTTACATCCTTTCGAAGTCTTTAAACCTTTTATAGTTCCTAGCGAAGGCGGCAAACTCGTCTTCTTCCATAGGTTGTTCTGAGGTTGTTTATGAGGTTTTGGAACTGTAGGGTGTTTGATGGGGATCTATATGAGGGAATTTGTTTGAAGGGAAGGATATCTGTGACTGAGCTGATAGAGAAAAGTTTTTGAAATTTTTATCGAGAACATTAAGTTTTTGCAGTTCTCTCTCATACAGAAATAGACTAGACACAAGATTCTGAATAGAAGTCTTGTTTATGTCTCTCACTTCTCTAACAGCAGTGACCTTGGTATGATACTCATTTCCCAAAGAACTTAGAAAACGAATATTTAGGTCTTTCATACTATAAACCTTACCTAATGAAGCACATAAATTACTTACCTTGCAGAATCTGTCATAGGCACTCCTGAGTGACTCACCATCTTGTTTCTTATAGGATTCAAACTCAGCAATGCAAGGAGCTTGTTCCAGCATTCTTGAGCCGTGGAGCACAAGTCATTAAGTTTGTATTGCTTGTCATCCAGTCCACAAGAAATAATGTGGCATGCTTTTCCATCTAGGGCAGCTGAAAGTTTGTCATCCTCGGTCCATTCCTCTCTAGGTTTTTCAACTAGAGTTTCTTCAATCTGAACATGGGTTTCTTGTTCAGTGTCACGGTCAGCATGTTGTGTCAGCGGCGTGGAGGGAATAGGTCGGTAGGTGGTTGAGACTTTTAACGGAATGATTGGACCACCTTCTATGACCTTCATCAACCGGTCATCGATTGAGTTCATATACTTTATCATACGAGATTTCCAGACACCAAACTCGTTGACATTTAACAACGGGATGGTGGTGATCTTGAATGACTGCATGATTTTTTCTGCCATGGTATCGGCAAACAAGCTGCAAAGCTTGGAAATTTCTTTCAAAATTCCAAGCTCTAATACTAATTGTTAGGCCCAATTAGTAGGAAAATAGGCAGAAGGGGGGGTGAATAGCCTAATAAAAAAAAATTCAAAGAAAACACTTTCAAAAGCAAAGTCACTAATTAGTTTGCAAACTATTATCAGTAAGCGCAGCGGAGAAGATATGACTAAGTTTAACTCACACAAAATCAGTATGAAAGGGTTTTGAGAGCTTGGTATAAACACAAAGTGATTTCAAAAGTTCAGTGTAGTTTCAAGAGATTGGTCAAATGAAATAACAATGAATCAGTATGTATGATAACGAGTTGCTGGTGATAAGTTTCCAAACCGGCAAGATCAAAACAGTAATAAATTAAACACAAGGGGACATAAGTATTTGGGGAGGTTCACAGTGTAAATACTGCTACGTCCTCTACAAAGTTTGGTCAGAACTTGGATTTGGGTTAAGAGCACTATTAGATTTCTCTAGTCTATTACAAGTGCGGCTTTGCTGGTTACAAAGACCTAAACTATAGAGATCACTAATGGATCGTGTACAAATCTGACCAAGTGTATTTGAGCGGTAAGTCCAAGAGAACTTATCTCACTCAGGTGGGTGTGTGAAAAACTCAAACAATGTATTCCTTAAATAATCTAGTTCGGGAATACTGACAATGTTGATGAGTTTGTGCACAAGTGTATGTCCTATTAAATGTCTAATGATTTCTGGGACAAGGAATGTTTGAGCTTTAATGCTTTAAAACACTTCAATTCTCTTCAATGCACCAACCCTCTTCAATGCTATGAGTCTTCTATTTATAGGAGGAGTAAATGACTTAAGTCTTGGAGAAGAAGGTTTACAATTTGAATATCCAGCCGGTTAGGTGAGGAGCATTAAATGCGATATCTTTTGAATTAATGGCGGAGATTTGAAGTACACGCATGCCTGGAAATTTCTGATGGGTAAAGACCCATTTGTCTCAATCGGTTACCTTCAAAAAGCAAGTAGGGACAGAGTAGAGCTAAAAATAGCTCGGTGTCAGACTGGCACAAAAACCGTAGCAGAGACAAATAGCAATTATCAGAAAGACAGTACAAAACTAATCGGTAAAGTCAACTAGGGTAGAATGATGTAACCTAAATATATTCAAGTGAAGAATATCTTGAGTTGACTACCAGTGAACTTCAGTCTGTCCTTGCTGATTGCTGAGTTGCCGGTAACTTGTATTATATACTGAGTAGTTCTTTGATCGGCAACTTGGATGCTGGTCTGCTGACATGTTTTCTGTTGTCCTCTAGCTGGTTTGCCTTGTAATGAAGGTTTGTAATACACCTATGCTGGCCATTAGGAATCCTAAAGATATCATAAAGATACAATTAAAAATTGGGGGATCCTAAGTGTTAACTATGATTGGGATTAAGCAATTCTATATCCTATACATATATTTGAACAACAATATCTTTTTCATGTTTATTATAATAATCCCCGTCTCTGATAATTATGATTAATTATTAGTTAAGTTTAATAGATAATCATATGATGATTATGTGTATGCGATACAGTTAGACTTATGGGTATTTGTTGGAGAACAAATACTGGACTGACCCCTATGAGATTTATGTCATGGTCACAATGTCATAATTAAGTCTCATATAGTTATATCACTGGAATCTCTAGACCTGAGGTTATTACAGTCTTCCACATGATGAACATTACGTTTGACATATTCAAACATTACCCCTAACCGGGTAACTATAAAGAATATTATTGGCGTAATCGGAATCATGTAGGGAAGAGTAATAAGCCAAGATGAGATTTGTTCCTCGTAAAGAGAAATGTCAAGCTTTGGCCACTCGATGAACGGTATTGATGAAATGCATGGCCGTGCTAAAATAAGATTTGTATTATCAATACATTCGGGATCGAGAAAGCATTGAACTATGTAAGTTGACCATTGTCCATGGCTTACGTTCAATAGACATCGTGAAACAAAGAGATTGTGTTATGTTCTATTTTAGGAAAATTTGGACTTCAAAGTTATACTAATTGGGTAGTCATAATGGCTTGCGAGAGTCCGATTATGACTTATGAGGAAACTGACTATGGCAGCCGTACGGCTGGCCAGGCGCCGCACAGTTGTCTTGCCGCCGTACGGTTGGCCCCCGGCAATCAGTTTATTTTAAGTCAATTCTTGTTGGACAAGAAGACCTAAGTTCTAAAGGGTTTTGGACACCCCTTGAATATAATACAGACTGACGGGAATTGTTCCCTAGCTATTGATTCGATCAATTCCAAACTCTTTCTTTGAGAAAGAAAATACACATTATATTTTTGGGTTATTGTGATTGATTATTCTCAATCATAAGTCACGATACTCATTAGAGCTTCGAAGAATCGTTCTTCACCATCGTTTTTCAAACCGAAGGCCTAGCAGTCAAGTTCAAGAAGGCGTTCTTGAAATCTGTTCATTGTGTGGATCACCGGTAGAGGGCATTTCTCTTAACGCTTAATCCAAGTTTTATTTCGATCTACAAATGTTAGCTTCCTTCATCTTGATATTATGAATTATTGTTCATAGCGGATCTAGGCTATTGGGTTTTATTCGTGTATTTCTTCCGCTGCGCATGATTGCAAGAAACCCAACAGAAAGTGGGCGACCGCCCACTCCTACAGCCTACTTTGGGTTTTCCTCCGGTGCATGTGCGCTCGCGATTTGTACATTTTACGTGCAATCTTCCGGATGCCATAACTTTTTCATACGAATTCCGATTTGGACGTGCTAACTATCGTTGGAAACCTCTTTTCGTGTACTATCCAATGGATTTGATTGCTCAGATGTTACATCTCTCTCTATATTTATGTTCTGGTCCGTTCTTTATCATCTCTTTTCGCGCTTTAACGTACATGAATCCGTACGTTCTTTCACTCCTTCCCTATACTCATAAACACTCAAAAATCCATTAAAACACCTAGGATTGAGTATCTAATAAGGCATAAAAGTATAATATTTGGATGTGTAAAAACACATCCATCAAAGGCCTACTCTTGAGCATCTTATTATTTTGGTAAATGGTTTGTAAAATTTTTTACTAAAAAATATTTTTTGCCTATAATATGCTTTCTTAATTGGAGAATAAGATTGTATTTTTATATAAGGAAAATAAATATTTCATTTGTTATAGATTTAAATAATAACTAGTCAATATTTTTTTGTATTATTTAATTTAAGTATTTAATATTTGAAGAAACTCACTACGTGTATTGCACGAGTACCGCCCCACAGTAGTAGTTATAGTATACTCCCTCCGTCCTGGCATAAGTGACACCAACTTTTGGAACACGGAGATTAAGAAAAGATTGTACATGTGTGGTAGAGAATGAAATAAGTGTCAATTGTGCTTGGACGGACCGGAAATGAAATAAGTGTCACTTGTGCTGGGATGGAGGGAATACATAGGTATGTTTATCTAAAATGGATTTTTGTTGAAACTGTACTGTACATGTGATTAAACACCACTTGTTACTGTCTTATCTTTTTTTTTTAAGCATGAAAATGGATTTTTGTTGAAACTGTACTGTACATGTGATTAAACACCACTTGTTACTGTCATAAAAACTGCAAAAACAAATGAGGGATTAAATCCATACATTTATCATGACTAAACATCACACAACGGTTGTAAATTATTAAAGTAATGTTTTCTGTTGTATTGAAGATGAAATAAAAATTAGAGAATTTTGATGTATTGATGCAGATATATAATTAAATATTTAGGTCATGAAGTATTGGGGGAAACTAATACTACGAGAGAGAGCCTCAAGTCCACACAATCTTAACCCATACAAATGGTCAATTGTATTTAAACTAGCACATTTTTATTCTAAACCAATGTGGGACAAGTTCACTTGATTTTACCCACAAATGGTCTTAGAACATTATTTCACTCATTATCCCATTTGGGATACCCTTTTACAAGGAAGGAGCCTAGGGAATTTTCCCTTCCCTTTCCATGTGGGATAGTTACCCATTCCCAACTCACCCATTCATTTTTTAGCATTCCAACTCCTACCTTCCACTACATAAATTGGACACACCAATTTATTACTAACATGTAGGAGTCATTAATTAATCAACAAATGACTTTTTCTTTTAGGAAACGCGCGCAATTTCCTAAATTTCCTTCACACATTTACACATTATTCCAACAATATCTTGCAAGACAAAAACTTCCATGCGAACATGGAAGACCCGTCTCATGGTAGAGACGGTTTTTTTACCCGCACGACCCGACCCACGAACCGGCTCCATGACCCATGGGACGACCTTGCCACGTGGCAGCCTCTCATTGATTTTTTTTTTTTTTTTCAGTTTGTTAAAAGTAATAGTTAATATAACTAAATGTAACAAACGTGTTACTTATATGTAACAGTTTGTATACATAAAAGTAATACATATATACAGAAAAGTAACAGTGTTTTTTTCTATGTTTTTTTCGTTTGCCAAAAATAATAATTATTACAACTAAAATGTAACGAACGTGTTATTTATATGTAACATTGTTTATACATAATTTGTAACACATATGTATAGAAAAGTGATAGTATATCTATATGTTTTCAAATAATAAGTTACAACGGGTTCAATTTATCATGATACATGTAAAAGTATTACATTATCTATAAAAATCTGTTACAATTTCATCTACTAAAGTGTTACATTTACTTGTACAAATAATTACATTCATGTATATAAGTTGTTATTTTTCAAATGTTACTTTCTTTTAAAAAATAAAATCAAAATATACAATATTTTATATTTTTGCAAAAGCACTATTACATTTCAGTATAAATGATTAATACATTTAGATATTGTTTGGGTTACATATAATTATAGTTAGTATTACATTTGAAAAAAAATAGGTAAAACGAGCTTTTGTTTTATAAAACAGGTGTTACGTTTACTTATGAACAATGTTACTTTATATGTATACAGTCATTACATTAAGTTATGGTAACTATTACTTTTGGTAAACGACGGAAAAGCCGGAAAAAAAATATAAAACTAAAAAAAAAGCAATAAAAATAATAATAAAATAAATTAGCCAATGGGTGGCTGCCACGTGGCAAGTTATGCCCCATGGGTCATGGATCCGGGTAAAAAAACCCATCTCATAGATGAGACGGATCCCCTTGTTATTGTTTGGGTTACCTATAATTATAGTTAGTATTACATTTGAAAAAAAATAGGTAAAACGAGCTTTTGTTTTATAAAACAGGTGTTACGTTTACTTATGAACAATGTTACTTTATATGTATAGAGTCATTACATTAAGTTATAGTAACTATTACTTTTGGTAAACGACGGAAAAGCCGGAAAAAAAATATAAAACTAAAAAAAAAAGCAATAAAAATAATAATAAAATAAATTAGCCAATGGGTGGCTGCCACGTGGCAAGTTATGCCCCATGGGTCATGGATCCGGGTAAAAAAACCCATCTCATAGATGAGACGGATCCCCTTGTTCTCATGAGAGACTAGCTCATCTTGCATTGCAATGGCATTCATTTTAAAATCAAAACAATTTAAAAGGAATACAGAAGCAATGAGCAGTGATTTACCAGGAAGAGGTGTTGGGGGAAGTTCTGAATTCCACATCCCACCAAAAACACAGAAAAAGAAAGACATTGTTCTAATTGGCGTGGTGTTGCTTACAGGCCTTCTCTCCTCTTTACAAACAAAATGGCGCATTCAAAATTTCAAATTCTGTGGATCAGAGCTTCTTCAAACTTTAATCACTGGCGGATTTGGGGACGAGTGTGTGTGTGTGTGTGTGTTTATGCGTGTAATTGTGGGTGTGCTTGTTGGGCAGGGCCGGTCCTGTGTGTGAGAGTTGGCGCCCAAGACTATTTTTTTTCTTTTTGAAAAGGGTGTTGTTATACACACCCGTAAATCTTATGAAGACACCAGTAATTCAAGTTCTTTAAAAAATGCCATCGAATGAAATATCCAAACTAACCTTTATATGTAGTATTGTACACTCACACCCACCTTGTACACCCGTAATTGTGGACTTCAACCAAAAATGTTAAAGACACCCGTAACTTTAATACACCTAACAACCAACCCATTAATCTTTTACCTTTCCCCATTAATTTTTACCATCATATTTCTCTACCATTTTTTTACTTCTTTTACCCTTTCTTCTTAACCTATCAACTCCTCCTCTAACTTTTCTCTCAAAACTCAAACACCACATTGTGATCAAGTTTTCCTTGTAAGTTCAAGCATTGTTGATATAGCACACAAAATGGACGTTATTGTAAGTTTTCCTTGTATTCTAACTCTTTTTTGTGTCTGTAATTTTTTCGAAGAATCCAGTCTGAATTTCAAGATTTCAGTCAAAGGTGGCCGAACCGTTAACAAAGGTTCCACCCTGGTCCACCGAACCCGACATATTTGTTCGGCCACCACCGACCGAACTATTTAATAAATTTCGGCAACTAGTAACCGAATTCTTTCAACTAGTTCGTCCGTTGGTCACTGAAATTAGTTAATGTTTGGTAGGTGGCGGCCAAACCTTTTTAAAAAGGGTTAATGACAATTTAGGGCCTGAACTCAAGGGGGGGTCGTCTATCAGGGGCTCGGAAGTTTTTTTTCGCTAGATCAGGGCTTCAAATGTGAAATTTTCGCCAGTTAAGGGCTTTTTGACGGAGATCGTTAGAAAAGTCAATTAAGTGTCATGTGCATGACACGTGATCGACTAAATGGATGGATTTGTAATGATATTAGTTAGTAAGGGCTTTAGTGAAATTTTTGAAACTCAAAAGGTTTTAAAATGAAATAAACATTTTTCTAAAAAAAATAGTCCTTTTTATAATAATCAAGTATATAATAAAATAATTAATTATCATATATAAAATAAATTTATTAAAAAAATCACAATTATTAAACAAATTAATCTAATATCTATATTAAATATAAAAGGATTTAGATTATTTTCTAAATAATAAATTTAAAATAAAGAAAATTATAAATAAATTTAAATTTTATTCTATGAACATAATATATTACTTTTTACATTCACTAAATTTAAAACAACATAAAGTAATTATCACTATTTACAATATATATATATATATATATATATATATATATATTCCCAACAAATTTCATCTTTATGATTAAAAAAAAAAAAAAAAAAAACTCACCCTATTTATCAAATAAAAATAATTATTAACAAAAATTATTAAAACAATTCCCTTCTCATCATCTTCCATGAACACCCACCCATCCTCCACTTCAAACCGCCATAGCCACCACCATCCAACACCTCCTCCACTTAGAACCACCATAGCTACCACCGGCCGCCACCATTCACCTGTTGTAACCACCACAACTACCACCGAAAATTAACAGAGAAATCAGCCTAACAAAATCGAACACAGAGATGCACCGATCCAAATATAAATATAGATCTAAATATGAATCTTGAGAGAGAGAGAGAGAGAGAGAGGTGGATCAGAGGTTTTTTCCAGCATCAGTGGCTAACCACCGCCACCACCCTCACCACCACCACCAATTGTACTAAAATCCACCATTGTTCCTGATAGCATCTCTGTTTTCCCGGAACAGGACTTCAAAAATGTACAATTCCATGATGCACAAACCCAACCTCTCTTCTTCTTCTTCAACAACTCCGGCCACAACCCCTTCCACCATGCCCTTTCCACCCGTCCCCTTCTCCTTCTTCATTTTCCTTCCATGGCTCCCTCATCTCAATTACTTACCGCCATCCACCATCTGCTACCACCGGAATGACCGCCGGAATTCGAACAACCAACTAAATCAAGTCTGCGATAACAAAAATGTGCAAATGAAAACAAGAAACGAAACTAAATTACCGAATCCGTCACCTCTATTATATCAAACCCAGATCATGAGAGAATAGAGAGAGAAAAAGGACTGAATTTTTCAAATCTGAGTTTTTTTTTTTTTTTTTTGAAAAAACTTCCAAATCTGAGTTGTTCTTTGAGAAATCTTCTAAATCTGAGTTTTTCTTTGAGAAATCTTGTTGTGGTTTGGCCGGAGTTGTGGCCGGCGTTGTTGAAGAAGAATAATAAGAGAAGGGAGACGGCTGGTGGAGTAGAAGGGGACACCCCCGGAGAAGATGGTCGGAGGTGGAGGGGGAGTGGTAGGGAAGGTAGCCAGAGTGAGGTTGCAGGGGAGACGGAGTAGAAGGGGACACCGCCGGAGATGATGGTTGGAGGTTGGAGGTGGAGGTGAGGACGGGAGAGAGAAACGGGAGGGGGGGAATACGTGTGAGGAATGGGAGAGATAAAGAGATATAAATTGTTTTCCACCCCCCCCCCCCGCACTTTTAAAAATGTCATTAAATCCTTAAAAGTCAATGAAACTCAAAAACTAACTGATCCGTTAATCATGTGCCATGCACATGATCACTTAACTGAGTTTCTAACGAATTCCGTCAAAAAACCCCTAATTGCCAAAAAAAAATGATTTGAAGCCCTGATCTAGCGGAAAAAAAAAACCCATACCCTTTTTGGACGCACCCCCTGGAGTTCAGGCCCTAAATTGTCATTAACCCTTTTAAAAAAAAAGTGACAACAGAATTTTAATTTTTTTCTTTTCAGCCATTTTAGTACAATCATAATAGTATGTTTTCACCCATTTAACAACAATTTCAACAAAGCAATCAACAATTTCAATTTAACTTCGTGCTAAACCTTTTTTTCCCTTTTTTTTGTCAAATTGTGGGTAATTAATCCAAATAACAAAATTTGTAAAATTGAATCCTCATCCTAAATGATATTTCAACAGAAACAAACTTCTCACCCTTTACACCAAAATCAAACAAAACCCTAAGATTATTCATGAGATCCACTCTCTGAAAAATCACCTCCATTGAACCGAGATGTGATATGTCTTTCAAAGGCGAAATACAGAACACCATCTCCAGTCCAAATTCCTTAGCCTGTCGATTCCTCTTGCCGTATGGCTGAGCAAGTCTCTCCCGACTTTGACCTGAATCGGAGCGGAATTGTAAAAACCATTTGGAAGCCGCTGCCATTAACAGACTAAGTCTTTTTGACACAGGGACGGATACCACTGGCCTACAAATGAAGAAAAAGCGGTGTTAATTTTGATGGGATCTAACCCTAATAAATTATTTCTATCTCATGGAAGAGGCAGAATGTCTGGGTTGTAATAACGGGTTGTAAAAGTTTCGTTTCTACATGACTTTATAAAATTTGATTGAGAAATTATATATAGCATTATTGAATCAATACATTGTAAACAAAGCACAGTCAACTTTGTTGTCGATTGAATTTGTGCATTGTTGAAGATTGTGATGAGCTTTGATTAGAAATCTAGGATTTTGATTTGAGGCTTGTTTAACATTGAACAGAGTTTAAGGAAGATGATGATTTTTTAACTTTTATTAAAATTCAAGGTGTAAAGTGTGATAATTTGAACATTAAAGTAACATTTGTAAATAAGAGTCAAACTTTTTTGTTAAATTTTTAACAGTCCCATTTTATTTTTAACTGGCGTTACAAATCTCGGGGAAATTGATAATAAAACTATAGTACGCATTGCACATTTACTGAGTTGATAGTACGCATGTCAAAGTGATGTTGGGGCCATAGTACGTCGTTTTGTGGTTTACTCTTTTAAAAAATAAAAAAATAAATAAAAGTGTCCTACTTACTATTTTGTTCTTGAAAAAGAAAGCCGGTAAGAACATTTGCATTCAAGTTTTACTAATGAGAGGACATTAATGATAGAGAGAAAGTAAGTTTAAAAGGAAAATCTGGATAATTTCTTTTATACTTCTAATTAACAGTTTTTCTCAAGGGTAGTTTTGTCCAAATCACTAATTAATTTTATTAAATATTAATATTGTAGTGGATAAGCAAGAAGTGTAGTGGAATTAGCCCCTCTCGATATGTTCCCACGACCATTCGATTTCATCACACTTAATACAAAACCAAGGTGGTAAGGTCGAGAAAAATCGTAGTTATCTGCGCTGTGTTGCTGTTATTGCACGTTGTAGCAGTGAATTGGTTCTTACTCAACCATGTTTTTACAAACACAGGTAATGCCGCTTCAAATGACGGATGTGGGCAATACAACGGGGAGGATTATCAGATGGATACAAGCGGCTATGAGGGGAAGGATGCGTTTGACATCGAAACAATTTTAACTAGGCGTATGTTGCTAGAGGCGAAGAAAATGTCATACGCTGCCATAACGAAGAACAGGGTGTCTGGACGGCGCGCGGTGACAAGTCGGTGGTGTAAGCGAGGGACTTAAGGAGGATATTTATGTGTCGTGTGGTAAGAAGGGCGTTAAATAATACGGGTATCCAGGGACTATTAGTAATCATGGTTTAGTTGTGAGATGAGAAATAGAGCGATGAGATATGTGAGGTAGGTAAGAAGCGAGTTAAATATGCCCGAACCAACTAACGAGTATGAATCAACTTATTGAAATTGTTATATATAAACACACACACACACACACACACACACATATATATATATATATATATATATATATATATCTACACACACACACACATATATCTATATATATATATATATATATACTCCTTCTGTCCCATTTGCAATTGCAAAATGTTAACTAAAATGGTCAATATAATTATATATATATATATATATATATATATATATATATATATATATATATATATATGTGTGTGTGTGTGTGTGTGTGTGTGTGTGTGTGTGTGTGTGTGTGTGTGGTGGGGGATGGGGGGGGCGCTACTTTTGTGGGAATGGGTTTGAAAGACTAACATATAGAACTTTTAAATTGAAACTAATTAATGGGTTTGAATACACTAGTTCAACCCAAATTTTTACTTTATTAATGCACAATTATAAATCAAAATTGCTCTTCAAGGGCACTTGAAATACATTTCAAATGCACTAGGTCAAGTCATATTTTCGCACATGAAATCATCTGTACCACAATTTGTGTACCACAAGTGATCTGATGACTTGCATCATTTGTGATATTATAATTACTAGCAAATTGCCCGTGCTACGAACGAGTTGAACATTTTATGAGGGCTTTAGGTGCATTATTTTTTTTCCATGACCTTCGTAGACATTAAAGTTTATTAAATTAACAAAGCACCTATTCTTTCTTTGCGCTTTTTGGCTAAAAAGGTCGTCGTCGTCTTCTTCAAGAAGGCAATAATTTTGGGGCAAAAGTCTTCAGATAATTCTACCAAATTCTCCATATTTACTCTCTAGGTTCATCATTGTTTCATAGATTAGTGTCTTTTAGGCAACACTAACTATGGCAAATTGAAGATTTTTGACGCCTCTAAGTACTCCATCTTCGGCAAATGATCAAATTTACTGAACTTACAGGTATAATTAAGCGTGATTTACTGTTTGTTGATATGACTTTACGTCTGATTTTGATGGCAAATGACTTGAAAATTTATAAATTGTTGTGTTTAGATGGATACAAGCGGCTGTGAGGGGGAGGATGCATTTGACATCGAAACAATTTTAACTAGGCGTATGTTTCTAGAGGCGAAAAAATGTCATACGCTGCCATAACGAAGAACAGGGTGTCTGGACGGCGCCCGATGATGAGTCGGTGGTGTAAGCGAGGGATTTAAGGAGGATACTTATGTGTTGTGTGGTAAGAATGGTGTTAAATAATACGGGTATCCACGGACTATTAGTTATCAGAGTTTAGTTGTGAGATGGGAAATAGAGCGATGAGATATGTGAGGTAGGTAAGAAGCGAGTTAAATATGCCCGAACCAACTAACGAGTATGAATCAACTTATTGAAATTGTTACACACACACACACACACACACACACACACACACATATATATATATATATAATTATGTTGACCATTTTAGTCAATATTTTGCAATTTCAAATGGGACAGAGGAAGTATATATATGTGTGTGTGCACGCGCGCCCGCTACATTTTTGGGACGATGAAATTAGGAAAATAATTAATGGGTTTGAAAGACTATCATATAAAACTTTTAAATTGAAACTAATTAATGGGTTCGATTACACTACTTCAAGTCAATTTGTTACTTTGTTAATGCACTACTAGTTCATAGCCCGTCGAAATTCGACAGGAATAATAAAGCTAATCAGTTAAGAAAAACTGACGCAAAGCATTTTCAGAGAGAGAGAGAGTCTTAAAACTATAGTACAGAATTAAAGTTGGGTAGCAACTCATTATGATGAAAAGGTGAACCAAAAAAATCACATGTCATGGACATTTCTGGTGGATGATAAAACTCTTCGTCCATTAAATTTGTGATAAAGAAAACATATCAAAAGTTTACATGACTGGCTTCATGGATATCAATCTCAACTGCCTTACCAAGCACCTGTTGAGCAGTCAAATGCTTCTTGGGATCTGGCTCTAACATCTGCCTCACAAGACTCTTGGCATTTTCAGAAATTTGAGGCCAGGGGTCCCTTTTGAAATCAATAACTCCCCGAAGAATTGCAAGAGCAACACCTTTTCAGTTTCTGCATCGAGAAATGTAATATAACTACCCATATATTCCTCAACTACAAAGCTAATCAAATTCTTTGAACCTACATGCATTCGGAGCCGGATTGAATAATATGCATATTAGAGAAAAATACCTGCCCAAAATGGAGGAACCCCGCATAAATACAGAGTTGGGAGAATTGTGGCGGAGCTCCTTCATTGGGCAACAATGATCCAATTCGATGAACATTTTACCTCCCATCTTAAATGCATAAGGGCCTGATTTACGGTCTTATCAATCGTGCCCCCCATTGATGTAAATGCGTACATCATGTTGTAAGCACGTATGTTATCCATAAAATTTTTGCTTTTTTCGTGCGTTTTCTCTAGGAGATCACGCAACAACTCGGGCGGATGTTGCAAGAGTGGAAGTTGTACTTGCCCATGCATGCAACATAATGAGAATTTTGGATTTGTCGTTTGCTTGTTCTTTGTGGTCCTCTCTTCGTACCAAAATAAAGCATGGCAATGTTCGCATTCATAATTTGGATCTCCAATATCCCAATAACCTGGATATGTAAAATAATCTAAAATGTAATTGACCTTTTTCTAAAGAAATAAGTATTCAATGTATTGTGTTTCACTATATAGGTAAAAATACTATTAAGTGAAATCTTATTCGCAAATAAGAATCTAAACCATACATGTGCTTGGTTGTGCAATCTCCTTCATTTTTTTTCCTATTACATCGTGATGTTCTCGCCTTATATTCATCGTTTGTTGGCAAGTCATTTTGTGATTCTATCATTCCTGAATTCAGAAGAAAAAAAATCTGAGATATGTTATGCTATGATATGAATTATAAAATAATAAATCAGGAAAGCTTTAAAAAACATATCAATAGTGAAAATAGGTGATTTATGATTGATTTCAAGTACCTGTATCCAAGCGATTAAGCATGTTATTGCTCTCATTTACTTGATGTTGAATATTTGCATTTAAGTCTTCAAAATTCAAGTTTCTGCTGAGAGAATGCAAGACTCGATTACTCTTAATTGGCCTACCAGGTCTTCTTAGTTCAAGACTTGTTGGATTAGTCCCACACGGAGTGTTAACTGCAATAAAGAAAATGTGTAATGATAATGAGTAATGCTATATCAATTTTTATATAAAAAAATATTAAAAAACACACAACCATTTGTAAGATTATGTCGAACAGAGGTAATTCTCCAAATTGATGATGTTTGCCATGTTTTGGATTGAGTTGGGGGTGATTTATGTTGATTCTCGGTGTTATGAGGTGAGCATAAATCCTTTTATGCTAATAAATTCCGAACTTCTAGTGGCTACAAAGAAGTTATGGGGCAGCCCTTTTTATGATATAAGTATTAAAAAAAATTATGCACATAATTATGGGGTTTAGGCTTTCATGTTCAAAGCATAAAAAAAATTATGCTCATAAATGGGAGGATTTTTAGAGCATCAAAGCAGACTTGGGCCAGCATCTTTTATGTCCAGAGTATAAAAAAATTTATGCTCATAATTTTGGCTTCCCTTGGAGAAGGCAGCATCTTTTATGGCCAGCACATTTGACACAGTTATTAACCTTCTAAAGCATAAACACACAATTATTAAAATCAAGTATACAAAATGTGTGATATGTAATAGCGAAATAGGAGGATAGTTCCATAACATAATAAGTACGAACAGCTTAAAAAACTATTTAAAATAGAAAATGATCATTTTTGAATTTTATTTGTACCTGTATCCATGCGAGTAAGTGAGGCATTGCTGAAATTTAGTTGATGTTGAATTTCAGAATTGAAGGGATCAGGATTCAAGCATTTGTTGAGGGATTTCAAAACTCCAACACTTTAGCTAATTGGCCTACCAAGCTTTCTTTTTTCCAAGTTTTTTGGGGGCTAATACATGACTCACATTCTCATCAACCAAAGGATAATTGTTTTCAGTTCCTTGATGTCGATTCTCAGAATTAGAGCGATCAATATCCAGTCTTCTTTTAAGAGATTGTAAACCCCCAAAGCTTTGACCAACCGGCATACCACGACTTATAAACTCTAGGCTTGTTGGATTAGTACCTATTGGTGTGGTAGCTACTGATAGAACAAAAAAAGATTAATGATGATTAGTTATGATAAAAAAAAAATTATAATATAAAATAATTGAAAATGCACATGTAATATTCTTACCATTTGTAAGATTATATGAAGGAAATATTGGTCGTATTAAATGACTATCAGTAGGTGTCATTAGTTGACTTCCACCTGCGGTTAAAAAAAAGTGAACAGAGAGATTATATTTCAAAAAGCATTCAAACTTATTCACCAATTTCATATATGAGTGATAAAATGTTAGATGACAACTATATAGAAAACTTACGATTAGAAATATCAGACAATGCCTCTCTTTGGGGCTCAACTGAGATTATCGGATGCTTTTCCATCTCTTCACTTTTCTGTTGCTTTTGCTTTTTGCCAAATGCTTTGTTTATTTTGTTTCTAGAAACAACACACAAAGAATGAAGTGTGTTGCACAATAAGACAATATTGAAAGTAAAGATAAATAGCTTTTTAAAAGTACCCCTTAATTAGAAAATAAACTGGTTATCCTAAGTGCACTAAAACTCCTTTTGTAAAGAAACTTCTCACATTATGTACGGAGTGAGTATTATATAGGAGGGCTATTCCAGTGAGTATGACAAAAGTTTTGGGTAGTATGTACGTATCAAAACTGAACTCCCAGTGTTAAAATTTTAAATTTCTAGAAAAGTAGTTAACTGAATAAGTGTTAGGAATTTTTTTGTAACTGATCAAACTGTTGAATAAGGAGGGTGCGTATTGTTGCTTGTAGAAAGAAGTCTAAAAATAGTTTGAGAACAAAATTTTAAGGATGTACAGTTATAGGGAAAAAAATCAACCTATTTTCTTACCTCTTTCTCTATCAGAATAAACTTAACATTGGCAGGCAACTTCAAGGTGTTCTTTCATGGACCGGGCCTGTTTTGTGCATTTCTAACCAATGACCAATTTGATCTTCCTTTCCTGAGAATACTGAAAAGAGATGGAAATTATCATTTGATCAATTGGGTGAACTTATACATGATAAGTTTGCAAATCAAAAGAAGATCAAGTAACCAACTAAGATTAATCATTTAATCATGATAGGGTGACAGCAAATAAGTGCACATTAATATTTCGTACTACCTCCGTCCCAATGAATGTCTAAAATGGTCCAAATTTACTTTTGATCAAGAGCAAATTGGAGATAGTACGTACATTTATTTTGAGACGAAGGGAGTAGAAATTATAATATAACCCATTCCCAATTGATCAGAGTACAGGAGAAGGAGAGACAATCTCTTTCAGTCATTTAATCAAACAGTTCAAAAGCATAAAAACATCTCATATTCAACCATATCTGATATAAGTTATTATGGAATTTTAATTTCAACAACAATGGTACCCAGCCAACTGCAATGATAAGAAATTAATATTGACAGACAAAGAGCCCTATTGACGAAAAGAATGAAGCTAACGTTACTGCCTAAAGTCGTTTCAATCTCAAAATTTATTAGTATCATTAGGGTTCAAATTCAAAACCTTTATGATGTGATGTGAATATGTAGAGTTTTGAAGAAATAAAATAGGCGAACCTGGACTGAAGTCGTTGCAATCTCAAAATTTATGCCGGTAATTTGATTAAGTAGTGTAATTGAATTATGGAACGAAGGCAAGGGAAGGATTGGGGGTGGAAGGAGTTCTTGGATTGTTAGAGTTTTGGAAAGCTGGGGTTATTTGTGGGTGTTTGCTAGCTCTGTTTTCAAGTATTGAAAGATTAGGCGCCACAGACGAAAGTGATTTTTTTTTTAAAAAAAAAAAAAATCATAACAGGATCCCTTAAAATTTAAATGCAACTCTTTCAAAAATAAATAAAAATAAAGAATCAAATGTACTCTTTCCATCATACTTTAATTTATTTATAATATACTACCTCCGTCTCAGCAGAAGTGAAACTTTTAGAAAACTTGATATTAATAGTATTTATAATTATTCTTAAAAAAAAAAAAAATTTAAATGTGTTCATATTTTAAAAAGTTTGAATATACTCCCTCCGTCCCATTTCACTTACTCTTTCCTACTTTACTTTTCATACTCATAACATTTATTTTTTCTTAATCTCCGTGTAAAGTTAAACTAATAACATTAATTTGGGACGGAGGGAGTAAATTGTAGTATCATAGTAGTTCATAAACGGAGAAGTCATGGTCCCCCCCCCCCCTTTTCCCACCTTACATGCATCTGTCCTTGGTTATATGTAGTGCACAACTTATAGCAAATCTATAGCTTAATTAAATATTTCTTTTGATACAAATATTAAACAACTCAAAATCTGAATAAGAATAAGTTTGGAATTGATTAATAATGTGTTAGAGCATTATTCTTTCTTTTTGACTTTACTTGTAGTTTAAAACGTACAATATTTATGTATTAAAACGACTTAAGCAAAAAGTACAATATTCATGTAATAATTAATTTTCAGTCACTCTAAGATATATTGCATACGTCCCATGTTGTTGGTATTGTTCGACTTTTCAAGCATTTTAAATTATATTATACATGATAGTATATAATAAGTATAATAACTTTTTTCAATGACTGTAAGATATACTACTCCTTTCGTCCCAGTATATGTCCACCATTCCATTTGCACTGAGATTAAGAAATGGGAAAAGTGATGTAAGAGCATGCACAGTGGTGAACGAAAATTTCGTTCACCACGTGAACGAAACTGCCCTGTGAACGAAATTTCGTTCACAAAAACCTATATGTTGTAGTGGTGAACGAATTTTCGTTCACATACATATTATTTTAATATTAATTTTATGTTATGAAATTAATAATTTAGTGGAGAACTAAATTGATGGGGTGAGTTTTGATTGAAGTTTAGAGGATTTGAGTTGTTATGGTAATTTTGAATGTTGTTTTGCCTATAATTGTTTACGAAGTTGGGATCGTTAGCAAGCATTTGTTCGAACCAAGCATGATGATCATGATTATTTTCGGAATTATTAGAACTATTCCCGTAATCATCCATGATCAAGAAAATGAAATCTTGAATGCTTTTGCTAACTATAGAGAGAAGAAGTAAGGAAGAAAAGGTGTACATAACCTACTCAACCTTCACCTCTATTTATAGGGGGAAAAGGAAAGTGAGCGTTTTTTTATTTTTGACATAAACGACTTCGTTTGACCCAAAAGAAAATTAAAATATATGAAAAATTAAAATGTGTCAAATTTATAGAAAAAAATAAATAATATTTTTTAAATAATAAAATATTAAAATAATGTCAAATATTACGAAATTAGACTCTATTTATAGAAAAAAATAAATTATAAACATTTTTAATATTTTTATGTAAATAATAATTTTTTAAAAAAGACAAAATTACAAAATACACATATAGCTCAAACCAATTTTCGTTCACGAATTCGTTCACGAAATGAACGAAAATTTTCGTTCATGGCCATGAACCAAATTTGGATCACCACTAATTGGCATGAACCAAAATTAGTTCACAAGTTTACTCTTCATGAACCAAAAGATGGTCACGGGTGTGCATGGTCTAAGTGTTGGGGTTGAAAAAAAAAAGTAGAAGAGAGAATGAGTGAGAAGGAATAGTAAGTTGATTGGTGTTGTGAGTATAAAAGCAAGTAGGAAAGAGAATGAGTGGTATGAATAATAAAGATTCTATGCCATTTTAGGAAGTGAGCATATACTTTGGAACATACTAAAAAAGAAAGGTGAGATATATACTCTGGGACGGAGGGATTATTATTTTTCAAATTGATATTCCCGTCGATTTTCAACATTTTTAAATTTTAATATAATACATTCAATAACATTGAAGTTTTACTTTATTGACATAATTTATGAGATAAAAAATAGTTATATAAATGGTACAACTAAAAATTTGAAACGGAAGGAGTAATTTAAGTTAGTCATTTACCTTATGTAATTAATTTATAAAAAATAAAAATTGAATGAGACCCATTTATGTTCATCGAAAGGGCTGATCTAACCCTTTAAATATCTTACTCTCTCCGTCCCGAAATGATCTTCACATTTTTATTGTTAATACGAAGGTACTTTGAGAATGAAATGTAGGTTAAAATACCAAATGAAATACAATAGATCCAAACAAAAATTTCGTTCAACATCCTCCTCTTTCTAGCCACAATAGTTTAAACTGGAAAAAAATAAACAAAGATTGTATCGAGTGAAAAAGGTTGACAAACTGAAAACTGAATACGATGCTAACAATCCTTGTTGCCTATTTATCCAATTTCTCTTCTTTAATTTGCTTGATTCCTTTCGTAACAGACAATTGTACCTCTTCATCATTGGAGGTAGTATCTAACAAACGTTTTTGTGGAGTGATGGATGTTGAAGAACTGTCCTCCACAGATTCCAAAGGATTATCCTACATAAGAAAAACGTAAAATATCATGATCATAAAAGCAAAATCTCAAAATGAAATTGAAGTAGAAAAATAAAAAGTAAACTAAGGATACAAAGAAATTTACCTCAGTATTGCAGTTCAAGCTTGTCAAAGTTTTAATTTCATGATTCAATTTGGAAGCCACCTCCTGAAGTTTAAAACAATTAAAGGTTATGGATTTGAGATTTTGTCTATAGCTAATGTGATGTAGTTTCTACTTACATTAGCATTTATGAGTGATAAAAACTGGGCGATGATATCTGTATCCTCTGATAATTGCTTTACTGCGAAAGTCCGTTTATCTTGATCATTATCTACAGTTCTTTGGTCAACATCAATACTGAATAAACATCGTCTTTCAAACAATTTCCGAAAAGATTCAGGAAGTTGGCCCTGTTGAACATCATGTTATATGAACATTATTTTACATCTATTATATAGTATTTATATATCTAATAACAAAATGATAACAAATTGGCTACCTCTGAGACATCGGCAACAACTACAGCAGCCGACATTCCGAGCAAAGAAGATGCTGTCGCATCGAATAAAACAAAGTGTGTCTCAGCTAGATCTATATCATTCATATCAGTGACCAAGATCCTGATTTTGAACCTATAAAAACAGGTACTCAATTAGTACGAATGAAAATGATGATTATAAATCTTTTTGTATATATATAAAAAAAGAAATCAATTCTGTCCATTACCTAGGGATACGTTGCTATAAGCTGTCTTGCATTTAGAACAGTTTTTACTATTCTTTTCAAAGCCTTTAGCACACTTTATATTGCTACACCCATCATAGTACCAGGTGGCATGTGAATCCACATCCGATATGGTTGCCAATACGGTGTATACGCCAACCTAATAAAAATAATTATAGTAAAAAAGATTAATCTAACGAAATAATATTTACATGAGTATAACCGACACAAAAAATTAATTATATTTATAATATACCTCTGAACATGTGAGCAAATCACCAATCGTCTTGAATTCATTGGTTTTCAACCACAGATCACTATTGATATAAGGACTATCATTAGTGGTAATAGTCAAAGAACGACTAACCGATATCCAGTATCACGCCTATAAAAGTGATATATGTAAATTAACATAACCATAAAAATTTGTATAACAAATTTATTGTCGCATTATAAAGGTTTAGTGTTCATTTACTTGGTAAGATAATCCGCTACTTCAGGAAACGATGCATTAATATGCATTATTGAAGCATACTTCATAGTACTAACTTTCGTTTTACCTGTATAAAGATTAAAAATTTCACTCACATGTTAATAAGCCTTGCATCAGAAACGTTATTGCAGTTTAAGTATATCTAAGTAAAAGATACATTGATATGTAGATAGCATTACAAACTGCAAAACCAAAATCACTGGGCCTTCCTCATTTTGACCCCTATTATCAATAAACTGTTTTAACTTATCTCCAAATGAGGCCCACAGGACGGCAGTAAACTCATTTCCACTGTCAAAATAGTAGAAAATAATTATAGAATATATCTTAATTAGTCACAAAATATATTAATTAACTTTTAAAGAATAAAAATGATGAATCACATACTCATTATCAATAAGCTGAACATCTAACTTTCTGGCATTAAACTTCTGCACAAAGTCAAAATCTCTGAGAGGTAAAATAACCTCTCCAATCACATCTAGCAAATATTCATCAAATGTTAGTAAATATCATAGTACTCACTTTTGTTTTACCTGTATAAAGATAATCGATATAAGATCGGGAAAAAAAATATACACGATGTATAGTTCTCACTGACTAAAAAAATCCAAATTCAAGCTCCCAATTGTTTGAAAAGGCGTGAACTCGAAACTGTTATCTGGAATTTGGACAGAATTGTCGACTTCAGACACGTTAGTGGCCAAACTCATACACATTTTCCATTTGTGATTTAGTATCGCCTTTTGGTATGGCTGAACGCAGTTTTCTTCAACACTGAACTTAGAAATCTTTAGCATTTTGCCTACTTGAAACTGTTTTGTAAATTGGGACTGCAATTTGCTAGGGATCGTTGCTTGGATTTTAGATCCTCGTATAAAATATTAAATATCATTAATTAATTAATTAATTAATTAATTAATTAATGAAATATTAATAACGACCAAAACATAAATATATGAAATCTATTACCTCTTGATCAACCAATATCACTTCAGTTGATTTTTTTCCGTACTGTCCATTGAGCTCCCATTGCCGTAATATGCGGACATTGACACTGGATTGTTTAGTTCTCTTGTCAATTGATTTGACAGAAATAATGGGACTTGTAGCCATTACCTGGGTTTTATATTAATGAAATAGATAAGAAATTGAAAAGGTATTGTGACATTATAATTGAATGTTTTGGACGGAGGGGCGAAGACTTTAATCAAGTAAAAATCAAGGACTGCTACAGGCTTTAGAGAATTAGTTTATTTTCATAATGTCCATTCCTGCATGATTGAAACATAGCCTTTGACCTAAGTGATTATCTGGGAAGAATTTGAACTGATATGTTCCCTCCAAAAAACGGAAGCTTCTCCCAGTAATCAAGTATCTATGAGTGTTGGCACAACAAAGTGTTCATGACCTGTCAAATGTACAGATCTGTGAAGTATTAATATGTCTATCACCATCAAAATTGCACAATACTGATCTTATAGTCTAAATTTGGGTTTATGCAGTTTAAGGGTAACATGATTAACTCCAGTACAATAGATATGCCATCATCTATTTCCTGGTCAGTTCTCACTCTATTCAGCTGATTTTTTATGGATTATTAAATCAAACCTCATATACCGCAAGAAAAGGAATTGAGGGATATTTTTTTTTAGATGGAGAATGACTCTAAGCAATTAAAAAATTAAATTATGAAGCAAAACTGAATATGCAACAGAAAAAACGAAACTGGATATCAAAAAGAAAAAAATACGAAAGCGGAATTACCTTTGATGACCTGAAGAAGAAGTAAGCTGAAATGATTGCAAGTAAAAAGAACTCAATAGAATATGAACGATAATATCAATATATATCAATACATGTACTTTAACTCCTTCCTGTTTATCAGTTTTCTTTTCTTTTTCTGTTTCTTTTAGAAGGAGGGTTCTTAAGAAAAAGGCATTTTTTCTATGTATTTATCCATTCTGAGATTGGTTCCTATATTTCTTTTTATGTAGATTCTAATGGAGATATGAGTTGGCTTAAGATTGCAGAAAAGTTATAGAATAATTCCATAGTTTATACTCCCTTTGTCCCAAAATGATCTTTTCACGTTTGACTATTTAAACTTTTTAAGGATATCAACAATTGCTTCACAAGCCATGTTTTAGTTATGCACTTTTAAGCCTAAGTTGTAGAATTGTGACGAACATTTTAGGACAATGAAAAATGGCAAATGAGAATACATACATCTAAAATACACCCCACTGAAAATAATAATTGGAAGAGAAATAGAAGAAAAGGAAGAAATTGGAATTACCTCTGGAAGAATAGCTCGGCAAAATAATAGCTCAAAACCAGAACGTAAATGGCTGTGGAAAAAAAGTAACCTAATTACAATTTTATTGATGAACGTAAATGGCTGCGGGAAAAATAAGTAACGTAATTACAATTTTATTGATGGGATAAGATTAGAGGATAAAGTTAAATCTGCAAGAATATTTCCCTTGGTGTTATACATATTTTTTGTTTCACTTACTATACAATTTTCGTAAACATTTGTTGCTATTAAAATTTGTAAAAGGTTGAATATCATATATTTTTTCAAAACTATTATGACTACAATTACTCACGGGGTGAGGGGTGGCTTATGATGACATAAATTGACAGAATATCTTATTGACGGTAATGGCATTTACTGTTTCTTTTATACTCCTTCCGTCTCAAATAATAGTCTTGTTTCTCCATTTCGTTTGTTTTGAAAAAATTAGTATCATTTTTAAAATTAAAACTACAAAATAAATTAATTTACAAAATTTAAATGTAATCATAAAGTATTTGAAAAATTAAACGGGACTATTATTTTCAGATGGATAGAGTACGATTCATCATGGCATCAACTCATTGGAGGGAATTTGACTACACTTTTTACTAACTGGAGATGGAGATGAGGGGTGGCCTAAATTTTGGTAATCTGTCTCCTAAATTTAAGCTAATTAAATTGATAACTCATATTTTTTAATTAGTAATTTTCAAATCAAAAGGAACGGATCGGCTGGACCATAAATATAGGACATGATTCATTATTTGTGATTAATTAGTTGTTTTGAAAAAGTATATCTCTAATCACAATCTAAACTGATAATAAGGTAATAAAAACCATATCATGCATAATTTTAGGATTGAATCGTATAAATTTCAAAATTTGTTGAATCATCCGAAATATTAGAAAGTAGGTTTTTTTTTTTTTTTTTTTTCGGGTGATAGCATTAAAAATTGTCTGACCAATTGAAAAGCGCCATGTGGCTTTCCACGTCATTATGCCACATGGCACGCTGTGGAGCATGGAAATTCTCCTGCTTTCATATATTATATAGATTATAAATCAAAATTGCTCTTCATATGACTTTAAAATGCATTATTATAAATCAAACTAGTGGGTAACCCGTGCTTTGCACGGGAAACTAATTTACTATTTTTTTTATGTTTTTACTTAATAAAGTAACATATTAACTTTTTGTAATATAATTATATTGTATATGAATTAAAACGTTTGCTTACAAATTTAGGAAAATTGCGTTAACATTCTAATTTTGTTGTAATAACTATGATAATTAAAATTTGAATATAAAGATAAATTATTATCATTATGAATTAACTTTTAATTTTATAGATAATTGACTTGATAATATAAGCTATTGTTCAAGAATGATTTTATATATACACATTATGATTTATAAATATAAAAGTTTATAATGTACATCTAATGTGTTAGTATAATAATTTTATTATGTCTTAAATAAATAATTTTTCTAGTTATAGTAACTAATAGTGTATCCATCATCTTAACTAATACTGTTATTAAATAATAATTTAAATAACTATTATAACTATCTAATATTATTAATTATATTTACTAACATATATAATAACTATTATTATTCAGTAATAATATTAATTGTAATAATTAAACTATATAGTAACTAATATCATTAATTAATACTCCCTCTGTCCTATCGTAAGAATCATACATTGTTTGCGTACACTTATTAAAAAACAATAGAAAATTGGTAAACATCGCAAGTGGGTTGAGGGTATAATTGTCTAAAATACTATTCATTCTTTTTCATTATTTGTCATTTTAGGAAATAGACTCTTACTCTGGGACGTATAAAAATAGAAAGTAGGACTCTTACTCTCGGACGAAGTGAGTACTATTAATAGTAAATATTACTCCCTCCATTCCGGAGTAAGAGTCCTACCTCTCATTTGCACGGGGATTAAGAATTGGTGGAAGTAATGTAAGTGTTGTGAGTGTAAGAGTAAAGTAGGAGAGAGAATGAGTGAAAGGAATAGTAAGTTGAGCGGTGTTGTGAGTATAAAATTAAAGTATGAGAGAGAATGAGTGGGATGAATAGTAAAGATTCTTTGCCATTTTAGGAACGAGTCTCTTACTTTGGGACGTACAAAAATAGAAAGTATGACTCTTACTCTGGGACGGAGGGAGTAGTATATTGTATAATGATTAACTATTACGATTACTAATACTATTAATAGTAATTTTTAATTTATTCAATAGTTAATTATAAATGTTAATTATAATAATAGTTAACTATTAATAGTCAACTATTATTTGTTTAACATTATTAGCTAATAATATCAATTACTATATAAGGTAACTATTATAGTAACTATTACTAATAATAGTAATAGTCACTATGATAGTTAACTACTATAGTTACCTATTACTAATAATAGTAATAATTAATTATAATAGTTAACTAATATACTTACCTATTACTAACAATAGTAATAGTTAACTATAAGAGTTAACTACTATAGTTACTCAATATAGTAACTAATATTATTAGCTTATACTATTAGCTAATAGAAAAAAAATTGAAAAGTCACTTATTTATGAGAATAGTGTTGATGTGACATCATCAAATTCAAGTTTTTCCATGACTTATCCATATGTCTAACACCTTAGCCCTCCTCACCAACTTTAAATATATATATATATATATATATATATATATATATATATATATAGATTTGCTCTTCAAGAGCACTTCAAATACATTTCAAATGCACTAGGTCAAGTCATATTTTTACACATGCACAAATTTAACCAGAAACATTTCAAATGTCCTAGGTCAAGTCATATTTTCGCACATGACATCCTCTGCACCACAATTCGTGTACCACTTGTGTACCACAAGTGATCTGATGACTTGCATCATTTGTGATATAATAATCACTAGCAAATTGTCCTTTAACATTTTATGAGGGCTTTAGGGGCATTAATTTTTTTCCAAGGCCTTCGTAGACATTAAAGTTTGGCTAAAAAGGTCGCCGTCGTCTTCTTCACGAAGGCGAAATTTTTGGGGCAAAAGTCTTCAGATAAATCTACGAAATCAGTCGATTTGAATTCGTCTTAATGATCAAATTTACTGAACTTACATGTATAATTAAGCGTGATTTACTGTTTGTTGATATGACTTTACGTCTGATTTTGATGGCAAATGACTTGAAAATTTATAAATTGTTGTGTTTAGAATTTATAGTCATGTTAATTGTGAGAATACATAGGGTTTTCTGCAGAAACAATCAATAGCCATGTCTCTTTGATTATAGACGTCGATTAGGATAGTTAGCTATTAATTTTGATTGGGTGTTGTTATACACACCTGTAAAATTTATGAATACACCCGTAATATGCTGAAATTTTAGATGGTACAACACTGTAATGCACTGTTACGTGTGTATTCATAAGTTTTACGGGTGTGTATAACAACACCCATTTTGAAACCTCAATATACACTTTAAATATCTGCTTCTTTACATTTCATATTACATCATCCATTTCTAATTATAATGGCTTCCCCTGATCCTTTCTCCGCTCCACCCGATTTTTGTCTTACTCCTAACCCTTAAACTTACCTTCTAAGGGAAGACTCTGTCATTTTTTACACTGAGGAACTGCATTCTGATATAGCAAGGTATTTGTTGGTCGATAGGAGGTGTAATGAGGTCAAGTTCGTGTTACGTCGAGGTGCTAGGGATGTGCTGGATACTCTTGAAGTTTTTTGTGCTCCTAATAACCTGTCTAATGTCCTTCAAATTGATCAAGGTCCAAACTAGTGGCTCAATGTTAATAGTTGGGCAAGTCGTCCTTACATTCCTAATGTGCCCATGAGTTTTATGTTTCTCTCTGAGGACAATCTTGATGGGGATGATATTGTTAGTACCTCACTATGCTTAATCTCAAATTGATCATAGTAAAGATGTTTTGATAAATAAATAATCAAACTCAGTTGATTACATGGTGTATACAAAGACCTGAGCAGAGGCAACCCAGTACAAGTTCAACAGCCAAGCTGTCCTGCACCTACACAACTCAACAGTCAAACCATTACATGATCTACCTATCATCTATACATAAAAAACACTGAAGATCCATCTTTTACAGACCCTTATACATTCAAATGAATTATCAAGATGCAAAATACAAACAAGCTTCAACAGAAAATGCCTTAAAGATCCAACAGCTAAGACACTCTGCTTCAACAGCTAAGACTGTTTTTGACCAACAAGTGTTTTCTGCCACATCAGATCTTTGAAGAATGATTATTCCAATGATAAGCCTCTCTCCCAATCATTGAAATAAATCATATTGAAGCTTGATCAAGCGTGCATAGCCTTTACCTCAACTGATAACTAGCATCAAATGGAAACTGACAAGTGTATCAGTCAAACCTTGACTAACTCCAGTCAAAGAAGAACCATTACTCATCTGCACCCTGTCCCCCAACGGCTATATGCCAAACCTTATATAAAGGAGCATACTCGCATGTTGTCTAATAATCTTTTCACACATTCCCTTTACACACATCTTCAGTCAACCTTGCAGTCTTGACCATTTGCATAAAACCCCTGCAAATATTGTGCCATCTAGCAGCCAGTTACAACCCTCATCAACGCAGCTTTAAACCAAGCTATTTTGTAAAACACTCTTGTGTATTTTCTTTTTTGTTTTTCTCTGCTTTGGAAGAAGCAACCTTAATTGAAGTGTCAATTAAGTAGAGGGGTTTCTAGGAACTTGCCTTATCAATTCTTGTAACTCTTAGTGAAGAGAATATTATAGTGAATTGATCTCACTGTTGTCAACAGTGGGGTGGATGTAAGAGAAAGGTTTTGCCTCTGAACCACTTGAAAAATTTTGTGTACACTATTGTCCATACACTTACACACACTGCACATTGTTCTTTTCATTCTTTATTTATTTATATTCCGCTGCATAATTCTTTTTATTTATTATCTCTCAACAGCTAACCCAAAGTGTTAGTTGTCAAAGTTTTAATCAATCTGTTCAATTAAGTTTAACAGGGCCTTTCAGATATGTTAACAAAGTTCAATACGTATGTTCAGTTTATGGTTCCAGATGTTACTTACCATAATCAGTGAAGGTTTTAGGAGGACGAATGTTCATGCATAGGAGGACGAATGTTCATGCACTGCTGATGACTCATTATGATGAGTTCAAGATGATGGAGCTAAGGAATGGCACTCAAAACATTCTGTGGTTCTATTGTAAGAGGATCAAAATTTCCAAGCTTATTTCCCAATTGATGTGTTTATGCTTCTTGTTAAATCATATGGCTTAAAGAAATTGACAAAACAATGAACAAGGGTTAAGAAATTTATGTAGTAGAAGTAAAAATTTGATATTTTTTAAAAATATTTGTTGATTATTATAAATAACAAGCAATTTTTATTACACTGATTGTTACTAGAAAACACTTTATATTTTGCTCACGTGCAGAGTACAATGACAAATTCTGTGTCACTATGTGAGGGATTTAAAGAAAAAGGTATGTATAAAATAGAAACTTTTATATGAATTTCTAGCTTTATGTCTTTAATTTTTAAATGTCCACAATTGATACAATTGCCATAACCATTTTAAACATGATAATATTTCTGATATATAAATATATTTTGGTCACTAAATTGATTGTTCAAAAAAAAAAAAAAAAAACAAACAAAAAAACAAAAAAAAAACTGATATTCAATCTTAATTTTTTGATGTCAACACTATTAAAAAACCAAAACTAATCTAAACTTTAACATAGATTATTGAAAATTTCAATACGTATCAAAGCATGAAATGGCTTTATTACACTAAATTATAATGTTTAAAACCCTTAGGAAAAGAAACTTAAGAAAATTAAAGCTTTCAATTCAGTCTTCAAAATTCATTCCTCTTGTTGCTTCTTTGGCCTCTGCCGTCCCTGCTTTCCAACCTCATCACTTCAATTGCTACTTGCTGCTTCTGCTGCCTTTACTTCACTTTTGCTCGCTGACTTTAAAAAAAAAAAACACAACTAATCTAAACAGGAAAGACAATAACAAAAATAAAGCTACTTATTCAATCTTGAAAATTCAATCCTCTTCTTGCTTTCTTCGACCTCTGATGTCCCTGCTTTCGAATGTCGACACTTCCATTCCTAGTTTCTGCTTCTACTGCATTCACTTCACTTTTGTTGGATAATATTGGTGAATGTTAGGTAAGTTTTATATGGTTAAAAATATATTAACTATATCACAAAATTACCTTATCATAAAAGTAGATCTTTTCTCTTGATTGAAAGGAGTCTTCACACCCACTAAACTATCATTCTAATCGTCATCATTGTCATTCACCTATGCACATTGAAATAGACTTAATTTTTTTTGTTTTTGTTGTTGCAATAGTGAACTATATGTTGCAAGAGTCAGAAGAAATTGTAGATACCTCATTTCTTGGATCATCTTGAATGTCTGACTCAAATAGGATTCTCTTAACTGTGAAATTCTCTATCGCTTTGCCCCGGCTATGCTCATTAAAATGCAGCTGGAATATATAGCATGTACCTATGATCTGGTGCAATTGCCGGGGCAAAGGCGCTCCATAGCCCTCCTACAATATATCACACAAAGATTATAACTTATTACAAAGGATTACAAAATTTACTAATAGTTTCCTTTACAAACTGGTTAATAAATACCTAATCTACTATCTGAACCAGTCCAATTGCTTTTAATTTTCTGAGCTTCTCAATCTGACGATCAAACAAGACACAGTTCACATAATCCTCTCCATCATGTATCTCAACCTCCACACAGTTCGTAAAACAAAGAAAATATATTTTACGAATCATAGACCATATGACTATATAAAAAGTGTAATTTTAAAAACATTATGAAAATCACCTTATAGCAGGAAACATTTCATCCTTCCCACATTCTTTACAGTCAAATTTCCCTTCCTTAGATGAACTCTTTTTGTTGCAAATAGTGCAAGAATTGTACTACCACCCATTTATTTCCTCAATACGCGAAACACTATCATAAACGTACAATGGATAGACCTACGAAAGCCATTGTTTCATTGATATCATAATGAAAGCAAATATATTTCAACATAAACAAATTTGCAGTGGAAAAATAATTGAAAATCCTAGAATAAAGAATGGAAATTAAAGCTAGATTAGAATAGTGGAACTTACGAACGGTTCACATTGAAGAAGCATGTCGTTTACTTCTCATTAATTTCTTGTTCCTCTGATATTCTTTCCTCAAAGCAATGTTTGAAATCATAGGAATATTACCTATTTTATTTCCATCTCCCATATTACCCCATCTGCATGTGCATGAATTATTTACCTATCAAATTTATCTCCTAAAGTCAATGGAAATTACAGTGAATACATATGTATTACTCACTGTTTTGAAAACTCCTGAATCTCAGCTATTGACACATCATTGTACAAATTTTTGCACTGCTAGAGGATACGCGCAGGTCACCTGAACATGGCAAGAGAGTATAATTAGAATTCAATCTAACCCTCGAATAACGTAATAGACCTAATAATAGAAAGTTATACCTGTTGGGAAATTGACTGAAATTTCCTAAATCCTATTTTGGTTTGGAAAGGGTTGCTATATCCCACATCGGTTAGGAAGGGGAAAATAAGTGTGCCTTGTGGTGCCAAGAGGGGCTCCCCTTAGGAGAATGGGGGAGAATGGGAGGAAGAGGGGATTAGTGGGTGTGCCTCCCCTATACAAATAGGCATCACTAATTAGAGTTTTAGATAGAACTCAAGTGAGAGTTAGCATAGGCGTATAATTTAGAGATAAATTGTATGCTTGTATGCGTTGATGAGGATATTCAAGAGTGTTGAGAGAGAGGAGTCTCCATTCTTGTAATATCGAGAAGTTTAATATATTTATTGTTGGGTGGAATAGGCTTTAAGCCGAACCACGGAAAAATTGTGTGTTTTGTCTTCGATTGTGTGTGTGTTATTTTGGATTCTCTTATTGCGATTTCTCTTGTTGTTGAGCGATCCCAACAAGTGGTATCAGAGCTTGGTTAAAGGGAGAAGTCGCATTGACGGAAGAGATCCAAAATCGAAGAAAAAACAAGAGAGCCGATTTGGTCCGTTTTTATTCAGTGCAGCAGTGAAGAAACAGGCGTAGCGCATTCGTTAACCGTTGGATCGTCTTGATTTTTGGCTAGAAAATTTGGGAATCATATATATTCAATCTGAATGGTGGAAATTGGATTTGGAGGTACCTAGAATTTGTAAAAGTGTCCGGAACAGCAGCAGCAGATTTTTTTGAAGAATATGGATATTGGAGGATCGAAGTATCAAGTCCCAATTTTTGATGGAAGGATGGATTTCACCGTGTGGCAGATGACAATCCAAGATGTGTTGGTTCAACAGGGTATTGATGAAGCTTTGGAAGAGGACAAGCCGGAAGGGATGAAAGACGCGGATTGGGCGAAGATTCAGAAGAAGGCTTCGAGCACAATCAGGTTAGCACTTGCTCCCGAAATTAAATATAGTGTTTTGAAAGAGAAAACACCGAGGGGTATTTGGGATAAACTTGCGAGAATTTATGCATCAAAGTCATTGAAAAATCGCTTGTTCTTGAAGATGGATTTGTATTGTTTGAAACTTGATGAAGGTGGTAGTTTGCATAACCATATAAATTCTTCCAGATAACTAGTAGGTCGATTATCTAATGTTGAAGAGATAATCAAAGATGATGAGCAAGCTTTATTGTTGTTGGCTTCATTACCCATGTCTTACAAGTGTTTTAGGCAGACGATGTTGATAGGTAGGACCACTTTAATATTGGATGATGTTGTTAAAGCATTAAGGGATAATGAAAGGATGTCGAGGAGTGATAGCTTCTCCAATGGGGACAGAATACTAGTTGCAGAGGGTTCTGAAAGAGGAAGGACTTATAATCGTGGTGGCATAAAGGGGAGAGCAAGGTCTCAATCTAGGGGGGATAGAGACATGAGTAATGTTGAGTGCTTCTACTACGGAGAGACTGGTCATATGCAGATGCGTTGCCCACAATTTCATGAAGATTTGAAGAGTTTGCGTGGTGTCAAAGGAAAGAAGAAGGTTGACGAGGATAATGTCAACACAGTTTATGATGATGGTGATTTCCTTTTGACGGAGACGATGGCTGTTGCTGATTCGATTGATGAGAAGAAGTTGGATTGGGTGTTAGATTTTGCTGCTTCAGTGCATATTTGCAAGGATCGAGCTATGTTTGACACTTTGCGATCAGAAGGACAATTTGGAGAGATCAAAGTTGGGAATGCACAAAAATTGAAGATTGAAGGTGTTGGGAGTGTACGCTTCAAGCTTCATGATGGGACTGTGAAAACCGCTTTGAATGTAAAGTATGTTCCTAGTGCGACTACGAATCTGCTTTCACTAGGAGTATTGACATCTCGTGGGTACCGATATGTTGGAAGAAGACAAACGTGTAAAGTGTACAAAGGAAAACGCTTGATTCTTCAAGGGTGTAAAGGTGCAAGGAATATTTGCTACTTGGAGGGACAATCCTTGCGTGGAAGATCTTTTTGTGATGACAAAAAGGAGAAGAAGAAGAAGACTGAGAAAAGGGTGTGTTTCTCAGGCATTGATGAGATTTGGGAATTTAGGTCAAGGGGAGATTTGTTGGGAAATTGACCGAAATAACCTAAATCCTATTTTGGTTTGGAAAGGGTTGCTATATACCACATCGGTTAGCAAAAGGAATAGTAATCCCACATCGGTTAGGAAGGGGAAAATAAGTGTGCCTTGTGGTGCCAAGAGGGGCTCCCCTTAAGGGAGAATGTGAAGAAGAGGGGATTAGTGGGTGTGCCTCCCCTATACAAATAGGCATCACTAATTAGAGTTTTAGATAGAACTCACGTGAGAGTTAGCATAGGCATATAATTTAGAGAGAAATTGTATGCTTGTATGCGTTGGTGAGGATATTCAAGAGTGTTGAGAGAGAGGAGTCTCCATTCTTGTAATATCGTGAAGTTTAATATATTTATTGTTGGGTGGAATAGGCTTTAAGCTGAACCACGGAAAAATTGCGTGTTTTGTCTTCGATTGTGTGCGTGTGTTATTTTGGATTCTCTTATTGCGATTTCTCTTGTTGGTGAGCGATCCCAACAATACCATTAGGTTCAGTCGTAACAATAGTTGAGCTTACAATCCAAACACGATTCGCAGTGTTAGTAATAGCTTGTCCCTCGCTGATGACCTCGTCCCCCTACAGAGTCACCCTTAGTTTCTGACCACTGGATTTTTTCAGACTAAGTAACCTTTTTTAAATACAAGTAACTGAAAAATATGTAGCAAAGGTTGAGGATTAAGTTTATTTGTAAAAATGGAGACCTGATGTCTTGTAGCTCAATATACTGCATTGATACTTGCTTAAAATTACGCATTCACCGACCAACTTCTAAAATCGCTACAACATATCCTTGACATCTGTAAAAAATATTGTTTAGAACACAATGTGAAAAAAGAAAGAAAATTCCAATAGACAAAGCGATCAACATAAGTACCACAAATATTCTTCTTGTCATCACTTTTTCCTAGCAACATCTCATAGGGAACTATTTGAAAGACATATCTTGGGATGTCATAGGAAGCCCATTCACAAACTCTTCAACATATGTTGAAGCATCAAGCAACAGATAAAAATCCCTATGAACTACATGAATCTCTTGGTTTTTCAGGTCAATAGTGAAATTCTTTATGTTATAAAAGGAGCGTTCAGTAAATGAGCCTTCAAAGTCAGGGTTGAATCTACTACTGATGGTTTGACTGTAGACAATTTTGCTTCAAAAGTTGTAGGAATAAAACACAACAGACAATTAACTGGAATATGTTCAATTTGATTAAGGGCAATCAAAGTTATGTTCATCGTTTATACTAAACTTTTCATCCATTGCTATGAAATCCAAACTCATCAATTCTCTATCCTTTCTTGTATTGTAGGATCTCCAAATGCGAGAGACTCAAGCAATAAATCTTTTTTGACATCTTTATTTCTGGAACTCATGAATCAGGATAGTTTGTTGAGCCATATGATGCCTTTAGTGATGCTGAATTATGAAACAAAAGTTCTCCAAAACCTGAGAAAATTTGAGAATATGAGTGCATAGATTTGATATTACATATTATCAGTTACTGATGTAATAGGTTGCAGCGGAATTAAAATAAAAATAACCGGATAGGCAATTAACCGAATCAACGAATTAATTGACCCAATTCGAATCCACGAATTAGGGTTTGGCAAGAAAAATACCAAGATGATGAGATTCTTAAATAAACGAAGGAATCCACCTTCACGAAGGAATCCACCTTCAACAAGCTAAAAAGCTTCAAGGAATTAACCTCACAATTGCAAAGCAATCAATTAAAAAATCAATATCAACTCTGATTTTCGGATTACAATATGAGGCCTATTTTGTAATGCCCATAAAACTTGAAAAGGAAGTTAAAACCTTCTAAAATTACTCCTAACCTATATAGTAACCTAATAGGACTTAAAAACTATAAAATCTCCTCAAAATCTATCCTAGAAACCTCTAAAATTATCCTACTAAAAATAATGACGAAAATAATAATTAAAATACTAATTACAATCTAACTAATAATAAAATACAAATATAATTATAATAGTTAATATAATTATATTCTCGGATTGCATCATTCACCCCCGCTTCAAAAGAACTCGTCCTCGAGTTCGTTCTCGAAACTTGAAGTCGACCATTCCACTTGAAGAGATATGTAGAATAAACACGTGCGTTGCCAATCTTCAAATAAGCTGGGACGTCGCGATGCAATGGTCGAAACACCCCTGGTCCGGGCGGGTGCTTGACGGGGTGTGGTCGGACCTTTACAGATGGTCTAGTCGGGTCTTGGCTGGTGCGCGGTCTGATCACAAAATTCTGCTCAGACTTGGCACGGTCGTGTGACTTTTCCAGCACGCTCGTGCAAAACTGTTCGAGTTTTGCCCTTTTTTCCTCCAAGTTGTGCACGGTCGAGGCTTGTTTTTGGCACGGCCGATCTTTACTGGATCCGGTCGGGTGCGGCTGGCAGTCCGGTCGGACATCGGCAACAGATCCGGGCGGGACTATATTTTGATCCGGGCAGATCTTTGGGAAAAAACCCCTTGCTTCGTTTGATTCCTGGGTTTGGTTCGTGGGACTTTGTTCTTGGCTCGGAATCTGTAGGTTGTTGCCATCAGCATGCGTAGCCAAACTCCTATCCTCACTTACCTCCTCCTCTCCGTTGAAACTTTCTAGCAGAATATGTAGATCCTGACTTGCGGAGTTGAGTGCAACTGAATCAACTCCGTGTGAGTCTAAATCTTGCATCTTCATTAGTATGTTGAGAGGCAAGTCGACGTCTTCATCGAGGCGATCAGATTCTGCAGATTCTTTTGCTTCCAATCGCGGAATTACTACTTCAATCAAGTAACAAAGTTTGTCAGCATTAACGTCAATTTTCCTCCGACACTCCTCCTTAATCGCTTGTTCTGCCTCTGCTTGTTCCCGATCTCCTTCTATTTGATAATAATGCCAACGTTGACGGATAATTTCCTCCATATCAAGGAAACGATATGCCAACATGAGAAGGTATTCTCTCTTTTTTTATAGCACGATCGAATCGAATATTGATCGCATGAAGAACCTCAGAATTTTCGCGCATGGTGATGCATGCATCGATTGTCATCTTTCAAGGATCGAACCTTTTCTGATACCAACTGATGTAATAGGTTGCAGTGGAATTAAAATAAAAATAACCAGATAGGCAATTAATCGAATCAACGAATTAATTGACCCAATTCGAATCCACGAATCAGGGTTTGGCAAGAAAAACACCAAGATGATGAGAATCCACCTTCACGAAGGAATCCACCTTCACGAAGGAATCCACCTTCAACAAGCTAAAAAGCTTCAAGGAATTAACCTCACAATTGCAAAGCAATCAATTAAAAAAATCAATATCAACTCTGATTTTCGGATTACAATATGAGGCCTATTTTATAGTGCCCATAAAACTTGAAAAGGAAGTTAAAACCTTCTAAAATTACTCCTAACCTATATAGTAACCTAATAGGACTTAAAAACTATAAAATCTCCTCAAAATCTATCCTAGAAACCTCTAAAATTATCCTACTAAAAATAATGACGAAAATAATAATTAAAATACTAATTACAGCCTAACTAATAATAAAATACAAGGGCCAATAGCAATTCGGTTAACTAAGTTTTACAAAATTTTGCAATTGGTTATCAGGTTTGTCAAAGTTACTATTAGGCTCCTCAGTTTACTGAACCGGAGCAATCAGGTATAAATCCCATTACCTAGTTAAGAAACTAACGAAATGGAGCTCATGTGCGAAACATGTGAGATTTTAAGAGGGCAAACTTGCCATTTCATCAGGAAATTTAACGAAACTAACACGGTTGGGAAAAAATTGATCAAATGTGTCCATATGTGTTACAAATTTAACAAATTTCATTACTCAAACACCATTTCCATCAACATTAGGACCACCATCTTCAACACCCTTACACCACCAGACTCACCACCAACCACCATCCCACTGCCTAAACACCACATTTTACCTCAATCAAGAATCATTACATTAAACCCAAATCCAATTTCAGATTTCAAACTTTTGGATTTTAGAGGGGGAATCTAAAGAAAAAAAAACGCAAGATCTGAGTTTTCTCATGCAAAGATCAAAATCAAATTGTAAATCTTCTCAAGATTGTCGAAATTGAAACCGGCTACGTACAATCAATTACCGCGGCAACGACGAAGCTCATCCAAGCTCCCAAAAAATCCCGACGAAGCCGACACCTCTACCTTCAGCCAGCGCCGCCGCTCCCGCCGCCGTTGTTGGTGGGTTCGGAAAGCTCTGTTTATCAACTGGAAGTTCAGACCCAGATTACTAACAGGGCTACGCTGCGTTTGGAGGAAATGGGTGTTGTTTATTCGATTTGTGTATTGTAAAAAAGTCGATGTCAGGGAGGATTCATTGGAATCCAGTCCGAATCAGAAAAATCAGTACCGGAGCGTCGCCGTCGTTGAGTCTGAACACGGAAGAAAGAAAATTGAAGATGAATTCAAGGAAGCTAAAGAGGAATTTGTTTCATGCCGCCAAAGAATGCATTTCTATTGACAAGATGCAGATCTGCACCGTACAGATCTTCTTCTTTAGCGAATCGATTTTGGGAATCTCCATTGAAGACAGAGGAAGAGGAGGCGGCAGAGGAAGTTGAAGAAGAAGAAGAAGAGGCGGAGGAGGTTGAAGAAGAAGAAGAAGAAGAAGAGGCAGAAACAGAGGGGCCTACTTGTTGTTGTTCATCTTCAAGAATTGAGCAAGAATGTAGGGGTAGTTTAGGGATTTTAGAAGGGAGGAATAGTGAAGGGAGTTGCAGGAGAGTTAAATGATATTTTTACCCTCGTTTAAAAGACACGTGTGTCGCACATGATGGGATTTCGTTAGTTTCTTAACTAGGTAACGGGATTTACACCTGATTGCTCTGGTTCAGTAAACTGAGAAGCCTAATAGCAACTTTGACAAACCTGGCAACCAATTGCAAAATTTTGTAAAACTTAGGCAACTGAATTGCTATTGGCCCAAAATACAAATATAATTATAATAGTTAATATAATTATATTCTCGGATTGCATCAGTGACAATGTTTAATATTGAATGAACATTCGCTTTTGGCAGGTACATAAGAATAAGAATGAGCTCAAACAATCAACCGAAAAGTTTGAGGACCCTTGGATACCAGGAAGATTTTTGGGAACCAGAGGGATTAATTGCTACCTGGTATTATATATATATATATATATATATATATATATATATATATATATATATATATATATATATATATATATATATATAGGGTCACGCTCCTGTGAGAACCTAAATATCGTGAGAACCGTGAGAACTTCGATACATTAGGTTTTTACCTAATGTATCCAATGGTTCACTTGGATACACTGGATACATTACTTGGATACATTAGGTAAAAACTAATGTATCCAATGGTTCACTTTGATACATTGGATACATTACTTGGATACATTAGCTAAAAACTAATTTATTCAATGATTCACTTGGATACATTGGATACATTACTTGGATACATTAAGTTCTTACCTAAAGTATCCAAGTTCTCACGGTTTTCACGATATTTAGGTTCTCATTTGAGCACATTATATATATATATATATATATATATATATATATATATATATATATATATATATTAGACGACCAAAATAACCTTACAACATGCTCATGAACCAAATATTCAATGATGGTACAACCGTAAATTTGACACTACATAAAAATAGGCCCACCATCTTCATCTACCTTTACCCTCTGTTACCCAAGCTAAACTCAGAACCCTTACGTCAATTGTTGCCCCACCCGTTTCTCTTTAGGCAGTAACCATTTCTCTATCCCATGAAATAAGCTTGTTTTCCTCCATTAATCTTTGTACTCTATAATCGACTCCCGCTTTCCAATTTATATCTCTATTTCAACTGTGGTTTAATCGTTTTTTGAATGATTAACAATGATTTAGTTTAGAATATGAGTAGTGGTGTAAATTGGTGTCGTCAATTTTTGCAAAAGCATCCACTTGTCATGATCTTATTGGAATCTGTTTTTCCAATGAAAACAACGCATCCGCACCAAACTAACGTAGGAAGGTTCGCGGATCGTATCGACGACGAAATTGAGTTGCGGAGGAGAGTTGCGGTAGGATTTTGCAATTTGGTCGTCCGGGCTCAGAATGGCTGTTAAGAATTTAAGAGTACTTTTCGGAAAGGGAATTTCGCCACGAACAAGACTCATCACTTTGTCATGACGTACGATGCTTTTCGGGCATCCAAGACCGTTTAGGCTCGGAAATAGTCTTTTTCTTTTAAAAACAATTATTTTTAATTTCGGATTTTATTTCCTTATTTCGTTTGGTTTAGGGTTTTGGTTTCTTAGTTGCCCTAGGGGTATTTAAACACTTTTCTTATGCTGTAGTAGTCAGATTATTATTTAATTCAATTGATAGTTTTCTCTTATTCTCTGGTGGATTCCAGGTTTTATCTTTCTAGTGTTTATTGCTGGTAAACTCTTGTGTTTAGCGCTTCCTATTCACGAATATTGCTTCCGTTCTGCGTCACAAACGTGCTCCCTCCAATTTAATTCCCCAAATTCCCAAAACACATAATAAAATTGATTTAGTTCGGGTTTGAGAGCGGATAGAACGGCAATACCGCTCTCCTAAATATGAAAGTAACCAAGGTAGAGAATTGGCGACCAAACACATAGAGTCTAAGTGAGACTCAGATGAAGGGAATCACTAGCATCGACCCGAAATACAGGTAGTCAGCACTCATGTTAGCATTAGTCGGGTATAAAATCAGCTCCATCTCAAAGAAGCGAAACCAAGTTGCACAATCGGCACATCTCACAGAAAAGCAAGACTTGTGGTTGGCGATCGTGGCCAAGGAAGGAAGGGAAACATTAATGGCTATCCCAGCCTGAAATCCTCTCAATGTCGGCTTGCTTGTTAACCAGAGTAACTGATCATCAGAGAATATATTGTTAGGAATGGAGTCAAAACCGAAGAAAGTCAAAACCGCGAAGGAGCGAGGAGCCAAACCGGGATGGAGTGTAAATTAGAAGATCCAGCCGGACCAATAGGAGGACCCGACCGGACCTCAGTTGGTAATGGGCCGGCTTTGTTTGATTTCCTGGCGTGGCATGAATTGGAATTGGCAACTTAGAAGGAGTTGGTCTCCTTTGACCAAAAGGGAGAATAATGACGTGTGGTCATTATCTTATCCAAAGATAATACTCCTTCCATCCTACAACTTTGGGTAATTAGGTTTTGATTAGGTTTTGTGTCCAGCGATTCTACAACCCGGCCATGACCGTGTTTGTGTATTCTTGGGGGGAGATAATAATATATGGTGAGATTGTTAATGGAGAGTAGCCATACTAGATCTGTGTGAGTGTATGTGTAAATTGTAATAATCGACATATTATTATAGTGAAATATTGTTGAATTTACCGGGATTCGAACCCACAACCTCTTGCATACGAAGCACACCTTCTACCGCTAGGCTAAATTATTTTTTGTTATAAATTTTCACATACAATTATTTATTAGAAAACAAAAACATATATTAGAGCATTTCTATTATTGTAGTCCATAAAAATTTAATATATATAAGTAACAAATTAAAGCAAAGTTACATGAAAAATATGATTAAATTTAAAAATTAAATAAAAAATTCAAAACAAACATCTTGTTTTTAGCGGCACTTTATAAAAAAGTGCCGGAAATTAGCGGCACTTATAAAAAGTGCCGCAAATTCCCGGTACTTTTTTATAAAGTGCCGGGAATTTAGCGGCACTTGTTAGAAAGTGCCGAGAATTAGCGGCACTTATGAAAAAGGGCCGGAAATTAGCGGCACGTTTTCCAAAAGTGCCAGAAATTAGCGGCACATATGAAAGTGCCGGTAAATAAGTGCCGGGAAAAGCCATTTTTGTTGTAGTGAGGTCTTTTGTTAGAACTAACAACCCAAGGTGGATCATAATTCACACATAAGGGAAAGATACACCTTGGAAAAGAGTTTTTAACCATTTTGACTTACGTACTATTTAGGCGTAGTCAATGTGATATGTGCACTTCATAAACAGCAAATGTGACCTGCGTACTTTAGTTCCGTTTTCAATTTGACCTATTTTTCTAACGCTAGTTAAAATTTAACGAAACAATCAATGAAAGTTGACGTACTAGTTAGTTTGAAGTTGATTTTCCTGTTAAAGGCTTCATTGAAAATTCTATAAGTAAAAGGGTTGTGAACAAAAAAATTGATTTAAAGGTTAAAATAAATATATATTTTTATAATTTTAATTATTTTTGAACGTGTCTTAAAAAACAAATAATTGGATTAAAAAATATTTAATAAATGACCAATGTATCTAAAATAATCAAAACTGTTAATAAATAAACAATTTAATCTCGTATATCATTTATTTTTGGGCAAATTGCAATTTGGTTCCTAACATTTACATAAGTTTGCAATTTTGCTCCCAACAGTTCAATTTCAAAATTTGGTATCCTAACATTTACATTATTTAGCAATGTGGCTACAAAACTATCACTCAGTTAAAAATCTAACCAAATAACACCCATGTGACTAGCACATATCTATTAAATGGATAAAATGGTCATTCTCAAGAGGCCATGTGCCGGTCATGTGAGGTTTTCTTTTGTTATTTACTTTATTCATTTTGTAGTTTAAAAAATATAGATTAAATTAATTTTAGGAATATATATATATATATATATATATATATATATATATATATATATATATATTTGTACTTATAATTTACGTAATCTTTACAAAGTCATTTATTTTTCTAACTATAATTTAATATTTTATTTTAATAATAAAAAAGAAACTAAAATACTTTAAAAATTATATAATTAGGAATTATAAATATTTTGCAAGTAAATAAATATATATATATATATATATATATATATATATATATATATATATATATATATATATAAGTACATTTTATGTTAAAATATAACTCAAAATAATTATGCAGACTCATTTACGATAATTTAGTAAGCGTTTTTTGAAGTGAAATAAATTTTCTTAAATAATTTCTTCAAGTGAAAGGAAATAAGTAATGATTCTGTTGTTGCAAATGGTAGGATAGGATAGTATTTTTTTTATTTAATTATACAAATTAAAGACGGGAAAGAGAGAAAAGACACATACATGTTTAATCTCAATTAAACATATTAAAATAAGAGAGAATTTTTACGATTTAGTTTGTTTTATTGTTTTGGAAGAAAATTAATATGTAATATAATCAAACCAGCAAATTCAATAAATTAATTCATAAAATAATTAAGCTAGGAGAGAGTGAGAAGTCATACAACTTTAAAACTGGATACTTTATCTTAACCGGAAAGGGGATTTATGTCAAAAAAAAAAAAAAAAATGTGACGATCTTATTAAAAATGAAGTTCAATGACCATTTTATCCATTTAAAAGATATGTGCTAGTCACATGGGTGTTATTTCGTTAGAATTTTAACTGGGTGTTAGTTTTGTAGCCACATTGCAAAAAAAATATAAATGTTAGGATACTAAATTGCGAAATTAAACATTTGGGAGCAACATTGCAAACTTATGTAAATGTCAGGAACCAAATTGCAATTTGCCCTTTATTTTTCCAAAAATTCAGAAACCCGATTTAAAAAAAAAAAATTGAATTAGGCAAGCTATGGCGGCGACAGTAGCACCCATAGCATACCAAGCCAACACATCCGCCGCCATACCGATTGGCTAAACAAAGGCGACAAAGCATGGCAGATGATCTCCGCCACCTTAGTCGGCCTCCAAAGTGTGCCAGGCCTAGTCATCCTTTCCGGCAGCATAGTCAAGAAGAAATGGGCCGTCAACTCCGCCTTCACGGCCCTCTACGCCTTCGCCGCCGTCGTCGTCTGATGGGTCACTTGGCCATACAAAATGTCGTTCGGCAAAAAATTCTTGCCCTTTTGGGGTAAAGTCGGCCCGGCGTTAGGTCAGAAACTCATGATCAATCAGGCCGCTCTTCCGGCCGTGATTGAGCCGTACTACCCGATGACGTAGATGGTGTGGTTTTAGTGCGTTTTCGCTGCGATTACGCTGATCTTGCTTGCCAGATCTTTGCTGGGGGGATGAATATTAAGACGTGGATGATGTTTGTGCCGCTGTGGATGATATATATTTAAAGCTTAAATAAAATATTTTACATATTAAGGGTTAATAATTTATTATTATCATTTCATATTATTAAAAAATATTTTTACTCATAAAAAATATTTATTTTAATCTTTAAATATTATTGTGTCGTCAAATTTTAAATGGCGTTAGAAAAATAGGTCAAATTGAAAACGAAACTAAAGTACGCAGGTCACATTTGCTGTTTATGAAGTACGCATGTCACATTAACTACGCCGAAATAGTAATGGGTCAAAATGGCTAAAAACTCCCTTGGAAAAGCAGTCAACGCCTTTAGACATGTTCGAGTAGAAGCAATGTCATCAAAGTAATAATACAAGGGGCACAAAAAAATCACAAAAACTTGCTCACAAAATCCTAGGTGTAATGATGTTATTGATTTTTTAATTAAAGTGTGGCGGGTCCATTATCGATGCAACCAATAAAATATCGTTATCTCATTTTGTGAGCAAGATTTTGTGATCTTATTTTGTGCCCTTAGCATTGCTCGTCATCAAAGACAATTCAGGCGCGTAACTACTAAATATAAAGCTCAAGAAGCCCCATAAATTAATGGAATACAAATGAGCAAAAAACAGGTCGTCTACTGCCTGAAACCGACCTGAGTCAAATAACGAGCAAACCAACAATTACTAATCATTGACCGGAATGGCTCGGCTCAAATCTTTAGCTCATCACAAACTCGAGCCTTGAATGCTAACTTGCCGAGCACCATTTCCAGGCCAAAATTAAGGCGCTAGCAACGGAGATGAAAAAAAAAAATGATCGAGCTCCTGGAATGTTAGAGCATGGATTACAAAATACTCCCTCTGTCCCATCACAAGTAGGACTTCTTTCGTTTTTAGGCCGTCCCAGAACAATTGCGACTGCCTAAATTTTTTTTTAATATATTTATATTCAACCAACACCAACATTTAACCCCACTAATTATCTCTCTTCATTTTCCACTACTCATGTTATTCAACCAACACTACTATTTACCTCACTCATTATCTCTCTTCATTTTTTCACCACACATTCACTATTTTTTCTTAATTATTGTGCCCACTCCTCTAGTCCTACTTGTGCTGGGACGGAGGGAGTATGTGATTATTATTTTCATACATAAAATCATAAATATAATGTTAATATAAAGTGTAGAAATTAAATTAAATGTGTAGAATTCCTGAGGTGTAACTTGTCATTTAATGATGGGCATAATGGTAAGTTTACATAACTTTATATGAAAGGGTGTAGTCCCTAAATGAAGTGTCTTTTTAGTCTTGTATATATAAGGTCTTCCATCAACCCTTAATACACACAAAAATACATTTTCTCTCATACATTCTCTTCATAAATCATTGGAAGAACTAGAGACGGCACTATCATTTAGAAGAACTTCATTTCTCTATACTTTCTTCTTCTTCTTAATCAAAAAATATCAAACCCAAATGAATTCAATAGGTACACGCTTCCGCGTTCATCTCTTCTCAAATTTGTTCTAGACTTGAGTATTGGTTTTAAGGGAATAGAAATGTTTCATCAATTGGTATCAGAGCCAACTCATGTTCTAGTATTTTTTGAAGTCTTCTTTAAAAAAAAAGCATGATAAATACTTGATTAATTCATAATTATGTTGAATTCATAAATTTAATTTGGAATATACTCCCTCCGTCCCAGCTCACTTGACACTTATTTCCATTTTGGTCTGTCCCAGCTCACTTGACACTTCCCAAAATAGCCTACTTTTTATAATTTTATATTCACTCTACCCCACCACTCATTCCATCTCTTCATTTTCCACCACTTAATTTATTCAACGAACACTACTATTTACCCCACTCATTCTCTCTCTTCATTTTCCACCACACATTTTCCACCAAACATTTTCCTTATTTTATTTTTTTTCCTTAGTTATTGTGCCCACCTCATGAGTGTCAAGTGAGGTGGGACAGAGGGAGTATATGTGCAGCTTGGTGAATGTCCGAAAGAAAGTATTAAGGGTCTGTGAATCTTCAAGAATTAAGTTGCCATTAATGGCATTGATCTGATCTTTCATGTAGCATCATGAGGTAAGATTTCATGCAACCCATTTAAAAAGAATATGAAATCTCTGATGTTAGGTGAAAATCTTGAGGAAAACGTGTTTTTCCAAACGCTTAGGAAAAACGTGTTTTTATGCAGTGGTATTTTTGTAAATAATCAAAACTTTTTAACGGTTCTGGATATCAATATAAAGGCTTCTGGATATGAGATTGATATCCAGAACCTTTTTAAAGTGATAGCCAGATGGGTCCTAGATATCAATATAAAGCCTTCTGGATATGAAATTGATAGCAGAACCTTTGAAATTGATAGCCAGAATATTTGAAAGTGATATATAGCCGAACCTTTGAAAGTGATAGCTGTTGGAACAATTTTCATAACCCCTGAATGCCACGCTCATTTCAGAATAAGATTGAGGAAAAAGATGAAGCGGAAGCGATTAAGAACAATTACTTATTGAATCCATATGAATGTTGTAGGGAGAAATGAAGAACAAGAAGAAGAACAAAATAGGGAGAGTGTTCTTCTAAGTGATAATGTCTCTTTTTCTCTCAAAGTCTTCTAACAATATGAAGATAAATTTAGATGAGAAAGCAAGAATTCATTAGTCTCTAAGGGTTGATGAAACACCCTTTATATAGGAGACTTGGTGACATTTCACTTAGGGACCACACCCTTTCAAGATAAGTGATATTATATTACTCTTTTGCCCATCACAATCAGGTAATTATATATCCAGGAATTCTACACATTTCATTATAAACTATACTTTATAATTAACATTATAATCATAATTTTATGAATGGAAGTCTAAATGACTTGTGTTGCAAGCCATGTCCCAACAATCTCCCACTTGGGTTGCAAAACAAAATCCTTCCTTTAAATCATGAATATAACACAAATGACAACCCTAATGTGCGCACTTTATTGTCATTTATAACAATCTCGTCCATTAGCCATACAAGTATAGGACTAAAGGGGCAGTCGTTGTAATTGATTCGCAACTAAACCCATAATAATCACGTATACAAATCCAACTAAATGACATAGGTCAAAAGTATAGATGTGTAGCATGGAATCATAATGAATATATACATATTCTTCCAACTAGTACAACTTAACCAAATGAGATAAAAAATAATAGAACAATTAATGAAGTACAACACAAAACTCCCACTAAATTAAATGTTATCAAATTGTTACACCCATATGAGCAACATGCTCGTGAAACACTAGAGATGATAACGTTTCATAAATGGATCCGTTAAATTATAGAGTTTGTTCTAATAAGTTGTATTTCTCTGTTCATTTTGTACTATTTTCTTTATAACAAGATACTTAATGTCTAAATCCATAAACCTTTTGTTAGAGTACGGAACTGCTACCTGATAGTCATATCTTAATTGGTCTTTCGACACTTGTTTTGACAAATCACAGTCCATTAAAACTTATGTAGCCATGTAATTTTAACAAATATCGGAATACCAAATGATCTCAAGATTATCCGATTAAAAATAGGCATGTAGATCTTTGTGTTTTGTAAATACTATATCATTCTTTTGGCTACTACTTAATGTTCTTTCTGGATTGCTTTGATATTGACCAAGCATCCCAACATTGAATGCAAGACTTACGCATTTATTAAGCTTTCTTACTGCTGATGCAAAGAGGGATATTTTCTATATACTTGAATTCATAATTAACTTTAGGACACTGTTTGAGACTAAGCATGTCTCCTTTAAAATTAGGGGTGTCAAGTGGTTTATAGTTTTGCATTCTATACCTTTTGTAATACATTTTCTATATAGGCCTTTTGTGATAATCTCAAAATACTCCGTAAAAACTCACAGTGAACTTGGATTCCTAATACAAAAAGATGCCTCATCAAGAATTTTCATTCCAAAGAAATTTCTTAGTTTCCTTATTAAGGTTTAAAACATTACTAGTAAGCAAATATTACCCACATATAAGACCAAAATTATAATTTTTACTCCCACTGAACTTATGGTATACACAATATTTATCAAGATTCATTTCAAACCAAATGAAAGAATAACTTGATTAAATTCTAAATACCATTAATGAGAAGTTTGCTTAAGTCATAAATGAATTTCTCCATATAGATAGTTTGCTTAATGTCTCCATTAAGAAAAGTTCTTTTTAATATCCATTTGATGAGGCTTAAGACACAAATTGCTACTAGTGCCATAATGGTTCTAAAAGAGTTTTTAGAAGATACCGGGAAATGTTTCTTTCTTGATAATTAATGCCTTTCTTATGAGTTGAAAAAATCTTTAGCAACTAGATGGGTCTTATATCTTTCAACATTACTTTTGCGAATCCTTTTAGGTCGTAGAGACCCATTTATAGGTTTCACATCTTTAGGTAATGTAAAAGATCCCAAAAGTTGTTATCTTTCAAAGATTTCAACTCTTTATATATGGTATTGTAGATACCCGGGGGGACCACGGCTTGGCTAGAGCGGTGAATTATCCTAGGATGTCTAACTTGTTTTAGATTGTTTAGAGTCGCCACCTATGTTTTGAGGAACATAAGAAAAACCTATTGCTAATAGCCTAAGTTTGATTACGAAAACAGAGATTCTTTGTTTTGAGGTTCGGGGGTTAGATTACGAGATGGGAAGTACCGAAACACCCATCTCGCCCAACTAAAGTTGGTCTTGCTTGATCAAAATCTACATGAATGATAAACGTTCTTCTTCTTCTTCTTTAAATCATAAAAAGGGGTTTTAAAATAGAGTTTGGAATGTAGGAGATAACTCCTTAACCAACCTCAACGAGATGAGGGGATCATTAGAGTCATGTCCCAAAATGATTTGGATGATTGCACTTTGATAAAACGAAAAGAAAGAGAAAATAGATGAAGTTGAGAAGGGGAAAGAAAGAGCTTTACCTAGACTTCAAGAGACTTCAAACACTTCTTGTGAATTACTTGGAGAAATCCTTTGGAAAATGCTTTAAGAGTGGGAAATTTGGTAAAGTCAAGGTCTTTCGGTCAAAGTTTTTGTCTTAAGTTTTCGTCCTCTGAAAATGGAGGTAAAGGGAGGTTTTTATAGGTGAAAGAGAGATGTTTTTGGTGCCAAAACTCAGTCACCAAGAAATCCTTCCCGGGCAAAATCCTGTAAATTGAGCAAGGGAGAGAATCCTGGCCAGAAATCTGTAACTGACGCCCAGAGGCGCGAGCTTCCTGCTTTGGGGGCGGGAGGCGCGCGCGTCTGGCTCCTCCTGTCGGAGGCGCGCGACTCAGAGAAGGCAATTTTGACAGAATGGACTAGAAAGTCAGCCCTGTCATTCAGTTTAGTCCCTGGACTTAACGAAGTCAGTCAGGAACTTAACGGAAGTGACAGAAACTAACGAGAAACACTTAAAATGGGGAGAAACACAAGATCAAATGTGCAATCGGGGTGAGCGGTCCAAGGCGGGGTGTCTACAGAGCCCCTCGGCGACGTGGAGTGCAAAGCAAAACGCGTCGACGAAAGTTAAAAACACCCGCCGAGGACATCACCAAGAATAAAGCAAAGACTGGATGAAAGCAGGAATTTGAAATTGCGAGGGATAGTGGTGCGCTCCCTGTGTGAGCGGCTTTTGTTGATAGAGGGGGTGGCATGATTCGTTAGGTGAACTTGCCGGCTGAATATGTTGAATGAGGCCGTTAGTGAACCTTTTGAACGAGGCCGTTAGTGAACCTTTGAGGAGGCCGTTAGTGAACCTTCGGAGAGGCCGTTAGTGAACCTTTGAATGAGGCCGTTAGTGAACCTTTGAGGACGAATCCGTTAGTGAAATTCGTTGATGAAGCCGCTAGTGAACCCTTGTAGAGGCCGTTGGTGAACCTTTGAAGAGGCCGTTAGTGAACCTTTGAGGACGAATCCGTTAGTGAAATCCGTTGATGAGGCCGTTAGTGAACCTTTGAAGAGGCCGTTAGTGAACCTTTGAGGAGGCCGTTAGTGAACCTTTGAGGACGAATCCGTTAGTGAAATTCGTTGATGAGGTCGTTAGTGAACCCTTGAGGAGGCCGTTGGTGAACCTTTGAAGAGGCCGTTAGTGAACCTTTGAGGAGGCCGTTAGTGAACCCTTGTAGAGGCCGTTGGTGAACCTTTGAGGACGAATCCGTTAGTGAAATCCGTTGATGATGCCGTTAGTGAACCCTTGTAGAGGCCGTTGGTGAACCTTTGAAGAGGCCGTTAGTGAACCTTTGAGGAGGCCGTTAGTGAACCTTTGAGGATGAATCCGTTAGTGAAATTCGTTGATGAGGTATTGCTTTGAAGTCTCGTGCCACTCGGAGTCACACTTGACTTTTTGAATCGTGGGGTGCGGGCATAGTTGACCGCGACCAGAAAAATATTCCTGCTGGGGATGAAATGTTGAGATTGACTCTTGAGGGGGGTATGGCACCCGTGACAGAACTTAGGGAGTTCGGAATCTAGAGAAGGACAGCCTAGTTTTGAGTGGGAGTTTCTATCCTACTTTCAATCTTTGACATGCCTTAAGGGCGGACCAGAAGAAGGTGTGCCCAACTGGGTGTCCGAGGACAGGGGCTGTGTCTTGATTTAGGCTGGAGATCTCTAACAAGGCCTTTTCTGAAGTGATCTAGACTTGGGAGGCGCGCGCTTTCCACTGTAGTCTTGGGACGCGCGCGCATTTCAGACCGCTGGCGGGCGGCGCGCGCGTCTGGGAGGCGGAATTCTGGGCTTGACATTTGCTGGCCAAAAGAACCCCCAACAGCTATAATATCATCTTCTGTTCGACCACTTGATTCTCACAGCTCCTTTCTGCCATTTTTGAACATCATATCATTGTTTAACTTTGCTTGTGATCAACATTTTCCATGGCTTCCAATTCTTTTGCCCTTGATGCCAAGGTTGTTAGTGGGTATGAAAAGGACTTGGGCACTTTTGTGTATTCTTTCAAGACCCATCCCAAGAAAGCCTTCATTAAAGACTTCGGGTTCCGAATTCTTTTCACTTTGCGGACGTTGAAGCCGGATTGGGATTTGTTGAGAGCTGCCGCGGCTTTCTGGGATTGCGACAGCCATACCTTCAACTTTTCAGCTAATGAAATGGTGCCGACTGTTGATGATTTCGGGGCCATCCTTGGTATGCCTTTGGCCGGTCGGATTGCCGTCCCTAAATATCACCGTGGTGCCATTGACTCTTGGGTTGAGTCACTGAATCTCCCTGTTGAGGATGTGAGGAAGATGTTGCACGGTACTGTGATTGACATAACTGAGTTGCTGATGTTCTTTAGTTTACACTCGGAGGATCCGGTGGTTCAATCTTTCAAAAGGAATGCCATGGCCGCTTGTCTCTTTAGTGAAGTACTGTTTGTTACACCTTTCGGGACTGCGGATGTGCAGTTGGCTGAGATTATTTTGCAAGCCAAGGAGCAACAATTTAGTATAATTCCTCTTATTGTAGGGGAGACGTTGCACGGCCTTGATGAGTTACATAGGACGGACAAGATGTGTCGGGGAAGCCCTTTGATCTTGACCATATGGCTCCGAGAACACTTCAAGATTTATTCCCCGGATGGTGATTTGTCTCCTTTTGCTGTTTATAGGAGGAAGTTATTGATCCGGGATTTATCTGTAGATGGTTGGAAGAAATTCTTTGCCTCTCGGGTAACCGTCGATATTGAGTGGTGTCCTCCTTCTTGGGGTCTTCGTCTTTTTGTGGAATGGACTCTTGGTTTTCAGCACGTGGTTGTACCCGGCTTGAGAGATTCGTCATTTTACCAGCCAGAGCGGGTTCTGCGGCAGTTTGGTCGCCAACAGACAATTCATTTTCCGAGGGACGGAATGCTTCGTCCAGTTACTTACATGGGTCCGGACTTCTCGAGTGAGCTTCAGTCGGCTTGGGGAGATGATCGCAACCGTTGGGCTTTCGCTCTTCTGCATCGGGGGAGTGTCTTCCTTCCCGAGAGCTACTTGGATTATTTGTTTGGCACCCTTTACCGTGGCATCACTTGGGTCGATGTGCTTCGTGCCGAGTTGTTGGGAAAGGGTTTTGAGCCTAGCAGCGCTTTGAGATATAGGGAGGCTGCTGCTGATTCGAGTAACATTCTTGCTGATCCTTTCGGTACTCCTTTGGATGACTTTTATGCCAAGAGACGTGCCGCAACACAGAAGGTTTCGGTGCGTATTAGTGCTCCTCCGTTATCCAAGAAGAAAAGGATTGAGAGACGATCGGGTGGTCCTTTGAAGGCTCAGAGAAAATTGGATTTTTCTTAGTACCCTAAGAGATTGCAATTAAATTAGACCACTTTGTTTTAGGGTTTAATGTTTTGATGTCTTTTGTTGCTCAATAAATCCGTTGTAATGGCTTGAATAATTCATTGAATGAAATAAAAATTGCATCTTGTTATTTGAAGTGAATTGGGTATTTTTGATATGTTTTAGACCGCACCCGAAAGTTGCCTACGTTCCTCCAGTTGGGAGGCTCAGGTCTCCGTAGTTCAAACAAACAAAGACCATTTTTTTTTTGTGCACCCTGTTTTTTTCCTAGACCGCCCTTTCGGGTTTTCAATCTAGCGGGCATCTTTTTTTTGCACGTGCTCTAATTTTTGCCTAGGCCGCCCTTGCGGGTTTTCAACTTAGTGAGCGATTTATTTTATTTTATTTTTTTATGATCTTTGTTTATTAAGCGTAGAACCTCTTGAGCTTGTCGAGGTTGACCTCCTTTGGCAGCTGGTCACCATCTAAATCCACGAGTCGGACTGCACCGCCGCTTAGTATCTTTTTGACCACGTACGGACCGATCCATCGGGGTCCCCATTTCCCCAGGGGATTCATGGAGTTAGGAGGATGTTCTCTTAAGACCAAATCTCCCACATTGATGTTTCGAGGTTTCACCTTTTTGTTGAAAGCTCTTGCCATCCTTTGCTGATACGCCCTTGTGCGTTCGAGTGCTCTTAGCCTTTTCTCGTCGAGTAAGGCTAGCTGTTCGTATCGACTTTGCATCCAGTCGACCTCGTTGACTTGATTCTCAAGGAGGACCCGTAGAGATGGGACTTCAAGTTCGATTGGGAGTACGGCTTCAGAACCATAGACTAACGCATAAGGAGTTTCTCCTGTTGCTGACCGTATTGATGTGCGGTAGCCCCACAATGCCAATGGTAGCTTCTCGGGCCAATCTCTTCCTGTTGAGGCCATTTTCTTGACGATGGTCTCGATGGTCTTATTTGCTGCTTCAACCGCGTCGTTTGCTTGGGGACGGTAAGGAGATGACTTGTGTTTGGTGATCTTGTATTCTACCAAAAGTGCATCCATTTCCTTCTCAAAGTGAGAGCCGTTGTCGGAAATTATTTCATGAGGCACGCCGTATCGGCACATGATATTGATCTTTACAAATTCGGCCACTTTCTTGGCGTTGAGGGTCCGATAGGCTTGTGCTTCGACCCACTTTGTGAAGTAATCGACGGCCACTAGGACGAATGACTGCCCATTGCTTCCGGCAGGATGGACTTTACCGATGATGTCTATCCCCCAACAAGAGAAAGGCCAAGGTGTGACCATGTTGTAAAGTTGCGAGGGTGGAGCGTGTTGCAGATTAGCATGGAATTGGCACTTGGCACACCTTTTGACTTTCTCGATACAGTCTCGTTCCATAGTGCTCCAATAGTAACCAATGCGGAGTATCTTCTTGACTAGCATGAAACCATTCATGTGGGGTCCACACTCTCCTTCGTGCACTTCACACATTATCTCTTGAGCTTCGGCCTCATTGGCGCATAAGAGATTGATCCCGTCGTGGTGCCTTTTGTAGACTCGGTCTCCAATCAGTACGTACCGAGAGGCTAGCCTTTGCAGAGCCGCTTGAGACTTCTTATTCCTATTCTCGGGATAAATGCCATCTTTGAGGAAATTCATGATATCCGAATACCACGGGGAGTTTGTTTGAACCTCGTTGATCTCGATACTCATGCAGTACGCCGGACTGTTCCTTCGGGAAATTTTGAAAGGCTTCACCATTTTCCCTTTGGGTATTTCAACTAATGAAGCTATGGTGGCCAGTGCATCGGCGAAGCGATTTTTATCCCTTGGCAGGTAGTTGAAAGTGATCTCTTGGAATTGTTCAACCAATTCTTCAAGGTGCTGACCATACTGTTGGAGGGTCGGGTCTTGGATTCGCCATTTACCCGATTGCTGATTGATAAGGAGCAAAGAGTCGCCGAATACTTCTAGTTCCGTGACGTTTCTTTCGAGAGCTGCTTCGAGCCCTGCTATGCATGCTTCGTACTCGGCAATGTTGTTGGTAGCTTCGAATTCCAGGCGGATGGCAATGGGAGTGTAGATGTCTTTTGGATCGACAAGCAATACTCCTATACCAAAACCGTGTTTATTGGCGGCGCCATCGAAAAAAAGTTGCCACTTATTTTCCTCGGTTGCAGTACAAATTAAATACTCGTTGGGGAACTGTACGTCTTCCCCCTTCACTTCGTCACACGGGTATTCGGCAAGCTGGTCATTGAACACTTTCCCCCTGACGGATTTTAGTGTGACGTAAGTGATATCATAGCCGGTGAGCATGAAGTACCGTTTGGCTATTCTTGTTGACATGAAAGGCTTCTGGAAGATGTATCGGAGAGGGTCCACCTTTGCTACTAGCTTGATCGGAAAAGCTTCCATATAGTGTTTGAGCTTTTGAGTGACCCAAACCAATGCTGCACATGACTTCTCTAAGACAGAGTAGTTCTTTTCGCCTCCTTGGAATCGGCGACTGACAAAATAAATGGCATTCTCCTTTGTGGACTCTCGTTGCTCTTGTGCTAGCATAGCCCCTAGGGCTTCATCATTGACAGTGAGATAGAGCAAAAGAGGCTTCTCCTTGTGCGGTGGAACTAGAACAGGAGGGCACGTCAAGTAATGCTTCACTTGGTCGAAGGCTTCTTGGCACGCGTCGGTCCATTCTAAAGCCACATTCTTCTTGAGTAGTTTGAAGATTGGCTCGCACATGGAAGTGAGTTGGTGCACAAACCGACTGATGTATTGCAGTCTGCCCATGAAACCTTTGATCTCTTTTTGCGTCTTTGGAGGAGGCATGTCAATGATTGCCTTGATTTTGGAAGGATCTACTTCAATTCCCCTTTCAGTGACCATATAACCAAGGACTTTGCCTCGGATAACCCCGAACGTGCACTTTACAGGGTTGAGCCTCATCTTGTGTTGACGAAGCCTTTCGAAGAACTTACGGAGATCGATTAAATGTTGACCATCGGTCCCTATGGAGTGAATGATCATGTCGTCCACATAGACCTCGATATTTTTGTGAATCATATTGTGGAACAAGTCTGTCACGGCTCTTTGGTAGGAAGCCCAGCGTTTCTTAACCCAAATGGCATGACTGTGTAGCAAAAGGTACCCCCGGTGTTGTGAAGGCTGTCTTATGTTGATCTTCCTCGGCCATGAGAATCTGATTGTACCCAGCGAACCCATCCACGAATGAGCGAACCTCGCAGGCAGCAGTGGAGTCGACCAGCATGTCGATGTTAGGGAGTGGAAAATCATCCTTTGGGGAAGCTTTGTTCAAATCCCAGAAGTCCACACAAACTCGAACCTTGCCGTTTGCCTTTCTGACTGTCACGATGTTGGCTAACCATGTCGAATACTCGATGACCTTGATGAAACCCACACTGAGGAGCTTCTCGATCTCTTCTTTGACTTGCAGAGACCATTCTGGCTTGATCTTTCTGAGCTTCTGTTTTACCGGCTTAGCATCTTCTCTGATCGGAATTCTGTGCTCCGCTACCTTTCTGTCCAAACCCGGCATGTCTTTGTATGACCATGCGAACACATCCACGAACTCCCGTAAGAGTGCATTCAATCTGTCTCTGTCGTCCCCCTTGAAGAAGCTTCCGATCTTAGTTTCTCTTGGCTCTTCGTCGGTACCCAGATTAACAACATGCAATTCTTCGTCAGCCCCTGGACCATTTTCACCACGACTACGGACATGTTGAGCAAGTTCATTTAAGTATGTTGTGTTTTCGTGGTCTATTTCATCATAATTTGAATCGTTATTAACTTGTTCGTTAAGTTCATTATTAGTTAATTCATCATTTATGATGTTTGCAATCTCAGGGTACTCAGAAATATCAAATTTTTCATTAGCAAAGAAAGGAAACACACGCTCGGCTATGGCCTCCATATCCTCTTGGGTGAGGGTATTAGAGACACTCTCGGACTCGAAAGTAAGTGTGAGCCGTTCTTCCTTTGTCGCTGTGCGGGGTATGCAACCCATTTCTTGGACTAAGAATTCTTCGGATACCATGGGCCCTTTCGTAGAATACCAATTGTTGATCGGCTCGGAACTTGGCGGGATCTCACTGATAGTCTCGTTCATGGTGACTGTGCCATGGATGGCGTTGACTTGGCATTCATTCATTATGGCAAGCTCTTCGAACATGGAGGCTAAATCTGTCAGTTCTTCCCCCACGATGATTTCTGTCTCGGACTCTATAGTCACCTTCCTTCCCCACCATTCACGGGGCGACATGGGAGTTTGTTCCCTTTCGGATTTCTGGATCTCACAATCGGAGAAGATTTCAAGACCGGGCTTTTTGACACCCTTATTGTTAACCCATGGCTCGGGAAAGATCATGTATGGAACGTCTTCCCCTTGGCGGACAAAATAGCCATTCAACGTCTTGCGGTAAGGCCTTAGATTAGGGACCTCATAACGATGGCCTTCTTTACGAGCCTGGGCTTTTTCATTCTTGATCGCTTGCTCTTGTTTCAAGTCTTCTTTGGAAGGCTCGTACCCCAAACCGAATGTGTTCTTGACAAATGGGACTTGCACAGGATGTAGGATTCCTTGTTGATGTTTCCCTAGGCCTAAACCAGGGAAGTAGTCCATATTCCTCATCATGCGGAGGACTTTGTGGTTGCTGGGGGTCCATGATCTGTTTCCTCTTTCTTTGTCAATGGCGTTGATTGAGACGCCGGAGAGAGTGGAGTCTGGTAAACCATGCTGAACTTGGTGGACGGGCTCACCTTTTCTGTGGATAGTGACGTTTTCGGCCATGACGGTCGCTATTTCATCACCATTTCGGATCTTGACACATTGATGGAGAGTTGACGGGACGGCATTAGAACTGTGAATCCATGGTCGACCCAAAAGCAAGTTGAACGAGGCCGGGATGTCAAGCACTTGGAATGGAACGGACATGACCATGCTCTCAAACTCAATATCTATTTCAATCATGCCCATGACTGTACGGGCGGTGCTGTCATAACCTCGGATTACTTGAGTAGAAGGCTTCAAATCGGAATCCTTAAGCCCCAGTATGCCCATGATTCTGCCAGGCATGAGGTTGAGTGCGGAACCACCGTCCACTAAGACTCTTGAGATGGGTCTCCCCCTTGCTCGTACCTTGAGGTAAATAGCCTCGTTGTGGTCGGAACCAAATGGTGGAAGGTCCATATCGGCAAAGGTGATGACGTTGCCAAAATGAATGTGACCGATCATTACCGTGAGGTCCTCGGGAGTAGTATCGGGAGAAACTGATATATCATCGAGATTACGGATGACATGATCTCGGTGTTTCTTTGAGGATGCAATGAGGTCCCAAATAGAGATGTTGGCTTGAGTTTTCTTGAGTTGGACAAGTAGAGGATCTCCGGGAGTGTCGCGAGCTTGCGGCCTTTGAGAAGAGGAGCTTGGTGCGGAAGTGGAAGGGTTGCTTGCTATGACTCGACCGGATCGAGTTAGCATGTTGACGTTCCCATCTTGCTTCTTTTTCCTATTCTCTAGTACTTCCCTCATTACCTCATCGTAAGTTACAACATAACAAGAATTGTCAAGTTTATTCATAACATTGGGGCCCCCATTTACAATTGGGATTGAATGGATGGTCCCCTCGAGTTCTCCTATCTCTATTACATTGACATGTTCGCCATTAGTCACTACAAATTCTTTCTTGTCTATGAGATCTTGAATGACATTGCGGAGAACGAAGCATTCCTCGGTGGTGTGGCCACTATATTGGTGGTAGCCACAATATTTGTGGTGAGCATGATTGGGGTGGACCGTCTTGGGTTGGTACCCTTGTACGGGTGTGACTTGACCCTTTGCTTTGAGGACTTCGAACACTTCGGTTTGATTCATGCCTTGGAGAGGCGTGTAGACACGGTCATTTCGAGACTTCTTCCCTTGGGGTGGAGGAACCTTTTTGTAATTCCCCTTGTTGATAGTGACGGCGTTGACCGAGGCCTCTTTTGTGGAGTTGGGAGCGGCCTTGTAGCGGTAGCTAGGAGCACTTTTCTTCACTTCTTTGAGCAGCTCGTCCATTCGGACCCCTGCCTCATACATTTGGGAGAAATCCGCATAGCAATCCCTACTTAGGTGGGTGCGGAGATCAATTTTGAGACATTTGATAAAGATGTCCATTTGCTCCTTGGTATTTGGCCTTTCCACAATCTCGGAGAGTTTATCATTCCATCTCCTTGTGAAGTCGATGAAGGACTCGTGGTCTCGTTGAGTAGTGTTCTCTAGCTCTTTCCTTGTGGGCCGGTGAGTGGTGTTGCCTTGGTATTGGTTCTTGAAGGCAAGCATGGAGGAGTCCCAATCAAGACGGACAGTGAGCGGGAGAGTAGCATACCAATCTTTTGCTGCCCCCTCGAGAGTGAGAGGAAAGCATTGAGCCATCACCTTGGGGGAGACTTTCTTCGGAACCATTGCCCAAATATAAGTCTCAATGTGAGCCATAGGACAAGAGTTGCCCTTGAATTTGCTTATGTCGGGCATCTTGAACTTATCAGGAAGAGCGGCCATAGTACTCATGAGGATGGATGATTGATAAAGGCTTGTGTCGGAGCCTTTCCCCATGTTGAGCCCATTGAATTTTTGGTCGATGTAGGCCATGATAGAATCCACCATTTTGGGCTCATTGTTCTCGGAACTCGTGTCGCGACCCCGAACCCCGCGGTCCGAGATCGCGAGCTGGACGTCGACTTAGAACCAAAACTCTAAAATATAGAAATTAAAAATTCCATTTTGAATCAAAAGATGATAACACAAGGCTTTACAAATCCAAGTTTAAATCAATAAAGTGCATCTAACATAAGATCCACAGCTTATACCAAAAAGAATAAAATATACAATTCTTAATGACGTCAATAAAGGTAAAACTATCCCCAAAAGGTTATACATTTAAATAATGTAAACCGATCCATAACAACCTGCCCCCAAAATCTCAAACCTCTCGACGTCCTCCTCGATCCGCGAATCCTAATCCTTTTCCTCCTGGGGGGGGTTAAGGAAAACAAAGATGGAAATAAACGGGGTGAGATAAAATCTCAGTAAGTTACTAATGCAACTACATGACATGCTAATATGCAATGACCAATAGCAATTAACATAAGACAGATAGCAGCGGAATAATAAGTGACATGCTGTCAAACAGTAATATCCAATAATCAATCATATAAATAAACATGTAACAACAAATGAGAGGCTCCCTATCGCCAACCGTCCCATACCGGTTGGAAATAACGACCAGCTCATCATGCAACACATAAAGCTGAAATAAACACTCATAAGTGGATACATAGCCAAGGTTTTCCAAACTGGAACATCCAAATAAAGGATCGCTGCGCAGCTTCAATAATCAACAATCAACATCTTCATAGCAGCATGAAAGCTCGAAGAGAAAACCCCGGTACCGGAACCAAATCATAAAAGTGTCACAAGGGTCAAGGACCATGACACAAAGTCATGCCCGTTAGCCAGATGCATTCACAAAGGAACGCTGACTTATCCTTTCCAAGGCCAATCTGGAGAAGGGGTATAGTAAGGGCAAAACAATGGTCAACATTATAATGGACTTGGCTTTGCCATTATAATCCTTCCCATCGCCCGATGCAACAAATATGCCAGCTGGGCTTCTAATTAAATGCTAAGTAATAATATTTTAGCATGAATAACAACTTAAGGTTCCAAAGTAGGGAACCACACCAATTAATCACCATAAAGGTGCAAACGATTACTCATAAAGAGTTCAAGAACAACGAACACAAGGAGTTTCTCATAAAAGAGCACAACAACGATAAACGGAATTTCTCATAAAGAGCACAACAACAATGATTATTAGAGTACCGTAATTTCATAAAGAGAAACCATACCAGATACATTCCAAAGATGATACCCACGAGTTAATCATAAAGATCACAACCCAAACGGTCGCTCACAAATAGTACAACGACTATAACCCAAAATTATCCTAAACGTTTACTCATAAAGATGTACTAGGACTATGAACTCAACCATCTCATCACACCTGAAATTCCAAAGTAGGAATCAGAACGAATACACTTTAAGGTTAATCAAATCGCAAGTACCCAAACGAATCCAAAATGTTACCCTTATTAGAACATGATCACGACTGAACTAAACACTACACTTTAGTGTTCAATAACAACCCCCTAGGTACTATGGGACATCGCCTAAAACCTAGACCAAGTCTTACTCGAAAATCAATTCGATTGGAAGAACCACGAACACATCATACGATGCCCAAACACCCAATAAAATCCCGAAGTATAAAACTTATCACTTAACCGAACAACCTATACTATCTTGTAGTACTCTAAGAGAGCTTCGAAACGATAGTTTACACGCCTAAAACGGAGTCCGGATGAGAAAGTTATGGAGGAAACAATTTTAGAAGAAAAGGGAAGAATATACCAGAATTTTAGCTTGGCACGACCGTGCCTAAGAAAGTGGCACGACCGTGCCAAACATGACGAGAGAAGGTGAATATTGGCACGACCGTGCCAAATAAAGGGGCACGACCGTGCCAAACATGACGAGAGGCAAGTGAATATTGGCACGACCGTGCCAAATAAAGGGGCACGACCGTGCCAGAAGAACAATGCCCAGATTTCTTCCTGGGTTCACCATTTTCGGACCAAAACCCAAACTTTCACTAAATGCTCAAAATCAAAGCTTTCAAACTAGTTTCCAAGGCCCTAAAACAACATCTAAACATCAAGGGAACCTAAACAACACCATCTAACAACCCAAAACAAGATTTAAACCCAACATTCACATATTCACCATTTTTAACCCAAAAAAACCAAATAAATTCCAAATTAATTCCAAACTCAACCAAACTTCAAATATAACACACCAAGCATCATATAAACATGATATGAACATTTTAGCATAAAAATGGGGGAAAAGTAACTTACTTGAAAATTCTCAAAGTTAATGGATTTCGATTCTTTTTGACTCTACGCGATCCTAGCGACGATCTAAACACGTTTCACGTTTTAAGAAATGAGAGAAGATGAAAAGAAGATGGAGTAAATGAAGAGAGAAGGAAGAGGAGAAGAAACTTACCACACATGGAAGAGAGAGAGAGAGTTTCCAGGGAATGGGAATGGGGGGGGGTGTATGAGGGAGAGGGGGAGGAGTAGGGAGGGAGTAGGGGAATAATTTAAAAGATTTACTCTTAGGCCCCCTCCACTACACTACACACAAACTCTACACTCCCTACTAACAACTAAGATTCAACACTTCCACACTAGCCCAAATAACTCGAATAAAATGCTAGGCATAAATATTATAACACATAAAATGCACACATAAATATTTAAATAAATAATAATTTAAATAAATAAATAAGCCAAAATAATAAATAATAATTATTTATTACCAATAAATAGAGCCTAGATTTCGGGTCGTGACAACTCGGCTCTCCCATTTTCTTGGTGCGGGTGTTGAAATAAGGACTTTTGAACAAACCCTCGGTCCATTCGGATTCGTCATCGTTATTCTTGCTCTTCCCCTTGGCGAGATTAGTGAAATTTTCTTTCATTAGCTCCATCTCGGCCTCGTGGGCCTCCCTTTGGCTGTCGAGGTGGGATTGCCAAATGTCGTCTTTGCTTTGTGCCTCCTTATTAAGGGTGGAGACTTGCTCTTGGAGAAGTTGGACCATGGTTGAAAGCTGTTCGAGAGACATGGTGTTGCTGCTGCCGGTCATGGTTGATGTAGGAGCTGTTGGAGTGATCTCTTCACGGACTAACCGATTTGCCGAATCCCGGTAGACTCTGTAAGTACCAATTGAACCTATATTGCAGAAGAGACCCTTGTCAGTCTTGAGGTCCACGAAGAGGCTTAGAACACACAGTTGGGCACACGACTCGAACCACATAAGAAAAGACTCTTTTTTTTTTACAAGTCGGAGGGAATGGATCCCTTTTGGGGTTTCTAAGAAAATAATGGAATCGTCACACTAGTATATAGACCATCTCGCGGTCCCATATACTCATCGGATTCCATCGCATTTGTGAATCCTACATGTATCGGGATTAAACTAAATTAATGTAGTAAAGCATACATGCGGGGACGGATTTTTATTTTCGTCCAAAATAACCACTTTTGGGGACGGATTTTTATTGCGTCCGTTTCAACAAGTTGGCATGTATGATTTGAAGACATTAGTTTAGGGAAATCTCGGTACATGGAAACCGACTTGAGTCACGGAGTGTTAGACCCTAACTAGAATTGTGTGGCTTGTGCTCGGCTTGAATATGAGGCTCAAAGGTCACCCCCGGCATGTAGTGATGAACTACACCACGGGCTGAGGTTGACCGCTTCGAAAGAGTCAAGGTCGGGTGGAGCTTGAAACTTTCTAGGACGGGCCTCGACGGGTTTGGGGTTGGACTTGTGCGACTCGATAGTGAGCAGTTCATAGGAATATGTGCATGTAGTGTGAGGTCTAACAAGTGATAAAATATTTTTTTTATATTTTTAAAAAAGAAATAAAAAAAACAAATAAGCATATAATTACAACTTTCGAATCACCCGTGTGACCGATAAAATAAAACACAAAAATTAAAACAGTCCGAAGTTCAGAATAACCACTGATGCAGGCAACTGTGCCCACACCCCCATCACACTGCTCTGTTCTGAGACCTGTTTCTGTTCTGGGAACCAACCCAGAAGCGTGCGCCTCTGAGTGTTGATACGGGATGCGCGCGCGTGGCGCAATGCTATTAGGAGGCGCGCGCTTCTGGTCACACCTGTCAGATTGTCAGATTTTGGACTCAGGGGATTGCCCTGGTCCTATGTGTATTATTGTAACCCCTGCAGAAATGATTAGTGGAGAATAGCAGAAGAAGAACATGAAGAACATGAAGAAGCGGGCGATTCTAGTCGTTGATGCGGGATGCGCGCGCCTTAGGCTGAAGAGGCCAGAAGCGCGCGCCTCCCCCATCAGGAGTCAGAATGCCCAGAAAAGATGTAGATTTTGATCAGAATGCAAGTTTAACCCTCAAGTATCCCCAGCAGAGTCGCCACTGTAGATACCCCGGGGGACCACGGCTTGGCTAGAGCGGTGAATTATCCTAGGATGTCTAACTTGTTTTAGATTGTTTAGAGTCGCCACCTATGTTTTGAGGAACATAAGAAAAACCTATTGATAATAGCCTAAGTTTGATTACGAAAACAGAGATTCTTTGTTTTGAGGTTCGGGGGTTAGATTACGAGATGGGAAGTACCGAAACACCCATCTCGCCCAACTAAAGTTGGTCTTGCTTGATCAAAATCTACATGAATGATAAACGTTCTTCTTCTTCTTCTTTAAATCATAAAAAGGGGTTTTAAAATAGAGATTGGAATGTAGGAGATAACTCCTTAACCAACCTCAACGAGATGAGGGGATCATTAGAGTCATGTCCCAAAATGATTTGGATGATTGCACTTTGATAAAACGAAAAGAAAGAGAAAAGAGATGAAGTTGAGAAGGGGAAAGAAAGAGCATTACCTAGACTTCAAGAGACTTCAAACACTTCTTGTGAATTACTTGGAGAAATCCTTTGGAAAATGCTTTAAGAGTAGGAAATTTGGTAAAGTCAAGGTCTTTCGGTCAAAGTTTTTGTCTTAAGTTTTCGTCCTCTGAAAATGGAGGTAAAGGGAGGTTTTTATAGGTGAAAGAGAGATGTTTTTGGTGCCAAAACTCAGTCACCAAGAAATCTTTCCCGGGCAAAATCCTGTAAATTGAGCAAGGGAGAGAATCCTGGCCAGAAATCTGTAACTGACGCCCAGAGGCGCGCGCTTCCTGCTTTGGGGGCGGGAGGCGCGCGCGTCTGGCTCCTCCTGTCGGAGGCGCGCGACTCAGAGAAGGTAATTTTGACAGAATGGACTAGAAAGTCAGCCCTGTCATTCAGTTTAGTCCCTGGAATTAACGAAGTCAGTCAGGAACTTAACGGAAGTGACATAAACTAACGAGAAACACTTAAAATGGGGAGAAACACAAGATCAAATGTGCAATCGGGGTGAGCGATCCAAGGCGGGGTGTCTACAGGTATTAATCTACTTATGAGAATTAGGACTATTAATGGCTTTATGGTAGATGAATGGCTCATCTCCCACTAAACCTATGTGTCTTTAATTTCTCGGTAAGATACATCTCATAATTATCCGGCATTGCAATCCTTCTTACTCTATTGTATCTCTTTAAGGGCACCGGTTCTTACTAATTCTGAGATTGTTGAATTTCCTTCTTATGATTAACATTTTCATGTTGTTCAATATTTATAGGGAAACCATATTTATTTTGAATTGTATGTTCTTCTTGAATATCAAATACAAAATTTGAAATCCAATTAGAACTTATGGAAGAGGTGAAGAAATTGATGCCTCTTCTTTTCCAAATTAAAAATATTACACCTAATCTCCCACTAAATTCAACATCCTCAAAGAACCTAGCTTTTCTCGTTTCAAAATGTTCAAATTTTCGGGTTGTAAAATTTATATATCCCCTAGATCTCTCGGCTTACCTCATGAATAACTACTAACAATCTTATGTCTAACTTGCCCTTAGTAGACTTATAAGGTATACCCTTATGTTAGACAACCCCATAAATGAAGATGATTTAAAGACGTGTTCCTTATTCGTCCCAAAATCATAAAGGGTGTTTATTAGTAGCTTAGAGGGAGCTTTAATGAGAATAAGGGCTGCGGTTTTAATGTATCGCCCATAATGAGTGAGGTAAAAGAAGCACAAAACATGCTTATTATCATTTCCTTAAGGATTTTATCATGTCTCTTGTGTACATCATTCATGCTAGGCGTACCCGGCTTAATGTAGATGGAGACAATCCCACACTCTTCAAAATAGCGAGTAAAAAGGACCTAGATGTTGTTCCCTTTAACAATCATTCCAACCATGATATACTCTATTATGATTGGACCTAATGTTCTTAATAGTCTTTCAAAGTTGATTTCCAACTTTGACCTCATAAGACTTGAAAACGTCCATAACTTGAGTCTTTGCATGAAGTAATAAATGCATCCATATTGAGAGTAGTCATTTATAAACGTAATAACTATTGTTGACCTTTCCACGAAGGAATAATGAATGGCCCACAATGTTTATATGTATTAGTTTTAAAGACACTTGATACTCTCGAGAATACTATTCTTTTAATGTTTGTAAATTTCCTTTAAGGCATTTAATGCAAAAGTATTTTCCAAAATATCAAGTTTGTTTAAGATTTTCTTTAACATAAGCTTATCAATTTTTCTCTTGGAAATATGACCCAAATGCCTATGCCTTAATGAAAAATAAAATAAAATTTACTTGATAACTTTTGCTTTCTAGTTTTGGTTTCATTATTAAGGGACACATTTATTGTTTGAATAATGTCAAGTGAAGAAAGAATACTTGACAAAGTACTAGTGCCAACAACCTTTGGAATTAAAATAGAGATCACACTTATTATTAATGAACAAGAGTGACCTTCCTTGTCCAATAATGTGATAAATATCATAATTCCATTTAAATGATGGTACAATAAATATATTATTTAATACAAAATAATACTTAGTACTTAACAATAATTTAAATGATCCTTATGCCTATAACTCTAACCGGATTCCTAGTTTCCTTATAGATGAATTTCTTCATCTTTACTAGGTCTTCGGTAATTTAGGCAATCCTACTTGAACATCCTTATGTGATTGGTTGCACCAAAATTCAATCACCATGTAAATGTAGGAACTGAAACCAAATTAGCCTTAATACAATACAAACAAGACCAAATGATATACCTCTCACGCCAAGCGTGAGACTTAGGATAATCGAACTTCATGTTAGTAAGGTCCTTGCAAAAGAAACATTTCTTTTCTTTATGATCATGAGATGATCCCTTAAGCTTCTTTTTACTTGCAACCACAGTTTCTTTCCCTCTTCTCTTGTCCCATGAGAAAAGATAGATGCTAAATGAGTACCTTTAGTTCTAAATTATTCTTAACTTATCTTCTTCTTGTGTCATAAGTGAAAGTAATTCATTAATATTTCACTTGTCCTTTTGACATTGATAGGTCACTTCAAAGCAACCAAACCAAGGAAGAAAGATTAAAACTAAAAGCACAAGAATATCATCTGATATCCTTAACTTAAGTGCCTTTTCATTTCGTCAATAGATGAACTATTTCTAAAATGTACTCCCTTAAATTCCCGGTACCCTTTATACCTTATGAAAACAAGTTTCCTCAGGGGTATCAAGGAATGTTTGTAGCATCAATATCCTCGAAGACACCGTCCAAAAGGCCTTCGGGACAATATTCTTTATGATCATTAGGCTTACGCGGTTAGAGCGTGTCACTTCTCAGCACTCAAGCAATAAGAAGAGAAACGGATCCCTTAATGCGAGTTCTATATAGCCCAAGATTATAATTATTTGTTTTCCAAGTTTTATAATTAGTCCCACATTGCAACGGTACTCATAGCAGTAATTACAGATGAAGCAATAAACAAATTTGTTGGAATTTTGAGAACAAGAATGAATACAAAACATAAATAAGAAACTACACAATAAATAAGGATTAATTATATCAATGAAATCCATCAACAAGACAATCAACATGACATCAAAACTAATCTTTGGATTGCGAGTTGACTCATAAATGATTGCCTTAGGCAACAAGTAATTAGAACTTATATTTTAATAAATACTTAATCTTCCTTTGGGCCGACATAAGTACCTAAGAAAATAACCTAATGTTTATTTTACTTGTTACCACATGAATGCTCAAGTTTAGTCAAATGTCAAGATCTTCTTTGGAAAATTCAAGCCATTCACATATCAACTTAACACATCCAACACTTTACAATTTTAGGGTTTAAATAACGTAAATCACTTAGGCGACAATATTATTTGAACAATGAATAAAATTGTCAAAGCATATAATTAATCAAGGCCTTAGGGTTTTAAAAAAATGTATGTTTTGTTCAAAAGAGGAACAAAATTGTGCAACATTTTTGAAAAAGCAAAAACCAGTGAATAGTGTACATGCGCGACCGGGCATCTTATAATACCCGACCGGGCAGAACATAAGACCCGACCGGGCTAAAGCCACCGTTTCATGCATGCTTTGCTGCACTTTTCCAAATTTTATACCAAAAAATGATGAACAACAAGTAGATCCACATGGTATGTTCTTTACAACATAAAACCATGTTATTTAGGGATAATCTTGCTTTAAAACAATGGAATAAAGTATGTAGATCCACATGGTATGCACTAGATATAAAACCATGTTATGAAGGGATAATCACACTTGAACCATTGTGTTCATTCAACAAAACTTTTCAAACCATTTTCTTAAATTCAGATGATTATTATCAGTACTCTATGAATGAATTAGAGTCCCTAATCAACATCAAAACTTGATGATTCAACCGGAAAAATGAATCGAATAAAGCATAAAAGCTTTCCCTTTTACTTTACTTTTATACTCACAACACTAATCAACTTACTATTCCCTCATACTCATTCTCTCTCCTACTTTACTTTTACATTCACAACACTTACTTTACTTCCACCATTTCTGAATCTCTGTGCAAATGAGAGATAAAGCTCTTACTCCGGTACGGAAGGAGTATATATTATCAGGCCACATATACTCAAAGCAGGCATGAGATTAATATTTATTTTAATTTCCCCTACCGTAAATGCTTATATGTTTCATCCACAGAAGAACATAGATTTACGTGGTTCACCAACTTGGCTACGTCCACGGGGATGGGAGAGATTATTATTATCAATCTGGAGAAACGTTTACAAGATCACACTAATCTATGCTAGCAAGAATTTTGGTCAGAAAATTCCTGACTGTGCTAAAACTCTAGATCTAGAATTATTGATCTTCTCTGAGCAATCTGAATTTTTTGTCTCTTCATAATAGTTTTTTCTTGTTAGGATGATAGCAAATTTTTATACTAGTCATAACCTAACCCTGACGATATAAGGAGTCCCAAAATACAACTCCCAAAAGGAGTTGTTTTGTCCCACATGTTTTTCTGCTTTCCGTAAGAACTGATGTTGATTTGCCGCTAGTGCACGACTAGTGCATATGAGCACGAGTCATGCCAACAAGATTCAAGTCCCATATTGCTAGGTGGGCTCCCTTGGGCGCTTGGCATGAACTGCACGACTCGTGCAAATCAACACGTCGTGCACAACCCATTTTCTCTTTCTTTGTCTTCTCTTCTGCTCTGTCTAGGCATTACGAAATCTTCTATTGTACAATTCTTTTTTATGGAGTCCCACATTCAAAGGCATTATTGCAACAGTCACCATGACAACAAATCTTTCAAAATACATCTGACATTTTGGTGTCAGAAACTGGAAAAGGCTGATCTGAGAGAAAACACTTGAATCAAAAAAAATAAAATAAGAAAAAGCCTTTTTTGAGGTCATAAAATTATTTCAAAATAATGAGTGTTTTCCTAAGAATGTTAGAACAAATTATGTGTTTTGACCTCAGTTTGAAAATCACGTTTCGATTGAGTTTAAAGCACGAACGACAGCCGATAACCTCTGCCATTGACTCTTCCGTAAGAGAGGAGAGCAACAAACTTTGGAGTTTCTGATCCTGATGATTCCAAGATGAAAAGGCAGGGTTGGGACTTTTCTTGCCATCGTCAGCGACAAGTTCAGGGGGAGGTGCGATGATGGTGCCATCAACAAAACCAAGAAGGTCTTGGCATGAGAGTATGGAAGATACTTGATTCTTCCAGAGTAGGTAATTGGTGGAAGAGAGTTTGACGGTGATCATGTGGATTAGAGTGGCGAAGGGTAGGGAATCTGTGGAAGAGGAGGCAGCTATGGAATAGTTTATAGAAAAGAATAGGGTTTGGGTATCGTTCAGACTGATTCCATGAAAGGATTCTATATTATTCAGCATAAGAATGATAGTTACATTGGGTATGTTTATATATACACAGGAAACCTAAATGATAAGAAGTATCGACACAATTCAAACCTAATATAACTCTATCAATAAGAGAAGATTACGTGAGGGAAATATTTGATTTCCCTGTAATCTCGTGATGGGTATCCTTTGCAATCCCGTGAATATCGCCAACAGACAAATTCAAGTGTCACTCTAAGGAAGAACTACATCACATTTGTGAACCATTTTATTTTTCTTTTATGCTATGCAACTGGCATCCTTAATTAGTGAGGCTTATTAAGTTGGAAATTTCCGAGGGGATTTTCTAAACAATTCATGTATTGCCCGAGTGAATGGATTATAATGGATTGTTGTCCATTGTTGAGGACAATGGGGGTGGACGTAGTAGGTGTTGCTATACTCCGAACCACGTTAAAAATTCATGTCTCTTTTAAGTTCTTGTCTTGCACTTTATTTTCCATCATATCACTTATGCTTTAACGTGTTTTAATATTTTATTGTTTGATCACTTAGACAATATAAAATCTACAATTGACATAGGAATATATATGGTAGATAACTACTATAAGGCCATAGAAATTATCTATTCCGCTGCGCATAATTCCTATTCACTAGTAATTTAGCCCGTGCTCCGCACGGTAATGGATTGGGAGCACATAAGGGAATGGGATGACAACGATTAGTAAAATAATTCTCCTTAGATATCGAGTTCAAAAAGAAAATGAGATACACCTAACAAATGACAACTTGAAATTTATAGTAGGAGAAGCTTCTCCCTTTTTACCCATGTCTTTGAGAAATTATCTATTTGAATTTCATTATAAGAAATGGGAATGACTTGCAAGCCAATAACGTTGAAGTATGAGGAGAGTGAACAATCAAAAGTCTTTTCGATTATGTGTAGAGATTCAACTTAATGTACCATATTTGGTTTATTTTTAGAACGTAAACTATAATGGTTCATTCATTGAAGATTTTGTTATACATTCAATGTAAATTTCATGATCCTTAACATGTTCTCAACATTTGAAATTTTATAACCTATAATTGTAACTAAAGTGGTAATTGCTTATGTCATAATAGTGGTGTTATGGATTATCAATATGACTATTGGAATTCCTTCAAGATTTAATAATATATTAAAATTAATTATTAATGAACAAATAATTGCTCACAATAAATTTAGTATTAACTTTTGACCTTTCAATTCATTATTGAAGATTATATATATGAGTATTGCATCTATAGAAGATGGCTATAAGTAGAATTAGTCTTTTATAGTATTTTAAAATAATAAATTTAAGATAATAGTATCCTATATAGTTACTAATAAGATTAGCTAATACTATATTAGCTAAGAATGAGAAAAATGAATAACCTCTTAGTTGTAGGGCCAATGCTGACATGACTTCATGAGACGTAAGATTTTATTAATTAATATTATTAATAGTAATAGTTAATATATATAACAACTATTGTAATCAACTAATAATATTAATAATAAAAGTTAACTTATATAGTAACTAGTATGGTTAACTAATATTATACATAGTATTAGTTAACTTATATATATAGTAACTATAATAGTTAACTAATACTATTACTGGTAATAGTTAACTTATATATATAGTAACTATAATAGTTAACTAATACTATTACTGGTAATAGTTAACTTATATAGTAACTATTATCGTTAACTAATACTGTTAATAATAATAGTTAACTTATATAGTAACTATTATCGTTAACTAATACTGTTAATAGTAATAGTTAACTTATATAGTAACTATTATGGTTAATTAATACTATTAATAGTAATAGTTAACTTATAGGGAGGGGCTAATGCCACTACACTTTTTCCTAGTCCACTACATCATTAACAATTAAATAAGAATATTAATTGAATTGGACAAAATTGCCCTTGAAAACCTACCAATTATAAGAATACAATTAATTGACCAGATTACCCTTTTAAGGGTATCTCTCTCATTGATGAAAATTGTATTTATAGTATCCTACTTTATTTTAGTACTTTTATTAGTTAACAATAAAAAAAATACGCAGGCTCCCATTCTTAATTTAGTACTATAACTAGTGAAAGAATTTTTTAAATAAATATATTTCCAAAATAAAAAAGAACACTAAAAACAATACACAACACTAGAAAAAAAAAGTTAAGAACTAAAAACATACTTTCAGTAAGGGATATTAAAAAGATAAAACATATATACAAAAACAATCAAAAGCGACATAATTGTAGTTTCATAAATATGTATAATTATTTTTAAAATTTTATCTTGCAATTATATTTCCTTAATTTGATGTTATAGTTGATTCAAAATCATCATAAAACAGTGAGATTATTATATCGAGACGGACGGGGTATTGTACAATAATTGTAAGTGTAATGTTAAAGAATGTTGTTTGATGGGAAAAGTTTAGTAACTTTACAAAAAATAAAGATTTCATTTTTTGGAAAAGTTTCTAACAAATAAACTTAATATCATTTCAGAATGGAGTAAGGAAAAATAATACTCATTTCGTGATAAAATGAATATCTATTATTTATATAAAAAAAAATCTAAGAAAAAACTAAAAACATTGTCCCAGCTTAAAAAATATGTCCTTAAAAGATGCAAATCTACACAATAGCTGGGCTACGAACTTAAGTTACAATGGAAGCAATTAAATATGAAAGAAATAAAATTTCTGGAATCAAGCAATCACGCTCACACACTAACCTAAACTAAACTAGTGTAACACCCGTGCGTTAAACGCGCACGGGCAATAAACTTTCACAAATAATTGAAACTAAATCATAAAAGCTAATAAAACTGTAAAAGTTAATTTAGAGCATTTTTTAAAAAACAGTAGTGTTGAGCAAAATATCTATACTTTCATTAATAAAACAAAAAATCAAAATTTGAGAAATTTCCTTGTACACAACATTTGTGATTTCATCCACGGGTTTTCTCTCTTCGTCGCATATTAAAATCTTCAACCCAACACAATTAGTTACCTTGGATAAAGCAACTTACAATTGATGATGACAACAAAGACCTTTTTAGAAACAAATCAACATGAGCGAATGATTGCTACATAAAGTATCGCAAACAAATTTTTTTTACAGCTCCAATTCTTTTTCAAGGAGGGTTGTATAGCCAAAATCCCCAAGGTTATAAACACCATTCTTCACATAAACATTCTCAGCCTTCACTTCTAAATTTGTTACCCCTTTTCATGAATGAACTTGCAACGCCTTGGCTACCTGCACAAAACCCATAGTTTTTATAGTTTACTCCCTCCGTCCCAAAATGATCTTCTTATTTGTCATTTCTCATTGTCTCAAAAAGTTCTTCTCATTTCTACAATTTGGGCTTAAAAGTGCATAGACATATCATGACTAGTGAAGCAAGTGTTCATATCCTTAAAAAGTTTGAATAGTCAAACGCGAAGATCTTTTTGGGACGGAGGGAGTATTAGTTATCTTATCAAACTCTGAAGTTATGTCCCTAAACTCTGAAGTTATGTACCTTGTTGTGGAATAGACCCTCCAACACCCAACACCCAAGCAAATCGCAAGAAAATCCCGGCACCACAAACAAGCACAAGAAATAAGAAACCCAAAGCAAAAGAACAAAACGAACACAAGAAATTGTTTACCCAGTTCGTCAATATGTTTGACTACGTCTGGGGGCACTACCAAGCCAGGATCTTGCACTATAATATGTAAATATGGAGTTACAATGAGTATGGGGGCGGAACATTGCTTATATAGGCAACCTAGAATGAAAACCTAACCCTAGACGGACAAGGAAACCCGAAATCTGGCCCAAAAACCGATTCAACCTCGACCTGTCCCGACACCTGGGCGGTCGCCCACTTTGCCTATGGGCGGTCGCCCACAAATGTGTTCCGGCTGATGGTTCCAACTGATGGAGTGGGCGGTCGCCCACCATGACCTTGGGCGGCCGCCCAGAAGGTCAGTCCCTCCGACGGATTTCTTTCCTTTTGCTCCGATCGCTAGTTCCCGGTTGGTCTCTATTCCAACAATCTCCCACCTAGAGATCAACCGCATATAAGCCCCGTATCCATTCTTCAACTCATCCTTGGTGTCTTCCTAGTGCTCACCTCGATCATGGTAGTGCCGTCCTCCTCCCCTATTCTCCAAGCCCCGTTGAAGCTATACCCAGCTTCAACTTCACCTTGCTTGAGAAACCTGGAGCCTTTGCATCCGATCTACACTCACCGTTAGATCTACGCAGCGGAATATCCGGTCCTGGAGTATTTGGTCCATCTTCAGTGACCCCTTTACCTTGGCCATCATGAACCGTCTTGCTCCCACCCGAGTCTGGAATATCCATGCGAATCTCACTCGCATCACCGTATTCCTCAAACTCCCTGAGCTCATACTCCCCACCATTAACAAACCTCAAGCATTTATTTTATCCTTGAGTTCAATCCGATTCTTCACTAAGGCCTTCCACTTCTTATACATCCTGAAAGATTCATCTTTCTCTTTTAAGAAGTAATCACGGACCTTCCTTGTCGAATCATCAATGAAGGTCATGTAATATGACACACGACCCCGAGAAGTTACCGGGGATACCCCCTTCTCACTCATGTGACCCAATCGACAGTGCCACAAATCCGTATCACCCTTGGCTGACGCCACCGCGATACTATCCTTGGTGTTTGTCAAATACAATCTTCCTTCCCTATTACCTCGAGCGATCTCACAATCCTCCTTGGTAATAACCCAGTTCCTGCAGCTAAAAGTTACCGTGTAACCTTCTTCACCCAGCTGCCCAGCTGAAATCAGGTTCTTTTTCAAACCCGGAATGTGACTGACCCCATGTAGATGTAAGACGTTCCCGTCCGATGCTCCTATTCTGACATCCCCCTTCCCCTTGATTTCCAAAGGCTCGCCATCCTCCAGATAGACCTTACCGAAATCACCGGAAGTGTAATTTTCCATCGCTCCTGCATGCCCGCAGGAGTGGAATGATGCCCCCGAATCCAGCACCTATGATTCTAGCGCACTACAAACGCTCAGAATCAGTACATCGTCACCTTCGATTATCACATTCGCCGATTTATCCCCTCGCATGGGACAATCCCTCTTGTAGTGTCCTAACTCCTTACAATGATAGCACTCTACCGATCCTCTTGCAACCCTTGGTCTTTCTTTGTTCTCCTCATACTGATCCCCACCCCCGATTACACTTTCCCTTGACCATGTTCTCCCTTTATTTCTAGAACCCGGTCTTCCCCTACTAGTTGTAGCCAAGACCGATTCCGAAGTAGACGGTGTCCCCAACTTCTTTATGCGATTTTCTTCACCCAAGAGGAAGTCCTTAACATCATCATACTTCAATTTATTCTTACCCGCTGAAGCATTTAACGCTGTCACCGTTCCGCTCCAACTCCTTGGTAAGGACGCTAGAAATAAACACGCATGAACCTCGTCACCGAAAGTAATCTCCAACGCAGTCAATGAGTCTATAATATCCATAAACTCATCGATGTGTTTAGCTATGGATCCTCCCTCTTGCATCTTGAGACTACTCATCTTGCGTATCAAATCAACCTTATTTGCAGCAGATGGAGTTTCAAATCTCTCAGTAAGATAATCCAATAGCTCATTGGTGGTTTTCGCCTTCCTGGTAGTCTTCGCGATCCACTTCGACAAAGTGGATCGAACCACCCCTAAGGCTTTCCGATCCATGAGCTCCCAGTCTTCCTGCTTTTCTTTTTCCGGTTTGACTCCTGTTAGAGGCTTATAGAGATCCTTATTATACAAGAGATCCTCTATTTTCATCCTCCAAAACCCATAGTCAGAACCATCAAATTTCTCCACCGCTTGTTTATCCTTGCCCATTCTTGATTGCTTGATAAACCCCCTTGATCGTCCAACCAAAGCTCTTGATACCAGTTGTTGTGGAATAGACCCTCCAACACCCAAGCAAATCGCAAGAAAATCCCGGCACCACAAACAAGCACAAGAAATAAGAAACCCAAAGCAAAAGAACAAAACGAACACAAGAAATTGTTTACCCAATTCGTCAATATGTTTGACTACGTCTGGGGGCACTACCAAGCCAGGATCTTGCACTATAATATGTAAATATGGAGTTACAATGAGTATGGGGGCGGAACATTGCTTATATAGGCACCTTAGAATGAAAACCTAACCCTAGACGGACAAGGAAACCCGAAAATCTGGCCCAAAAACCGATTCAACCTCGACCTGTCCCGACACCTGGGCGGTCGCCCACTTTGCCTATGGGCGGTCGCCCACAAATGTGTTCCGGCTGATGGTTCCAACTGATGGAGTGGGCGGTCGCCCACCATGACCTTGGGCGGCCGCCCAGAAGGTCAGTCCCTCCGACAGATTTCTTTCCTTTTGCTCCGATCGCTAGTTCCCGGTTGGTCTCTATTCCAACATACCTAAGGCGCCACCAAGATCGTGAAAGATTTATGAACCACAAAAATGTCAAAGTATCACCTTAATCCAGAAAAACATAAAAATTAACTCCAATATCAAATCAGCCTATATTAACTCCATAATCAAATTAGCTAAGCCCATATGCTGAATTCTACTATTCACTACACCATATCACCTTCTACACCACCACCAAACTTCACCATTGGCCCAAAATAATTATTTAAACAAATAAAAAATAAATAAATGCAATATGTAAAAGTCAATTCAATAACAGAAATAGCCACATGTGATATATATTGGACGTACTCTATGTACATGTACATAGCAGTACATAATTTGTCAAATATTATTATTTTCGAAAACCACAAATCTCTTTAGATTTTCTTCTTGATTACCTTATTGATGAGGAAGACCGGTGTAGAAAAACATCTCTCTCGTCTATCAAGGAAAAGATCCCAATCGCTAGTTTGTCTAGCCCCTTAATGGACATCTCTTCCGTGCACAATCCCCTTCAAGATGGGCAATCTTCCGTCCCTTCAACACCACTGAATAATGGGGTTCTCCTTACCCCCAGACCACCTGCACGCCCACTACTGAATTCATCCTCTGCTCCTTTGGACTCTTCCATCAGTTTTTCCAAACCATTTCAAACAAGTCAAAGTGACCCACAACTGGCAACAACCAAACCTCTCCGTACCCATGCAAGTGGACTTAAAAGTTGGTCCTATGGACTCTATGCTTCCTTTAGCAACCATGCAATCAACTCACATCTCCAAAAGGCCAAGTTCGTGTGGACTCATGCACTATCCTAGTGAATCAGTTTCTCTGATTGAGTTTTCAACACATTTGCTCAATGGACTTCTCCAAGAAATTGTTCCTGTTCAAGACACACACCCATATGAAGATGATTATTACACACTCTATTCTTTTAAGGAATGGCAATACATGTATTGGCACGATCACCTCTACCTTAGGTTATTATTTAACATTAATTGGCTACTATCAATATTTCCAAGCAAGCTGCATCTCCGTCCCTCTGATTGGCTTGAGGGGGGGGGGGGGGGTATTGGACGTACTCTATGTACATGTACATAGCAGTACATAATTATGCAAATCAATTTAATAAATTCTTGTATAGGATGTCTAGGTATTTAGGAATGATAATCTTTACAATTATTTAGTGTAATCCTTTCTATCATTATAGTCATTTGTATAGTAGTTAGGACTCTTTTGTAAACCACTATATATATTGGAATATATCACAAGGAAAATCTCAGACTTGAAGTCATTGAGTTTTCCCCAAATGCCGTGTCCATCTATTCTCTCTTTGGGTATTCTATATTCTCAACATACTTTACATTGTTCTTCCTCAATGCTTTCTTCTTGTCTCACAATATATAGATACATACTGATATACTTGTACAATTACCTGACTCCATCAACAGCCTCAACCCGAGCCTATCGCAATGTAGTCTGCGTAGCATTCTCACCATAGCATTCTCACCAGCTTTGACATTGCCACCATGTTGAACATGAAGAAGAACCAAGAAATTGTCCATAAGAGACAACATTACTCGAGACATACTCCTTTTGTTTATTCCCTGGTGGGTTTTGATGTACGGGGAAGAAGAGAACACGTTACCTGATTGGAGCAGAAATTACAGAAGTTCTCATATATGAATATTTCCAATATGAATATTTCCAAGTAAAGTTCTCCATATCATAGACAATGGATGAGGTTTAAAGAGAAATTATTTTTCAATCATAAAGCTTAGATGCTACATAAATTTATAAACTAACCTGGTGAATTGCTTCTAACACCTCTATCTCTCAACATAACTTATGAAATTGGTAGACAGAGACGGTTCCAACTCAATGTGTAGCGGCTCGTCTTCATGTAAAGAAGTATAATATCCAACTACAATTTCATAGGAACTGTTTACAATTTAATTACAATGCTGATGAAAATGTTAAAAGAAGAATCCAGAATAACTATAAGAGGATTTAATTATTACCCACGGAATTTCCGTCGAAAAAGGCTAAATAACCGTCGGTAAATGATTAAATTTTCCGTCGATAAATGTTTCGCCGGTCACTGGAAATTCTGCCGGAAAATTCCGTCACTAACAGACATTTTACTTGCGAAACTTTCCGTCAGTAACAATTTTAAAAATGAAAAAAATAATAATTTACCCACGGAAATTAAGCAGAATTAAAAAATATATATATAAAAACACAAAAGAAAACACATGTAGCCTTTAAAAATACCTACACATTCTTACAATCCCGACATACAAAAACCATCCAACTAACACTAACAATTTCAACATACCAAATACTTCTATCAATCTAAAACAACTTATAAAAGTGTTTTAGTTAGCGTTGCTCTAAATCATATAAAAATAAGTAAATATAATCGACCATTACCGCTCCTATGATTTTGGGAGATGTTACTACCACCACGTCCACCCCTCCGTTCATTTCCATTTGTAGCCATTTACTTTCGTTATTCACTTAGTTTGCAAGCTCAATCTTCCTAAAATATCCTTAGCGAGGGCCTGCAATTAATCAAACGAGAAAAATAAAGAGGTGTAGCTGGACATATCCAAACCGATCTATCTATGGAATGAATCGCTAGAAATTGGAAAAAGAAAAAGTAATCTATGCATAACCGAGATTATTTTCAATTGGTGAACTCTAGAGCCATTCTCCCTCCGTCCTAGCTCACTTGAGACTTTTTGACCAAAACTGGTCAACTTAAGGTCGGTTTGACCAACACTTTATAGAAATATTTATGATCCGAACAAAAATTTAAAAAATGTAAAATGACCACCATTAAAAATCTTCTCAATAACAATTTTTAAAAAGTTTTTTGGAACATAAATATTTCTATAAAGTGTTGGTCAAACCGACCTTAAGTTGACCAGTTTTGGTCAAAAAGTCTCAAGTGAGCTGGGACGGAGGGAGTATTTAGCAATCAAAATAAACTACGATAAATGCGAAACAGGGAGCAATAGTTGCGAAACATTTGTTGTGCCTCATGATTTGTTTAATACTTCGATTTGCTAGGGGGGGGGGGGGAATTCAGAATTTTGTAGGCATAAGTAATGTACCAGACCTCACCGATATATGCCAGCATGCTCTGCTTCAGAGTTCAGTTTGCTAGAAAGAAAAAAAAAGAACTACCATTGTCATTCACTGCCTCGATTCCAAAATTACCTGCAAATTAACTGAGACTATGTTTGATAAAATAACCAACTTACAGAAACCCAATGCTGTTCTCATAGCCTATTTCCATATAAATTGCAGAATACTTGTATGAAATTATTTACCTGTAAAAACTGAAAGCCAGTGATCAATCCACGGGCATCAATATTCTTGTAACTAATTTGTTGTAGACCAAGAATTCCAACCAGCTTCTCGTCTCCTATTTCTCTTCCTTTGAAAGAGCTGCAATTAACACACAAAGATCCCAGTTTAAAACAGGAAATTTTTTATCCTCTTAATTTTACACGGAAGGTACTGATGACCTTGGTAAATCATTTTGGCATAAGTTTGAGAAAAAATATTGTTCAGAGTAGAGTGCTGCATTCAGACTAAGGTTTTGATGGCGTAGGAAATATGCTATAGACAAATTAGCATCAAAGATAGGAGAACAATGCAAGACCATAAGTTTCATTTAGCTTCGTCAATCTCATGAAAAGAATGGATATGGAAACTGAAGTACCCCAAGAGTTTAATACTTGACTACTCCTCCGTCCCAGATTAAATATCACAGTTGACAAAAAACTAAAAACCTTAAACTGGGACGGGGTAGTAGCTTTTAAAGGCAGCAGTTCAATTGACAAATGCAACAAATACTCCAATTATATCCACCAAACTCAAAGATAAAGTAGCAAATGGATGTGATATACTCGCTCAATATTAATCAATGTCGAGTACAAAATAAACTGACCGACATAAGCCTCCAACTTTGCGGTGTTCAAGTCTGCAACGAGTTGAGTGATAGAGTCCTTTGTCCCATTCTAGATAAAGTTGAGTAATACAATTTAGTACAAGAATTACAATTAAATATATAGCACTAGAAACCATTTGCAGCATGCCACGCAAATTCTCATTCCGAGATGCTCTTGTACATATATCATTTAAAATACTATAGAACACACACACACACACAAATAAAAAAACAATTCAAATCAACAATCAATTATCTCCACTGAATGTCAAGTCCAAACAAACGGCTAAAGTACCTTGCTATCATCAGGAGCGCAAGGGTAATGGCAAGGAGAGAGTACCGGTGAAAACGCTAATGGTGTTCTCATAGGCTTAAGGAGCCTCTTTAATTACGGCCTTCAACAACACAAAAATTCAAATAAAATGTTGAATCAAATTTTTTAAAACTAATTCAACAATTTAATAAACGGAGTAAATACATCTACATGATAAAAAATCAAATCTTTATAAATCTACCCAAAACCCTGAAAAATCAATTGAGATCTCCATTCAAAATTTTAAATAAATATACGGATGTGGGAAAGCACTAAACGAGAGAGAGAGGTGAAATACCTGGTGAAGAACGCAGCGAACAACCGGAGTTGATCTGAGGCGATTTTTGCATCAAGAACAGCAACTGCAAAACTGTAACAAAATAAAAATTAGGGTTTTTGAGTGGTTGATAAACATGGAACGAAATGTCGATTAATTAACAAGGAGGATTTAGGGGCATAGAGTATTTTCTAATAGAGAGAGAATCGGGGGGAGGAGAGGGAGGCGCCGGTGCTTATTGTGTGTCTTGGGTGCGTGTGCGCGAGAGATAGAGAGAAAATTAGAAGAAAGAGGAAAATACATACTGAATGGGAGAGGGGATAGGGCGGCTAGGTTAAATGGGTTACCGTCGGTATTACCTACGGATAGAGTCCGTCGGTAATAGCTACGGAAATTTCCGTCACTAACCCTAAAATCCGTCAGTGAGTCATAAAATTTAACTTTTGGGATCCCCGCCCTGACAAAAGTTAAAATCCGTCACTAACTCACTCATTTCCGTAGGTAATACCAACGGAAATATTCCGTCAATAACTTTCCGTGGGTAATGAGCGCTTTTCTAGTATCACAAGTGAAGTTCCATTTGCCTTATGCATTATTGAGTAAACGACCAAAATGAAATGACCCGCGTACTATATGATTTCTACCAAAATGACCCGCGTACTCTCTAAACTACCAAATCAACCTGCGTACTATGCATAAATCAACCAAATCAACCCAAATCGTTAGTCTATGTTAATAAATGAGTAAACTGCTTTTCTGCCCCTCGTACTATGGCTCCAACATCAATTTGACACTCGTACTACTGAAACAACAAATGTATGATGCGTACTATAGTTTCATAAGCAAAATTAACCAATTTACTATTCAGTTGTTAACTTTTTTTAACACACGTTATTTTTTCTAACGAACATTAATTTATTTTAACGGATGTTAATAATTTATGTTAACAAAATTAAATTTTGTTATCTCCATCATCTTCCCAAACCCAACATCCACCCCACCCTTCGCAGCCGCCCACAGCCACCTTCCATCACCACCGCATCACAACCATGACATATCACCACCACCACCTTCGCCTCCATTACCAACCCAACACAAAATTTGCAGCCACAACAATCACCATTAACACCATTAACATTGCCCTTCCAAGGTCAAAATTAAAATCCATCGCCATATTGATTCTCAAAATTTCATATTCAAAATCCAAAAAAAAATTAAAAAAAAAAAATAGAAAAGAACAACCCAGATACAAAGTTAATTTTGTGATTTTTTATCACAAAAATTGTAATGATCGATCAGATTGTCGGAGAAGGTGAGGGGGCCGGAATCTGCAGATCAAGACCACTGGCGCTGAGCTGATTGACCGGAAAGGGAGAGAGAGAGAGGGAGCCGGCGATGACTTCACCTGAGAGAGATATGAATCAGAGCCGTCGATAACTTCACCGTAAATGTCTAAGAGAGAGATACGAATCATAGAGATGGACGGAGAAGTCGCGGTGCCGGGATCCAGATTTGACGGAGAAGGGACTGGCAGGACTTTGGAAGCGCTGGAGGTGATGGATCAGAGGGGGCTGCCGGAGGTGATGGGTGGGGGTGGGTCGCCGGAGAGATTGGGGAGGGGGTCGCGGGGGAGGGGGTCGCCGCGAGAGATTGGAGGGGGAGAAAGTGAGGGGGAGGGAGGGGAGGGTGGGTTTTGTTTGGGTCTTAGGGGTAGTTATGTCATTTAGGTAAATTAAAATTGTGTTAAATTATTAACATCCGTTAAAATAAATTAATGTTCGTTAGAAAAAATAACGTGTGTTAGAAAAATTTAACAACTGAATAGTAAATTGGTTAATTTTGCTAATTAAACTATAGTACGCATCATACATTTGTTGTTTCAATAGTACGAGTGTCAAATTGATGTTGGGGCCATAGTACGAGGGGCAAAAAAGCAGTTTACTCGTTAATAAATGTTAACAAATGTTAAAAACTTAACTGATAGTACAATCAAAAGGGTCCAAACGTAAAAATTGAACTAAAGACCACAATTTTTTTTATCTAAAATATAAAGGGGTTGAATATTGAAACTTGAAGGTAGAGTAACATAATTATATTTATCTAATTTTTTTTAGCGTTTCTATCAATTAAAGCCCCGCAATCCAGCCACCCTATTACCATGTTCACCACCATCATCTTCATCCACCTTAGGCACCACCATCAACACCATTTGTGTAAATTTTCATGTTCTACAAAATGCCAGATTATAAAGTTTAATCAAGAATCAACATCCATAATCCAGTTTTAAAAACAAGAAAAAATTCCATCTGCAGTTTCAAAAAAAAAAAAGAAGCCATAGATTGTGTTGCTTCGTAAAATCCAAGATCAACAACAATGGTTGAACAACCAAAATAGATGATTATTTAGATTAATCAAGATCTTTAGGAGTCGAAATATTAAGCAAACAAAATCCGTGAATTCGACTTAATTCGCCTTTCAAACCCAGATAAAAAAAAATCTTCAAAATCTCCGGCATACAAACCCAGATAAAAAATCTTCAAATCACGAGGAAGTCAAAATCCGCCATCTCGGCTTCAAATTGGACATTCAAAGTCATAGTTAAATGCACACACAAACAAATTAAAAAAATCAGTATGAGTCGATATACGTACATACAAAAAAAAAAAAAAAAAAAAAAAAAAAAATCTGAGGTGTGTGAGAGGTTGCAGAGGAGGCCTCAGACTGGCGAGGAGCTGGCCTAGTGAGGGAGAAGGAGACAGTGAGTGAGACGTCAGGGGAGGGAAGAGATGGGGCGGCGGGAAGGCGGGTTTGAGAGGAAATCAGGGAGTGGGTGATGTGTGGGGAGAAAGAGGCGGCTATGGTAGTGGGGGTTTGACGAGACAGGGAGAATCGACCCAGAAGGCCGTTGCCGTAGGAAAGGAAAGGGTAGGGGTGCGGCTGTGTACGTGGGAGTTGGGGAAGATAATGAACTAGGGTGGGACGGGGTGTAAAAGGGAGTATAAAAGGGATGAGGGGGTGTGGTGTTAAATTGATATTTCAATTTTCAATATCTTAGTTTAATAATTTACAGATTAAACCCTTTTGATTGTAATATTAGCTAAGTATTCGTTAACATTTATTAACATATACTAACGATTTGGGTTGATATGGTTGATTTATGCATAGTACGGAGGTTGATTTGGTAGTTTAGATAGTACGTGGGTCATTTTGGTAGAAATCATATAGTACGCGGGTCATTTTGGTCGTTTACTCATGCATTATTTCACTGCATACATGCAAGCGTCATTTCTCACCAAGACTTTGAAGTTTCACATAAACCAAAACAAAATCAGTTTTACTTCACAAATTCAAACTTTAGAGATATTGTAAGTAGCATACCGGGCGGGGGGGGGGGGGTATTGGAAGGAAGCTTGGCATTCTTGAAGGCTGAGCATGAGCAGCCACTTGGAATCAGAATTCTTAGGTAAAAAAAGTAGGTGGGGAGGCTTTTGGACATGCGATAGCGGTGTCATCATCACCCACAAAAAAAAAGGTTTTCCATAGTTTCTATGATACCTAGAAACAAATTCCCTAGTTCGTGAATTCATCCACACAAAAAAACACAGAAAGACACTAAAATCAGATACCAATGTAAACAAACTTACAGCAAAGAGTAAATAGAAATTAAAATCCAACCAAAAATAGAAGTTCATAGTTACCATTAAAACATCTCCAAAAGAGTATATGATACCCATTTAGTACCATCACTACACAAAACCCAATTCATGGGTCAGATTTCACTGATCGTTTTTCTAAGCATTCGTTAGACCATCCACAATGGTTCAACAACCAAATTCCATTCAACACACACTTTATCACTCCACCTCATCTTTTCTCTCCATCCAGCTAATCATTCAACAACCCATCAACTTTTACACCTTTCAATGGCTTATTTAATACTTACAATTCAACACACTCCCAACTCATCATCCTACCCCCACCACTTTTCTTTTATTTTGTATCTTTTATTTTTATGATTAGTAAAATAAAACTATTAAATCATCAATAAGTTACAATAAGTTTAACTCGCGATACAAGTAATGAAAGACAAAAAAGCATACGATACAATAGACTCGACTCACAATGCAATAAAACTATTAAATCATCAATTTCCGAACTTTGCCCATATGTGCTTGACTAGATCCTTCTGCAATTGTTTATGAGCTCTTGTATCACGCAATTCCGCTCTAGTACGTACATGATCTTCAAATGCGGGTAATACCTCAGTCGAGAATGGTTGCTGTGTACTAGATCTGCTTGCCTCGGATTGATCATTAAAGTCAAGCCAATTCTGAGTATATGTATCCTGTTCATCCTCAATAATCATATTATGTAATATGATACATGACCTCATGATCATAGCCAAGTCCTTCATCTGCCACATTTGACATGGTTCTCGAATGATTTTGAATCGAGCTTGGAGCACTCCAAATGCACGTTCTATATCCTTCCGACATCCCTCCTGAAATTTTGCAAATAGCTTGTCTTCTTCACTTTGAGGAAGTTTAACTGATTTGACGAAAGTCAGATAATAAGGGTAGATACCGTCAGCAAGATAATACGTCATATCATACAGATGTTGATTCACAAAGAAATTGACTCGTGGAGTATTTCCTTGTTCAAGACGATCGAATATTGGCGATCGGTCCAAAACATTTATATCGTTTAATGTGCATGGACATCCGAAAAAGGCATGCCAAATCCATAAATCTTGAGTGGCAACTGCTTCAAGAATAACCGTGGTGGTTCCCTTATCGCCTCTAGTAAATTGACCTTCCCAACCAGTGGGACAATTTTTCCATTCCCAGTGCATGCAATCAATGCTCCCGATCATCCCTGGGAACCCGCTCATTAACGTCAAGTATTCTTTGCAAGTCAGCTTCATTTGGGGCTCTCAAGTACTCTTGCTCATACAACTGAATGACCCCAGTGCAAAATTTACGTAACGTCTCTAACGCTCTACTGCCTCCTATTTTTATGTATTCATAAATTTGATCGGCGGACATACCATATGCTAACATTCGCATGGCTGTGGTACATTTTGCTTCTGGAGATAGGCCTTCTTTGCTGGTAGCATCGAATCTTTGTGTGAAGTATTCGTCATGGTTTGATAGGTCCACGACAATGCGAAGGAATACATGTTTCTCCATCCGATATCGTAAGCGAAAAAAATCTTTGTACCTAGCATTTTCGGAAAAGTAGTCTTCGACCATCCTCTTATCTTTTTTTTTTACCCCTTCTCTTAGCTGCCTCCCTACCCATAGGACGAGGTGTCACGACCCGAAATCTAGGCTCTATTTTATTAATATTAAATAATTATTATTTATTTGCTTATTTATTTATTTAAATTATTATTTATTTAAATATTTATGTGTGCATTTTATGTTTCATAATAATTGCCTAGCATTTTATTTGGGTCATTTGGGTTAGTGTAGTTTTGTTGGGTCTTAATTGTTAGTAGGGAGTGTAAGTAATTGTGTTAGTAGATGGGGAAGGGGCCTGAGTGTAACATTTCAAAATAATTCTCCTACTCCCTCCCTACTCCCCTCTCCTCCCTCACTTCTCCCTCACTCACTCCACCTCCCTCCCAGCAAACTCCCTCTCTCTCCATTGTGGGTAAGTTTTCTTTCTCCTTCCTTCTCTCTTCATTATCTTCCTCTTCCTCTCATAATCTCTCATTTCTTAAAACTTGAAATGTGTTTAGATCGTCGATAGGATCGCGTAGAACCAAAAAGAATCGAATTCCGTCAACTTTCATTATTTTCAAGTAAGTTACTTTTCCCCCATTTTTATGCTAAAATGTTCATATCATGTTTATATAATGCTTGGTGTGTTATATTTGAAGTTTGGTTGAGTATAAAATTTATTTGGAATTTAATTGAGTTTTTGAGTAAAAATGGTGAAAAATCTTGAATGTGGAGTTTTGGTGTTGGTTTGGGTGATTAAAGGGTGTTATTTAGGTTCCCTTTAGGATTGGGTGTTGTTTAGGAGCTTTAGAATTGTATTGGGAAGCTTTGATTTTGATACTTATGGAAGGATTGTGGTTTTGGGTCGAAATGTGAGAACCCAGCTCTGTTTCCCGGCTGGAATCCAGACCAGGCGCCCGCCCGCGTGGCGCCAGGCGCCCGCCTGCACCCCCTTTTCCAGCGGCCTGACCTTCTGGCCAAACAAGCGCGCGCCTGCCCCTGCCCGAGCGCCCGCTCGCCCGCCTGCTTGGGATTTTGACCTTTTTGCTTGTTTTAACTAAATGGCTTAACTAGTTTAGGGTTCCTTCTTCTAATTAGCTTAAGATAACACTGTGGAACACTTACTTAAGTGGAATCGATTCTTTTGTGAATAAATATGTTATGGGATTTGATTGAGTATCATTTTGGGAATGTGGTTCATCCCTGATGTGTTGTTTGGGATTGGTTTACCTTTGTGGTAATTTATTTGGAATGGTTCCCTACTTTGGAACCTTAAGTTGTTTATTCATGCTAATATATTATTACTTAGCATTCATTTGGAAGCCCCGCTGGCATATTTGTTGCATCGGGCGATGGGAAAGATTATAATGGCAAAGCCAAGTCCATTATAATGTTGACCATTGTTTTGCCCCCTTCTATACCCTTTTCCAGACTGGCCTTGGAAAAGACAAGTTAGCTTCCTTTGTGAATGTATCTAGCTACCGAGCATGACTTTGTGGCATGGCTCTTGTCCCTTGTGACACTTTTATGGTTATTGTTCCGGTACCGGGGAATTCTCTTCAGCTTTCATGCCATTATGAAGATGTTAATGGTTGATTACTGAAGCTGCGCAGAGATCCTTTATTTGGATGTATCGGTTTGAAAACCTTGGCTAATATCCTTTGTTATGTGTTTATTTCCGCTGCTATCTGATATATGATAATTGCTATGTGCTATGTGATAATTATTATTGTTTATTGTTTATTGCATCATAGCATGTCATGTAGTTGCATTAGTAACTTATTGAGATTTATCTCACCCCCTTTCTTTTATCTTTGTTTTTCCTTAACCCCCCCCCCCCAGGTGCTAAGGATTAGTCTCGCTGATCACGAGAAGGAGGACGTCGAGTGTGGATACATTCTTTTGGGGAAAGTTGTTATAGGTTGGTTTACATTATATCAATGTGTAACCTTTTGGGGATATTTGTACCAAACATTGACGTCACTAGGATTTGTGTATTTTGTAACTTTGGTGTATAAGCTTATGGAGTTTATACTAGTTTTACTTTGTTGTTCAAGTTGATTTACAAAACCTTGTGTTATCATCTTTTGGGTATAAAAGGAAATTTTTATCTCCATTATTTTAGAGTTTATTGTTTAAGTCGACGTCCAGCTCGCGATCTCGGGCCCGCGGGGTTCGGGGACGCGACAGTTGGTATCAGAGCCATGGTTTGGCTCTAAGTATAAGTCTAGGTGGACTAGTATGACCTAGGAGGGTAGTAGTGTGCGGAGTGATTAACGGTTGATGTTTTATGCAGGTACTTGTTTACAATGGTTCGTAGAAGGAGTGGTGAAGGTAGTACCGGTAATGCAAATCAGAATGATACAAGGGAAGAAGCACGTGCTATGTTTCAAGGCATGTTCGAGGCGGCCATGAAGGCCATACATGATCAAGGTCCGAGGGTAGAGCAAGCACCACCCGCTATGGATTGGAGCAATTTCTCAAACTGAAACCGGTGGAATACAATGGGGAACCCGATGTTCGGAAAGCCGAGTTGTGGATTGAGTCGATGGAGAAGATTTATGATGTATTTGGTTGCACAGATGAGGACAAGGTCCGGTTCGCGGCTTATAAACTTGTGGGAGCCGCCGAGCATTGGTGGAAAGGTGTCAAAGCTAGTTGGGATGACACTCACACGGTGTATGCGTGGGAGTTGTTCGTGCGCAAATTCAAGGAGCATTTCATTCCGGTTGTTGATCAAAACCGAAAGGAGATCGAGCTACTCAACCTGGAGCAGGGTTTGTTGTCTATAGCTCAATATTCGGCTAAGTTCATAGAATTAGCCCGGTATTGTGACTATTTGGTGAGGACCGAGGAACAAAAAGCTATGAGATTCATTCGGGGATTGAAGACCTCCATCCGTACTCAACTTATTGCCCAACGGATTGTGACCTTCCAAGATGCGGTAGACCGAGCCTACTTGATAGAGCAAGATATTGGGGAGCACAAAAGGAAAACCGAGGTTGTGGGTACGGGTAAACCGGGAAGCCATGCTAAATCTCAACCTCAACACCGTTCCGACAACCGAGGTAACCCGGGAGCATCATCTCAGTTTAAGGGGCAAATCACACCGAGGAATCCGGGTGCTACTCCGGGGATTCAGAATAGGAAGCCTTGTACCTTTTGTCAGAAGGTAGGCCATACGGAGGATAGGTGTTGGAAAAAGCAAGGCAAGTGTACCAATTGTGGTGAAATGGGGCACTTTGCGAGAGATTGCACGAGGTACCGAGGTCAGTCATCTGGGTCAGGGGTTGGTACTAATCAGGGTCAGAAAAGGGATGCCGCTGGGAAGCCCAAAGTTCAAGGGAAGGTTTATGCCATGAATCAACAACAAGCGACCGATGATCCTACAGTTATTGGAGGTATTATTTCTATATCTAGTGTGAGCGCACGAGCGTTAGTAGATCCAGGATCATCTCATTCATACATTTCTGTGCAATTTGCTTCCATGTTAAATGCTGCATTCGAGTCTTTACCGTACGTGCTAGAGGTGTCGACCCCTATAGGAGAATGCTTGATTTCTGATCGAGTCTTTCGTGCTTGTGATGTGGTTATTTGTGGTCGTATCCTTTGTGCGGATTTGGTAGTTCTTCCTATCCAAGACTTTGATGTCATATTGGGTATGGATTGGTTGAGCAAGTTTCATGCTTCCGTGGATTGCCGTAAGAAAACTGTTACTTTTTCTATTCCCGATGTGCCTAAATTTGTGTTTGAGGCTAATCCTCTGAGTAGGAAGGTTCGCTTAATTTCTTATATGAAAGCGAGAAAATTATTGCATAGTGGTTGTGAGGGGTATTTGGCTAGTGTTCTTGATACAAGGAAGGAATCCCCTAGTTTTGATAGTGTTCGGGTAGTTCGGGAATTTCCCGATGTTTTCTCTACCGAGTATGATATGCCTCCCGATCGTGAGATAGAATTTTGTATAGACCTTTTGCCGGGTACGGCTCCAATTTCGAAAGCACCTTATAGGTTGGCTCCCGCAGAGTTGAAGGAATTAAAGGTTCAATTGCAAGAGTTGCTTGATCGAGGGTTTATACGCCCTAGTGTTTCCCCGTGGGGAGCACCGGTTTTATTTGTGCGGAAGAAAGACGGTTCCTTGAGATTGTGTATAGATTACCGGAAGTTGAATCAGGTTACAGTGAAGAACAAGTATCCTCTACCTCATATTGACGATTTATTTGATCAGCTTCAAGGATCCGTGGTTTTCTCTAAACTTGATTTGAGGAGTGGGTACCATCAGTTGAAGATTCGATCGGAAGATGTTTCGAAGACTGCTTTTCGCACTCGGTATGGTCATTATGAATTCTTGGTTATACCGTTTGGGTTGACTAACGCGCCGGCCGTGTTTATGGATTTAATGAACCGAGTTTTCCATCTGTATCTTGATTCGTTCGTGGTAGTCTTCATCGACGACATTCTTGTTTATTCGAAATCCCGAGAGGAGCACGAGCAGCACTTGAGGACAGTTTTATCCGTTCTTGCGAGGGAGAAATTATTTGCGAAGTTCAGTAAATGCGAATTTTGGCTCGAGAAGGTGTCATTTCTGGGTCATGTGATTTCTAAAGACGGGATTTCTGTGGATCCTTCAAAGATTGAAGCCATAGTGGATTGGAAGAGACCCGAATCAGTGACAGAGATTAGAAGCTTTCTGGGTTTAGCCGGTTATTACAGAAGATTTATTGAGGGGTTTTTGAGGATCGCTACTCCGATGACTCAGTTGACCCGGAAGAATGTCCCATTTGTGTGGACCGAGAAATGTGACAAGATTTTCGAGGAATTGAAGAAGAGGTTGACTACCGCACCGATCTTGACTTTGCCTAATGGGAGCGATGGCCTAGTGATTTACAGTGATGCTTCGAAAGAGGGTTTGGGTTGTGTTTTGATGCAGAACAGGAAAGTGATTGCCTATGCTTCGAGGAAGTTGACCCCGAGTGAACAGAATTACCCCACTCATGATATGGAGTTGGCCGTGATAGTATTTGCGTTGCACAAGTGGAAGCACTACCTTTATGGGGCGAAGTTTGAGATTTTTACGGATCACAAGAGTTTGAAATACCTTTTCTCCCAGAAAGAGTTGAATAATAGGCAACGCCGATGGATGGAATTATTGAAGGATTATGATTGTACGATTCTTATCACCCGGGAAAGGCGAATGTGGTAGGCGATGCGATTAGTAGAAAATCTTATGTGGCTTCGATGATGGTTCGGGAATGGAAAATGCTTGAGGATGTTCGAGATTGGTCTCCTCGTGAATCGAGTCATGGGGCTATTTTTGCGAATATTAGGGTATCTCCGACCCTAATTCAGAGGATAAAGGAAGCTCAGAAAGAAGATCCCGAGTTAGTGAAGGTAATGGTAAATTGAAGGAAAGGAACTTTGAGGATTTTTCTGTTAGCCCGATTGGAGTGTTGACTTTCCGTGGTCGTTTGTGCGTACCCGATGTTGGTGGGATAAAGAGGCAAGTTTTAGATGAGGGTCACAAATCGAGGTATACTATTCATCCGGGTAGTACGAAGATGTATCAGGATTTGAAGCAACAATTTTGGTGGATTAATATGAAGAGGGAAATAGCTGAGTATGTATCGAAATGTTTAACTTGTCAGCAGGTCAAAGCCGAGCATCAGAGACCCGCGGGACTACTTCAGCCGTTAGAGATTCCCGAGTGGAAATGGGAGAATGTGACTATGGATTTCGTTACGGGACTACCTCGTACCCGTAGGAAGTATGACAGTGTTTGGGTAATAGTGGATAGATTGACCAAGAGTGCCCATTTCTTGCCTATTGACATCAGATACTCGATGGAAAAACTTGCGACCCTTTACATTGATGAGATTCTGAGATTGCATGGGGTTCCGGTTAGTATTGTGTCGGATCGAGACCCGAGGTTTACTTCTAGGTTCTGGAAGGCGTTTCAGGAAGCTTTGGGTACATAATTGCGATTCAGCACAGCTTTTCATCCTCAGACCGATGGTCAATCCGAGAGGACTATTCAGATTTTGGAGGATATGTTGAGAGCGTGTTCGATAGACTTTTCTGATTCTTGGGATTCTCACCTACCGTTAGTGGAGTTCTCTTACAACAACAGTTATCAGGCTAGTATCGAGATGGCACCGTTTGAGGCCTTGTATGGAAGAAAGTGTAGATCGCCTATTTGTTGGGATGAGGTCGGTGAAGCGAAGATCGTAGGTATTGATTTGCTTCAGGATTCAGTTGAAAAGGTTAGAGTTATCCGGGATAGATTGAAAACAGCCCAGAGTCGACATAAGAGCTATGCAGATAACCGAAGGCGAGATCTTAGTTTTCAGACCGGTGATTTTGTGTTCTTGAAAGTATCTCCGAAGGTGGGTATCCGAAGGTTCGGGAAGAAGGGTAAATTGGCTCCGAGGTTTATTGGCCCGTTTGAGATTTTGGAAAAGATTGGACTTCTAGCGTATCGTCTTGCGTTATCGCCATCTTTGGATCGGTTACATAATGTTTTCCACGTTTCTATGCTTCGGAAGTATGTTCATGATCCATCTCACGTGTTACCGAGGATACCGGAGGATATAGAGCCCGACATGTCTTATGAGGAACGACCGGTTCGGATTTTAGATGCCAAAGTCCAAGAGTTGAGGAACAAAAGCATTGCGTTGGTTAGAGTTCTTTGGAGGAATCATAACATCGAGGAGTCGACGTGGGAGCTTCGTGATGAGATCGAGAGGAAATTTCCGTGGCTTTTTGTTTAAGGTAAGTCTCGTTAAAATTCGGGTCGAATTTTCTTTAAGGGGGAGTGAATGTCACGACCCGAAATCTAGGCTCTATTTTATTAATATTAAATAATTATTATTTATTTATTTGCTTATTTATTTATTTAAATTATTATTTATTTAAATATTTATGTGTGCATTTTATGTTTCATAATAATCGTCTAGCATTTTATTTGGGTCATTTGGGTTAGTGTAGTTTTGTTGGGTCTTAATTGTTAGTAGGGAGTGTAAGTAATTGTGTTAGTAGATGGGGAAGGGGCCTGAGTGTAACATTTCAAAATAATTCTCCTACTCCCTCCCTACTCCCCTCTCCTCCCTCACTTCTCCCTCACTCACTCCACCTCCCTCCCAGCAAACTCCCTCTCTCTCTCCATTGTGGGTAAGTTTCTTTCTCCTTCCTTCTCTCTTCATTATCTTCCTCTTCCTCTCATAATCTCTCATTTCTTAAAACTTGAAATGTGTTTAGATCGTCGATAGGATCGCATAGAACTGTTTCTTTTTTACGTTAATTGCTTGGGTATTTTTGGTATTTTGTTAAAACAATTTTAGGGTTATGTTTTTATTAGTTGCTAGGGTATACATACTCTTTTCCTACTTTGTATTGAACATGTTTTTGATTAATTAATTTTAAATTTTGCTTTGCAACTTTGTGGGTTCAAACCCTAGAAGCCATTGTTGGCTTGTTTGAAGGTTTCATTCCTTCGTTTGTGCTAGATCTTCTGTCGTGGTTGATCTAGGTTGTATTCTGCTGCATCAATTGGTATCAGAAAAGGTGAGATCCAAGGAAGATGGTGAACGGCGACGGAAACAACAACGGAAATGTTCTTGCAATCCTTGATCGTATGAATCAAGCAGCCGAAGAAAGACACCGACAAGATGAAGAACGAGACCGTCAGCGTGAAGAACAGGCTGCAGCTCGTCATGCGTGTCTTGTTAGGGTTTTGGAGGGTTTGCAGGTTGGTGGTCGCCAAGGGCAACGGGCAGGGGCTAATGCAGTTCCTGTAGGAAACGGTCGAAACAACCGTAATCCGCCAGCCGGAGGAGAGGATTTAGATTTGGAGGGTGAAGATGATTTTATCGCTACACCCGTGGATCAGTCTCCTAATATTAAAGCCGATCTACCCTTTTTCATGGGTGAGCTCGACATGGAGGAATTTACAGATTGGCTTTCAGAGGTAGAAAAATATTTTGCCTTGATGAATATTCCGGACGAGAAGAAAGTGCAGTATGTGGCTTACAAGCTTCGTGGTGGGGCATCTGCATGGTGGGAGCAGTTTAATAACAACCGGAGGAGGTAGAAATAAATTACCAGTTCGCACATGGGGTCGTATGACGATGGCTCTGAAACATCGATTTTTGCCTGCAGATTTCAAGCAGTTAATTTATCAGAAATTTCTTGAATGCAAGCAGGAAAATCAGATTGTCAATCACTACACGCACAGTTTTCATACACTGTCTGCGCGTAACGATTTGGGAGAATCGGAAGGGCAACAAACTGCAAGGTATGTGAATGGTCTTCGCCCTAGTATTAGATCTCAAGTTCAATTATATCCTGTTCAAACTCTTGATGGGGCCATCTCTCATGCTAAAATTGTTGAGTATAACCAACTTAGCCCAATTTTTAAGTCCCATCAACCCATTAATATTGGACAATCTTTGAGGTCTAAATCCCCAATAGTTGAAACCGAACAGTCCACAGGCTCTAAATCCACTAATGAGAAGCAGGATACTATTCCGACTCAACCGGTGGGGAAGGGTACTAATCCTGCACTGGGCGTCAAAATCCCAATCCTTATGCCAAGAATTTTGGTGGTAAATGTTTTCGTTGTGAACAGCCTGGGCATTTGTCTAATAACTGTCCTAATCGGGGGCAATTTCATGTAGCAGAGAAGGAGGCTGATGATGACATTCAGGAAATTTGGGTAGACCAAAATGAGGAAAGTGATGAGGGTGACCATGAGGAACTTGTGTGTAATAAAGTGACCTTGACAACTCCAGCGGTTGATGAACCTCCTAACAGACATGGTATTTTTCGCACTGTTGGGCTTGTGGCGGATAACAAAGTAAAAATCATTGTGGACAGTGGGAGCTGTGATAATTTGATTGCTAGGGGGACGGTAGATAAACTACAACTGGAGGTAAAGAAGCACCCAACTCCCTATCACGTGGGGTGGATTAATGCTACCGGTAAATTAAAGGTAACTGAAGAATGTGTCATTCCTTTTTCTATCGGTAATTATTCGGATGTGGCTATTTGTGATGTGGTTGATATGAGTGCGTGCCAGTTGTTGCTTGGGCGTCCTTGGCATTATAATGTTGATTTCTTTCACAATGGGCGTACTAATGTTATTAGTTTTGTGAAGGAGGGGGTCAAGTTTAATTTATGTCCGTTACGAGACTAAGGGGTTCGTCCTGACGTTGCTAAAGGGAAAGGAATTATTTCCTTGTGTGCTGCAAAATCATTTATTTCAGGTACTTCTCGAGCGATTGGTTTAGCCGATGCAGCACGGAGAGCTAAGCAGAGGGATGCGTTTCGAGTTCCACCAGTACTTGTTGCGAGACATCCAACGCCAGCGCCTTCCATTGGCAAGTGCAAGATGAATACTCCCAGGATGCGTGGTCGTTTTATGGTACATGATTCGGAGACGAATCATTTTAAAGTCGGGGTGTATGATGTAGAACGACGAAGAGATCGTGCTGTTCCAGATGAGATCCGACCGGACCTTAGACGCGACCCGCCCGGACCAGTGTTTCACGGCCGTGCAAGAAACAAGACACGACCGTGCATAAAATGGGTGAAGAGGACGGAGAATGCGAACAAGATGGCACGACCGTGCCCAGCGCCGAACCAGGATTTTTTTATGCGCAGAACTGTTTCTTTTTTATGTTTATTGCTTGGGTATTTTTGGTATTTTGTTAAAATAATTTTAGGGTTATGTTTTTATTAGTTGCTAGGGTATAAATACTCTTTTCCTACTTTGTATTGAACATGTTTTTGATTAATTAATTTTAAAGTTTGCTTTGCAACTTTGTGGGTTCAAACCCTAGAAGCCATTGTTGGCTTGTTTGAAGGTTTCATTCCTTAGTTTGTGCTAGATCTTCTGTCGTGGTTGATCTAGGTTGTATTCCGCTGCATCAGGAGATGTTTACAGTTAGAGATGATGACTGGGAAGAGACCCACTGACAGTATGTTTGAGAATGGCCTTAGTCTTCATAATTATGCTGGAAATGCCGTGCCAGACTCCATCACATATATTGTAGACCCACTAATTGTTATGGAAGAGGAAAATGAAGAGCATAATCCAACATATGCAAAACAGAGGATGGAGTGCATGGTTTCAGTGGTCAAGATTGGAATTGCGTGCTCCTTGGAGTCAGCACAAGACAAAATGAATATTTCAGAGGTTGTTGCTGAGCTGCAACGTATTACCAACATCATTTGGCATAATGAAATAGCAATAGTGAGGTAAGAAGGCCTCAATTGTTAGCCTAATTTGATTATTTCGCAATTGTGGTCAGATTTATAAACTCCAAATATGATCAGAATTATAAAATTCAGCAGGTCAATTAGTTGCACGGGTAGGCTTGAATTCATTTCTTATTTGTTGTCTACAACCTTATTTTCTCTAAATATATAGGACTTATGAATATGTGATTATGTTTTCAGGTGAGGGAGAAAAAGAGTACTGGAAGCACTTTTTGGGCAATCACGAGAAAACATACTGTGGTTATCGTGGCAAAGGGCAACAAATGTAGTAAGTTATTGGCTTTGAATTTTTGGCTATAAGCTGTTATTTGGTAACTTGGGATAATTTTGTGTCTAAGTTCTAATATAAGTTTAACACTCCAAGGGGCGGAATGCATGGGCACCTCCGTCATCCGCCCCTCTTTTTCATTCTGTTCACGTTTTATTTGCATGACTATATAGAAAATAGTACTGTTTTTTTTTTTTTTTTTTTTTTTTTTTTTTTTCTGATGCTCTCTTGCACAACTATGTTATGTTTTCCCCTCCATGTTTTTCAAATTTATTGCCTATAATTTTGGAAAATATAATGTTTAACCACTAAAATTATAGATTTATATCAAATTTCCCCCTTCCTGTTAGAAAAAATTTGCACTCCATTTTGTAGGAAAGCTGAGCTTTCTCCGGGTGTTAAGGCTTCACAATAACACATTCAAAGGTGTTATCCCCAATGAAATTATGGGTTCTAGCTACACAGCATTAAGCAGATCTATAAAGAGTTTCATCCAAAAATTATGAAAAGAGATGCAAGAAAAGTACATATCTACTGGCTTAGACTCATTCCTGACTAGTATGATCGAAATCATGTGCATTGTTGCAAACATATCAGCAAATTTACCAGTATAATCTAGGCGTGCATAACAAATATAATTTTCTTTTTGATATAAAGTTCAGCAAAAAAATAAAAAAATAAATCTGATCGTTTCACAAAAATTGGCAAATACATTCAAATATTCAACAACACTTGTATTATCAACATAGGATAAAAATATCTTGCCTCGTGCTTTAGTATAAAATTACTACTATTACCCTTCATGGACTGCACTGTTCCTTTTTTTTTTTTTTTTTTTTTTTAAGACTTATCTTGTGAGTTTATAACCTCACAAATGTTATTCTCCATGGACTTGCACTGGTGGAGCCTCTCGCAATGCCAAATTCGATAATCATGCGTTGCACCTGTTTCAGCACCATGCAGCAGACGCAGACCCCAACCTGCAGGCTAGAAAGTACCTTTTATTAGTTATGGCAATGATTCTGAAAATGATAAATAAATCGCGAGTGACTATACAGAAGTGTTCCAGCAGTTCCAGAAGTACCTTTGTGGCTAAGTAACACTAACCTTGTTAAGACAATCCTATGAAGTTAGTTCTCTGTTGAAGACAAAAAATGTACTCCGTACTAAGTGTTTGCTGATACAGTTTCAGTTATTATTTGGTAATTGTGTCTAAAGTATAAAGCTTTCAGGGGCGGAAAGCGTGGGCACCTTGTTACCCACCTCTGTTTTATTTCAGTCGTTTTATTTGTACTTGAAAAGATAGAACAGCATGAAAACAGCTTTCCCTATTTTCTCCCACTATCGCCACTTACAATATTACACTAACCCAAGTTTTCTCTCTGTTTTAAAAGGAAATAGAGAAAGGAAAACTTCTTCACTTTGAGAATTAGGGGCATGGTCAAGATCAGATACGCAATACAAACCACTTCTATTTACTTGATTATATTGAAACCAATCTATATTTAAGGCTTGAGTACAGAGGAAAAGGAAGAAAAATGAAGAGGGTTATGATCCCAAAAGCAAAAAAGAAATCACAAAGGTGTATAAACTCTATAATGATACAGTATGTTACAAGTATGGAGACGGGCTTAGAAAACTTACAGTAGACGAAATTCTCCCACGTTCCGTCCAAGTGTTCCACACTAGCTGAAATCAAGTGCACACACCGTGTCTGCAAAGTTTTTCAGAGAGAAAAATGCAATTCGCCCAAAATATGAAGTATGTACTCGAGAACTGAATTATGTTAATCTAGAAACATTATGCAAAACTCTTACTGGGATTATCTGTAGATAGGACACATACTAAACCATATAAATATTCTCCCTCCATCCCAAACTAATGGTTAATATGTTCGAAAAGTAGGTTTGTGAGTGGCAGGAGAGAGAAACTGAGGTAGGGAATAATAAGTGGATAGTTGTTGTGAGTGGGCAGGAGCGAGAAAATTGAACATTTTGGATATGTAACCATTAGCATGGGACGTCCAAAACGAAAATAAGTAACCATTAGTTTGGGATGGAGGGAGTATTCCCTTTGTTATTTTTAATTTTTTGAAGGACACATTATTTCTTGACACCCTAATTAAATAATTTCCATCAAGCATAAAGGACTAAATTTTGATTTTTTGCATCTGCGATTTGAATAAAAATATTTTTGATAGTATCAGCCCAAGACAGCTAGCTAATAGGAGTAATACCATACATGGCCTAAAATGTCCAAATTTTGATAATTCCATTGTTACTTTTGGTTAATTCAACTTTCTCCTAAAATTTCCAAATTTTGATAATTTCAGTGAACTAATTATAACAGGGTATATCTCACACCTCAATTTTAAGTCTAATATTCCAACTTTCAAGTAGGCGGCTAAGAACACATTTCCAACCATATAGTATTCTTATTATCAGCTTTCCAAACATGAGCCGGTCTCCTGTACATCCGTTGTACGGCGTACAACGGAGCCGAGCCGCCGAGCCGACCATTATTTTATTTTATTTTTTTTGCGTTTTTTTTTTTTTTTTTTTGCCACCCCAACTTTTTTTTCTTCAACAAAAGTAACACTTAGTATAACGAAATGTAACACTTTTTTTGTTTCAAAAATGTACCACAAATTTGATGCAATAGATTAAAAGATAGCATAAAGATAGACAACTACATTAATGTAACACTTTTTATAAAGGAATGTAACACTCTTTTTTCAAATGTAACACTTTTTTTTCGAATGTAACATTTTTTTCTCCCAAAAATAACATAGGATTGACAACTAAACTAATGTTACATTTTATAAAAAATGAATGTAACATTTTTTTTTCTCAATTGTAACAGTTTATATTCTTAAATGTAACATTATATATGAAATGTAACAATTATTTATTAAGAAAGTAACAATTGAAATGCAAAACCATTTTTTTTTTGTAAAAAAACTGCTGTTACTTTTAACAGTAGAAAGTGTTACTTTTTGAAGACGAAATTGTTACATTTATTAGAACAGAGTGTTACTTCTTAGCTGGTGAGCAGTTCAAACTTTTTTTTGTGTAAAAAAATGTATTTTTTTTTTAAAAAAATAAACCATATCATGACCTATGTAGTTTTTTTCGTCTCGTTGAGACGAACAAAACGGTATTTTAAAATATTTTTTTCGACTTATAAATCTCAAGATATAGCATTTTAAAGTTTTTGGGGTTTTTTTTTTTTTAAAGAGGACACGTGGCAGCGCGCGGTTGGGTGACCAACGAGTGGCTCACAACGCGCCACGTGTCGCTCTGGCAGTGGCTGAAACGCGGGCGGGCGGTGCAAGTCGGGCCGGGCGGGTCGGGCCGGGCGGGTTTGGCCCGCCGCACCCCATGCGGCTGGTGTATATAAGATTTTGTAGACATTTAGTTTTGCAATTATAAAGAGAGTAGTGAAAAAAAAAACATTTAGCGATTCCCAAAAATAAACATTTATTTTGGGACAAAAAATTATTTAAAATGGACATTCATTAGGACGGAGGGTGTAAAGTTAGATATATATAAGATTTGATGTCTAATAAAATCGCATGAAGGGAGAAATTCTGTGTGTTGTCCGTTCCATACTTTGAAAATTTCTAGACATTCTCAAAAATCATTGATTTTCTTGAATGAAACTATCTAAAAAATAATACTCCCTCTATCCCAGAAAGATAGTCCTACTTTGATTTTTATAGCCAACAAAAATGAACTTTGACCTAACATTGGTGTCAATCTAATCATTCTAGTGAAATTCTAAAAGTTGTAATTGATTAATCATTAAGTGATTTATCAATATCACATTCTAGAATTTCATTGTGATGATTAGATTGACACCAATGTTTGGTCAAAGTTCATTTTTGTTGACCATAAAATGTCAAAATGGGACTAGGGAGTAATAAACAAAAACTGATTTTTTTTTTTTTAGATAATGACTAAAATGAATTGAGTATTTACTTATAGAGTAAGCTACTTTTTCATTTACCTTAGTATGATTCGAAACACATCATTTGAACTCAAATTCAATTTTCTTGTTGGCAGAGTAACCTGTGTACAACTGATAGTAAAAATATTTCTTATTAACTAATGCCAGATAATATTTTAACGCCGCCCCGACCACCTCCACCACCACACCGTCACTGCCACCAAACTGCTAGCTACTTACCATTAACGTATACTCCCTCCATCCCATTTTATACTTCAAAAAAAAAAATTTGGTTCAAGAATTAAGAAAAAGGTGATGTGTTGTGAGTGTAGATGGTTTGGTAAGAAAGAGAAAGTGGGGTAGAGAATACTTAGTAGGTAATTGTTGTGAGTATGACATGTGGGGTCTACAAATAAAAAAATGTTAAAAACTTTCTTTTTTAGGCTTTGAAGTTTAAAATGGGACGACCAAAATGACAATTTTTGAAGTTTAAAATGGGACGGAGGGAGTATCGAAAGAAAAATCAATCGTTTGAACAGAGATTCATCTCCTTTAAACTACAATGCTCAAAAGAGTGAATTTCACAATGAAATAAAGGCTGGCTAGCATCACTGGGCCAAAGCTTCCATGCATTATTGCTATGGAATTTATGGCTATTGAAGATGAATATGATTGGTAGGTACAACTACCCAAATAAATTTTAAATACAACCAATTAAAGGTTTGGAGAAAACAAAACCCTTTCAAGCTTGAGGACAAGCAAATGAAACAAACAATCAAGGCCCTGACTTTACTCGCCATTTATCTTTATTTTCCCATCCACTTTCCAGTCATCACTAAAGTTAAGCCAGTCAGCTCCAAATCCTCGTTTCAAAACGTCCCAAGGTCCATAATGCGTCCTGAACAAAGGCAGTCTGTCTACAAGATATTCTCAACTGCTCAAAATGTATTCTGAAGAGGATCATTCTTGTGTTATCGGTTCGTAATACAAACTGAATGTTGATACACCATTAATAAATTCTAGCAATAACAATTTTTAAATTTTATTATGATAATTAAATTAGTTTAAATTATTATGATAACAATTTCGAAGTTTGTAGAAGTAGAGTTATGGGTTTTCTCATACGTAACGTAACTAAATGCAATTTGTAACTAAATTATTATGATAACAATTTCAAGTCAATATCTACTCTACTCAACTAACTCAATTTTCCAGCCAAAAGTCTCATGTTCACACCACAAATAGGTTTGATATATTTTTGGAACCACACAAAATAATTTCAAATACCAACACATAAATCTAAGATTATTATCTGAGCTAGAGAGACAATTTCAAGAGTGAAACACAGGGTTTTCAAGATAATGTTGAGGATACAATCCCTTTTCTTTTTCATGATCACCTTCATCTTCATTGAAAACCTCCTTGCAACCACCCCAACTGGTGCCCTGGACAGGGAAGAATCCGACCACCTTGCATTGCTGGCTATCAAGTCAAAGATTGTCGATGCCCCTGAAGGTGCTTTCAGCTCATGGAATGAATCTTTTCACTTCTGCCAATGGGAAGGTGTAACATGTGGTCGGAGGCACAGGAGGGTCACCGCTTTAGATCTTTCCTCCAGAGGTTTGTCTGGTTCTTTGTCTCCATTTGTAGGAAATTTGAGCTTCCTCAGGATGTTAAGACTTACAAATAACACACTCGAAGGCGTCATTCCTAAAGAAATAGGGCGTTTATTCAGATTGGAGTATCTAAGATTGGGCAATAATTCCTTTCAAGGTAATGTTCCAGCTACTCTGTTGAACTGCACCAATCTCAAAGGCCTTTGGGTAAATAACAATAGGTTAGCTGGGACGATCCTACAAGAAGTCAGTTCTCTGTTGAAGCTCGTCAAGCTTGTTGTTCACGTCAACAATTTCAAAGGAGAGATACCTCCTTCCATCGGAAATCTCACTTCTCTCGAACAAATTTCTGCAGCCTATAATCAATTCGGAGGGAGCATTCCATATACCATTGGCCAGTTAAAGAAGCTATCGTTCATGGGATTCGCCATTAATAAACTCCATGGTACAGTCCCTCCATCCGTTTACAATCTTTCTCTGCTCTCTACCATGGATATAGGATACAATCAACTTTCTGGAAGTCTTCCACCAGACATAGGAATAAAGCTACCAAAACTTCAATTCTTTGGTTTACTCAAAAACCAGTTTACAGGACTCCTTCCTACCTCAATTTCCAATTCTTCAGAAATGCAAAATTTTTATGTAGGATTAAACTATTTCCATGGAAAAATAGCAATTGATTTTGGTATGATGCCAAACCTGTTACAGGTACTTCTAAACGACAATGTTTTTGGAAGTGGGGAACCAGATGAATTGAACTTTATTGCCTCCTTGGTTAACTGTAGTAATTTGCTAGCCTTAGATGTAACTGGTAACCAATTAAGAGGGCAGCTACCAAGGAATGTGGGCAATCTCTCAACTCAACTTTCTACACTAGCACTTGGTGACAATTCAATATATGGAACCATCCCTACTTCGTTAGTGAGTCTTGTCAGTCTTGAGCGATTATATCTGGATGGAAATCAGTTCACGGGAACAATTCCCAGCAACCTTGGCAATCTCCAAAAACTACGAATGCTGGCCCTACAGAGGAACAGTTTGAGTGGTCATATTCCAGAATCAGTTGGGAAGCTGTCCCTCTTGATTAAAGTCTCCATGGCAAACAATGTATTAGAGGGTAAAATACCAACAACTATAGGGAATTTTCAACAATTGATTGAGTTGGATATTTCAGGAAATAACCTAAGTGGCACCATACCACGAGATCTTCTCGGACTTTCGTCTCTCTCAATATCACTGAATCTTTCTCATAACCACCTGTCTGGATCACTCCCCCTAGAAATCGGAAACCTTCATAGTTTAAGTCAGTTGGATTTGTCCGAGAACGGGTTGGATGGTGAAGTCCCTAGTAGCATAGGTGGCTGCATTAGCCTGGAGTACCTTAACCTGCAGGGGAACTTCTTTCATGGTTTGATGCCTTCAACATTTGGTTCTCTAACTGGTATCCAGTACCTTGATCTTTCCCGTAACAACTTCTCTGGAGAAATTCCAAAATTCTTGGAGAAATTCTCCTTGAATTATCTTAATTTGTCCTTCAATAACTTCGAAGGTGAACTACCAATTGATGGAGTTTTCACAAATGCTAGTGTCATCACGGTTGTGGGAAACAGTAGGCTCTGTGGAGGCTTGCCTAAATTTGAGCTACCTAAATGCAACGTCAAAGAGGGAAAGAATGGTAAAAAGATGTCACTTGAACTCATAGTCGTGATTCCAATCGTGTGCTTGCTTGTTGGTCTAGTTTTAGTATCATATTGGTTATTGCTCCGACACAAAAAGTGGAGCAAAACACAACCATCAAGCTTGGTATTGAAACAAATATTCTCGAAATATTCCTACGAAATCCTCCTCAAGGCAACAAACGGGTTCTCCTCGGAGAATTTGATTGGTATGGGTAGTTTAAGCCGTGTCTATAAAGGGGTCCTTGAAGAGGATGGAGCAACAGTTGCTGTCAAGGTATTAAACCTTGACCTTCCAGGAGCATCAAAAAGTTTTATGGCAGAATGTGAAGCATGGAGAAATATTCGACATCGTAACCTTGTGAAGATCATTACTGCATGCTCCTCGATTGACTTTGAAGGTAACGATTTTAAAGCACTTGTTTATGAATTCATGCCGAATGGTAGTCTAGAACGCTGGTTATATCCAAATCCAAGGATAGAGAAGATAGAGAATGAGCTGCACGAACTCAACCTTCTCCAAAGAATAAATATCGCCACAGATGTCGCACATGCCATTGATTACCTTCATCACCATGGGGAGATTCCTATCATACATTGTGATCTAAAGCCAAGCAACATTTTACTCGATGAAGACATGGTCGCTCATGTTGCTGATTTCGGGCTTGCCAGGTTTCTCCATCCTGAAGTTTCAAGTATCGCACAAAGCAGTTCTGTTGGTTTAAGAGGAACTATTGGGTACGCACCTCCAGGTAACTACTATAGTCACATGTCAAAACATAATTTTCATTAATGTTGTTACTTTGAGAACTAAGTTAATGGAATCATATATTTGTTCTTTCTAATGATTTGCAGAGTATGGCCTTGGAAATGAGATGTCAGCAGAAGGAGATGTCTACAGTTTTGGGATATTTTTGTTAGAGATGATGACAGGGAAGAGACCCACAGAAAGTATGTTCGAAAATGGCCTTAGCCTTCATAATTATGCTAGAAAGGCCTTGTCAGACTTCATCACAAGTACTGCAGACCCAATACTTGTCAAGGATGGTGGTATAGAAACAAAGAATCCAGCTTATGCAAAACAAAGAATGGAGTGCATGGTTTCAGTCGTCAAGATTGGAATTGCTTGCTCTGTGGAGTCACCACAAGGCCGAATGAATATATCAGAGGTTGTTGCTGAGCTGCAGCATATTAGCAACATCATTTTGCAGAATGAAATCGCAGTAGCAAGGTCAAAAGGCGTGGGTCCTTAATTTTTACTCTAATTTTCTCTAAATATATTGGATTTATGAATCCCTGATTATGTTTTTAGGTGACAATTATGACGACATATTTATGGTGGTAGTAGCAAAGGACAACAGATGTAACATGTTATTGATTACAAATTGTAAGTATAAAACTTTCATGGGAGGAAAGCCGGGGGCACCTATGTCACCCTCCCCTGTTATATTTTGTTCTGGTTTTATTTCTATTTGACAATATAGAATAACAGTGGTTTTTGTTGTTGTTTTTTTTTTTTAATTCTGACGCTCTTTTGCTCAACTAACTCATGTGTAGTTACATGATGTTGGCAATCATAAGAGTGCGTCCTTTAATAGTGCCTTCTAAAATCTTGAATGTATTTATAAGTGCAGGCTGGTTTGATTCTAATAGGAACTTTTCCACACCTAACAGATGCAATAATGCTTTTCAGACCATCTCCAACGGTACTCTAAAACTCCAAATATAGAGCATTGTTTTCTCCAATGGAACTCTAAGCATTGCTCTATTATAGAGCAACTCTATCACTTGCTCCAAATTTAGTGCAAGGAATAGTGTTGCGCTATCTTGTTTTTCTTCTTCTTTTTCTTTTTAAATATTGTTTTTTTGCTTTCCTTTTTTGATATATATAAAAGTATTTTACAATATAAATTTATATAACCTAATATTATTTATATATGTGAAACAATAATGAATATTTATATTATATTCTTATTGAGTATAAGATATGAAGCAAATTGTTGGAAATATTTGATGCAAAAATTGCACCATTATAAAGAATAGTGCAATTTTTGCACTAAACTGTTGGAGATGGTCTCAAGAAGATATTCAGGAAATAGAAAACAGATGTCCCTCTTACAGTCTTACCCTAACACTAGTTTGCTTTCTGTTTAAGAAGGAAATAGAAAATGGAAACTTGTTCACTTCAAGAACTAGGGACATGATCACAAAGATCAGATACACAACACCACTTCTACTTGACTATATTCAAACAAATCCATATTTAAGGCTTGGGTATAGAAGAAAAGGAAGAGCAAAAAACCGGATCATGATCATAAAAGCAACGCTTAAATAGTCAAAAGAAAAAGATATCCATGTGTCGGCATAAACTCTTTAAAGAGACAGTAAAATTGCTCGCCGAATGAAGAGGGGCTTGGAAAACTTACTGTAGATGATATCTCCAACTTTCAGCCCCTTTTCAAGCTCGTACTCCACCGAAATCAGGTGCCCGCCATGTGTCTGCAAAGTTTTCCAAGGAGTAAGGGATTAAAAATGTAAAATCTGTACTCCCTCTGTGTTAAGGATTAGAGAGGGAGATAGTTGGAGCCAATCGTACATGAAGAGAGATAATTGATATGAGAGACTCAATTTATTAATGAACAATATGTTACATATTTATAGGGTTACATGGAACATTCTAGACTAATCTAACTTGGTCAACAAGATATAAATCTCCTAATTGATATACACAATCTCTAATATTGGTAAGTAATATCTAAGAGATATTTACAATATATTCTTGGAATATACAATATTCCTAATATGCCCCCGCAAGATGGACGTCCGGAGAAAGACCAATCTTGGAAAGCGATGATCAATAATACTTGAGTCTTTGGCACTTTTACGTCGCGAGACGGTCTTTGGAACTTTTACGTCACTAGACGGACTTTGGCACTTTTACGTCGCGAGACGGTCTTTGGCACTTTTACGTCGCGAGACGGACTTTTGGCACTTTTATGTCGCGAGACGGTCTTTGAGGGGTTTGTTGAGTTAGGGGTTATGTTCGGTCGGGTGTAGGGGTGTGGTTTGGCTGGGTATTCAAAAAAAAAAAAAAAATTGGGTTTTGGTGTTTGTGGGTGTAGTTTGGTGTAGGTGCGGTTGGAGTATGTGCGGTTTGAGTAGGTGCGGTTTGATCAGGGTTTGAAACCGGGGTGCGGTTTGGGTTGAAGCTGAGGCGCGGTTTGGGCTGGGTTGAAGCCGGGGTGCGGTTTGGGTTGAAGCCGAGGTGCAGTTTGGTCCGGGTTGAAGCCGGGGTGAGGTGATTGGCGGAAGCTATTTTGGGTAGAAAAAAATTGGTTGAGATTTTGGAGGAAGAGTTGGAGAGGGTGGTCGGGTAGTGAAAGAAAAAAATTGGTTGAGATTTTGGAGGAAGATTTTGGAAAAATTTGGGTTTTGTGGGCGGTGTTTGTGAAGTTGTGGTGCAGGGGGTTTTGGTTGGTATTGGTTTAAGGATTTCCGGGGTTGAATTGACGATGGGGTTTTGGGTTGGGATTGGTTGAGCTGCTAGGAGATTGCTTTTGGTTTGAGAGGGACAGAAATTTGGTTGGGGAGATGGCAGACGAGGGGATTAATAAAGGAAAAGGAAAGCAGAAGGGGTAAGGCTGGCCATTGCGGGGAGAATAGCAAGAGAAAAAAAAAATGGGTTTTGCTGTTTGTCGGTGTTGAAGAAGAAAAAAAAAGATAGTGTTTAAAGGGTTTGGGTGTGGCGGCTTAAGGTTTACCGTGGTGGTTTGTATGGTGGTTGGTGGAGAAATCCCATCATGGATCATAGCTCTGATACCATGTCAAGGATTAGAGAAAGAGATAGTCGGAGCCAATCATACATGGAGAGAGAATTAATTAATATGAGAGACTCAAATCTATATATATATATATATATATATATTAAAGTTGGCCAAAAGAGCTATGGTATTGACATGTGGACAAACAATGGAGAAAGCTTGCATTTGGAAAAGCCACATCAACAACATACTAATAAATAAGTGACTTTTCATTTTCTTTTCATTAGCTAATACTATTAGCTAATAATAATAGTTACTAAAAAGGGTAACTATAATAGTTAACTATTATAGTAACTATTACTATTATTAGTAATAGTTAACTATAATAGTTAACCATTATAGTTAACTATTACTCTTAATAGTATTAGTTAACTATAATAGTTACTATTATAGTTAACTATATTAGTTAAATATTACTACTAATAGTATTAGTTACTACTATATTAGTTAACTATTACTATTAATAGTATTAGTTAACTATAATAGTTACTATATAGCTAATTATTATTATTAATAGTATTAGTTAACCATAATAGTTACTTTATAAGTTATTTTTACTATTAATAGTATTGGTTAACTATAATAGGCTACATACATTAACTATTATTATTATTAGTATTAGTTGATTATAATAGTTATTATATAAGTTAGATTATTAATTTTTAATATTAATTAATCATAATAGTTACTATATCAATTAACTATTACTATTAATAATATTATTTTATTATAATAATTATATTAATAATTATTATTATATAGACTAATCATTGCTATTAATATATATATTAACTATTACTATCAATGGTATTAATTAATTATAATAGTTATTATAATAATAGTAATCATATAGATTAATTTTTATTATTAATAGTATTAGTTAAAATGATGATTACTATATCAGTTAACTATAGTTAAAAGACTATTGGTTTCCGTGCAGAGCACGGGTTACCCGCTAGTATTATTGATGCTAGTGATCAGTGGCGGATCTAGGATTTTTTGACAGCGGGTGCACATTTTACACTACAAAACTTCAAACCAGATTTTACACTACAAAGTGGACTAGTTAAATAAACTTGTAGTAGAAAATGAGAGAGAATAAAAGTACTCCGTCTCGGTTTAAAGCTCTTAGTTTAATTCTGCACGCTTATTAAAAAATCAAGTGAAAAACAAAGAAAAATGGACCAACAAAAGTAGGGAGGTGGAGATATAATTGTCCTAAACACTATAAAGCAAATGAGTGAAAAGGAAGTTAGGTAAGTATTGGTTTTGTAATAAGTGAAATTTTTTAGTGCAAGATTTTCTAAAGCACTATTTATATTTTTCCATTTATGGAATAAAGCAATTAAAAACTTTAAACTGGGGCAGGCCAAAAAAAAAGTAAGAACCTTAAAACAAGGGAGTAGTAGAAAATGAGAGAGAATAATAAATATAGTAGTTATATTTGAAAAATTATTATATGAAACCCAAAGTGGCCTTGTTAAATTGTACTAGTAGAAAATGAGAGAGAAGGAAAAAAATTCTGGCTAGCGTTGAGAGTCGAACTTGGGTAGCCTGTAATATGAAGTTTTTTAAGACACTCCATTACCACCAGAACACATAGCTACTTATATATCTTATCAGGGTGTTATATATTTATCCATTGTGCGGGTGCACTTAATAAACAGGGTTTAAGAAAAAATTTAATTTTAACTACAAATTTCAGTTGACCGGTGCACGTGTACCCCCTGCTAGAACATAAGATCCGCCCATGCTAGTGATACATATTTATAGGGTTACAAAGAGTATTCTAGAGTCCTAATCTAATTAGGAAAACTAATACAAGAAGGAAACTAATGTTCTAGAATAATCTAGCTTGGTTTACAAGATACAATCTCTATGTTTGGTAACTTGATATTTACAATATATGCTAGGAATATATACTATTCCTTAATATGCTCCTGCAAGATGGACGACCGATAGGAGAGTCCAATCTTGAAATTAATGAGATGAACCGGGTTGATGAAGCGAGTTGAGTTGATGTGATCCCTGTTGTGGATTATGTTGCCATGATCTTTACATTTGTACAAGTAGGGTTTGCACTTCTCATATGGGAGATGAAGTTTAAGTTGTAATGACGGGCTTTCGGCTTTTACGTCGCGAGACGGGCTTTGGGCTTTTAGGTCGCAAGACGGGCTTAGGCTTTTACGTTCGGGCTTTTATGTCGCATGACGGTTCGGGCTTTTACGTCGCATGACGGTTCGGGATTTTACGTCGCATGACGGTTCGGGATTTTACTTCGCAAGACGGGGGTGAGGCTTTTACGTCGCGAGACGGTGTCTAGGCTTTTACGTCGAGAGACGGGCTTTGGCTTTTACGTCGCGAGACAGGGGTGAGGCTTTTACGTCGCGAGACGGGTTCGGGCATTTACGTCGCAAGACGGGCTCTTGGCTTTTACCGGGTTTGCAAACGGCTGTGGCAGCCGAATTGAAAAGGGTTTTCAAAATTGGGTTTAGAATACAGGTTCACGAGAATTTGGAATCAGTGGGTAAGAGATTTGATTATGGGATTGTGGGGAGTAATAAGGTTGTTGGTGGGTCAGTTGTGAAGAGGAGACTATAGTGGAACACTGGGTACCAAAAGTTCTTTGGTTGCAAGAGTGGAGATTTACGGAGGTTAAAGGCCACGTGGTCGGGTTTTTTTTTTTTTTTTTTTGGCTGAAGAAAATAAGAAAAGAAAAATAGGGTTTTGGGGGTTTGTTCGCTACTATGGCGGAGTTTTGTTGAACGTTTCTTTGACTACACCTTAACGACGAGTTTGCGTCTCAACAATGGGGTTTTTACGTCGCAATGACGATGGGTTTTGTGGAGAGAGAAAAAAAATAAAATTGATGAAGAAGAAGAAAAATTGATTGGATAAATGTTTGGGGTTTCGTTGTTGGGACAGGATGTTGGAAGGGCTAATAATAGGGTGTTGGTGTTTGAACTCTGAACTGGGCTTTTGTGATTTGGAAGAAGAAGAGAAGACAAGTTTGTTAATTGTCAGAACAAGAAATTAATTTCATGTAGCCGTGTGTTTCAGTCAAAATTGACAAAAAAAAATTTGTTTTTGGGTAGGTCTAAGGTAGTAACGAGTATTTAAAATTTGAGCGGAGAAGGGCGGAAGTAATTTGGCAACCATAGATCGGTAGCTCTGATACCATGTTAAGGATTAGAGAGGGAGATAGTCGGAGCCAATCATACATGGAGAGAGATAATTGATATGAGAGACTCAATTTATTAATGAACAATATGTTACATATTTATAGGGTTGCATGGAACATTCTAGACTAATCTAACTTGGTTAACAAGATATAAATCTCCTAATTGATATACACAATCTCTAATATTGGTAAGTAATATCTAAGAGATATTTACAATATATTCTTGGAATATACAATATTCCTAATACTCCGTCCCATTTATATCGGCCAAGTTTGACTTTTTCGGTCAACACAAGTGAACTTTGACCAAATTTTAAAGTCAATCTACTTATCCTAGCGAAATTTTACAAAGTGTTAATGATGAATCACTAAATGATTTATCGCTAACAATTTTTAGAATTTCATTGGGTGATTAGATTGACATTAAAATTTGGTCAATGTTTACTTGTATTGACCGAAAAATTCAAAATGAATTATCGGCCACATTTGACTTTTGAACTTTGACCAAGTTTTAAAGTCAGTCAAGTTATCCTAGCGAAATTTTACAAAGTCTAATGATGAATCACTAAATGATTTATCGCTAACAATTTTTAGAATTTTATTGGGTGATTAGATTGACATTAATATTTGGTCAATGTTTACTTGTATTGACGGAAAAATTCAAATGTGGCCAATAAAAATGGGACTGAGAGATAAATTATGTTTATTTAGAAACATAACTAAAAATATGAGATAAAAATATAAGATAAAAAGAAAAACTAAAGAGATTCGCCAACTTTAATAAACTAATTATTTAATTATTATTAAATAGGTAAGTATTTTGAAGACAAATTATACCCTTATCCAATTAATTAAAATTCTAATTAGTGAATGTCGTAGATAAGTAACATTGTAGTGAACAATACTCCCCGTGTAGCAAAATAATCTTCTCACTTTTTTTGTCGTTATTACGAATGAACTTTGAGCAATAAGGTTGTATTTATATTAATGAAAATCTAAAAGTTGTTATCGTCATACATCAACATAACTATCGATAACAAGTTTTAGATTCTCATTAAAATAAGGGGAAATGACAATTTAGGGTCCAAAGTTTGTAGGTGTGTGCCAATAGGGGTCTGATGTGGACTGTAGTGCTTAATAAGCTTAACAATAACGACAAGTTGCAGATTCGTCGACCTCTAAAATGTATTTCGCCTAATTGGTGTGTGAATTGCAAGTCTTCAGATGAATCTCATGATCATCTATTTCTTTAGTGCACTATGGCTCATTATCTTTGGAATCGGCTTTTTGAGGTGGCGGGAGAACAACGGGTTTGCCCTAGCTCACCCTAGCTCATTGAACTCGTTTTTGTTAATTCATTTCAGAGGCTTTGGGAGAGGTAAAGATAGTGTTCTTCTATGGAAATGTGGGGTCTCAGCTGTCTTGTGGTGTTTGTGGATGGAGAGGAATAATAGAAATTTTCAAAAACAGTATCTTCCGAAGCATTTACGTTGGCAACGAGTGATTTATGTTGCTTCTCTTTGGGCATCAGCCAACGGCGCTTTTCAGGGATGATCTATATCTGATTTGAAGCGAGATTGGGTGGCGGCTATTGTGTAGTTCTTGTTATGTTTATTGTTGCTGTTGTTTCTTCTTTTCTTGTTTGATGGACTCCTTGTCGTTCTCTTGTACATTCTCTTCTTTAATCTAATATACTTCTTTTCTTATAAAATAAAATAAAAAATAGGGGTCTGATGTATCAATTTTGTCAATTTAGGGTCCAAAGTTGCAAAAGTTGTGGACGTTGGTTTTTTTTTTTTATAACTATTCTGTTAATTGTATCCAGTTAAATCACACGTGCTTTGCACATGGACTTAACTGAAGTTTGTTTTGATTATTTACATGGGCATATCGTCATTTCACACGAAGAAAATTAATAGTAATATTTTTGAAACATTAAATTTTATTTTCTTATATTAAATTAACTAATAATTATTACGTCCTTTACCGAATTTTTTTTTTCAAGAAATAAAATAATAATCACTTTATCCCCACTTCAAAATAAAAAGTATAATTTTTTAAAAGAAGAAAGTATAAAAATTATATTCCAAAAAAAAAAAACTTTATTTTTTTTTTAAAAAAAGAAGAAAGTATGGATTTGGACAAAAAAAAAAAAATTGGGGTGGTGGTGGTTAGTATTGTTTCATTATTAATATTAGTATTCTAATTATTTAATTTTTTTAAAGAATTATTTTTTATTTTTTATTAATAATTTCTCTTGTTTATAACTTCATTTTTTGTGGTTCCAAAAAAAATCCACGTTAATTTTTTAGTTGCTTATTTTTTTTATTTATTAGTATTTTTCAATTAATTAAAATTATTCGAAAATATAATAATAAGAGTAAATGACAATTTAGAGTGCATTATTGCATAAGGGGTGTGTGAACTGGCACAAAGCCGGATCGAACATCCAAAACAAGCTCTAGTTAAGTGCTTATGTTACTTAACTGGATTTCCTTTGCAAATTAGTCCAAAAACCCTTAATTGACTAACATTGTCAACTTTGGACCCTAAATTGATAAAATTGATACATCAGACCCCTATTGGCACACACCCCCAAACTTTGGACCCGAAATTGTCATTACCCCTTAAAATAATTAGATCAACCAAAAATTATTGCTCAAAGTTCATTCGTAGTAAAATCAGGAAATGTAAAGATCATTTTGAATGGAGGGAGTAGTATTTTCCTAAAATGTTTCATTAACTCCTCGAAATGTCAAGGATAATTATGACAATTTACAAAATGTGTAGTGGATAAGTAAAATAGCACCCCTCCCCCTCTCCCTCTCTCTCTCTCTCTTTCTTAATTTTGATTTTTTTTCACAAACTGTCACATTAAGACATTGTCAACATACGAAAATCATATCAGGGGCATCCATTAATGGTCCCTTCTAATTTATGAGGGATTTACCATATAATCCCTCTAAGAAGCCTTATTTACATTTTAAGATAAGGAATATTTTGACTAACCATATAGTCCCTACCTTACATTTTCCTTAATATTTTACTAACTACACCCTCTCAACATTTTACTTTCACCCCAACCACTATCACCTTAGGCTACCATCACCACCTTCTCCAGTCAACAACTCCGGCGACCACCATTTCCGGCTACCACCAACTCCGGCGCAAAAAAAAAAAAAAAAAAAAAAAAAAAAAAAAATTTGCTTCAGTGTTCTTCCAGCGACCAAATAGTTGAGAACTTATCAGTAAGTTCTCAGTTCTCAACTAAACTGCTAAGAACACCACCAACTCCGGCGACCAAACAGTTGAGAACTTATCAGTAAGTTCTCAGTTGTCAACTAAACGACTAAGAACACTAACAACTCCGGCGACCGCCAACTCCGGTGACCAAACAGTTGAGAACTTATCAGTAAGTTCTCAGTTGTCAACTAAACTACTAAGACACACGAACAACTCCGGCGACCAAACAGCTGAGAACTTATCAGTAAGTTTTCAATTGTCAACTAAACTACTAAAAACATGAACAACTCCGGCGACCACCCACTCCGGCGACTAAACAACTGAGAACTTATTAGTAAGTTCTCAGTTGTTAACTAAACTACTAAGAACACGCTCAACTCCGGCGCCCACCAACTCCGGCGACCAAACATTTGAGAATTTATCAGTAAGTTCTCAGTTGTCAACTAAACTATTAAGAACATGATCAACTCCGGCGACCACTAACTCTGATGACCGAACAACTGAGAACTCATCAGTAAGTTCTCAGTTGTAAACTAAACTACTAAGAACACAATCAACTCCGACGAACACCAACTACGAGGACCACCAACTCATGCGACCAAACAACTGAGAACTTATCAGTAAGTCTCAGTTGCCAACTAAACTACTAAGAACATGAACAACTCCGGCGACCACCAACTCCGGCGACCAAACAGTTAAGAACTTATTAGTAAGTTCTCAGTTGTCAACTAAGCTAATAAGAACAAGATCAACTACGGCGACCAACTCCGGTGACCAAACAACCGAGAACTTATCAATAAGTTCTCAGTAATAAACTAAACTACTAAGAACACAATCCGGCGACCAAACAACTGAGAACTTATCAGTAAATTCTCAGTTGTTAACTAAACAAATAAGAACACGATCAACTCCGTCGACTAAACAACTGAGAACTCATCGGTAAGTTTTCAGTTGTCAACTAAATTACTAAGAACACAATCAATTTCGCATAACTATCAACTCCGGCGACCAAATAACTGAAAATTTATCAATAAGTTCTCAGCTATCAGTTAAACTACTAAAGAAGTTGAAGCTCTAAAAAGGCTTGAGAACTTGTCTTTCAAGTAACTTAGTAAGTACTTTTTCTCTTTGTACCAAATTATACTAGATTGAATGATCTTTTTTAAAAAAAATAAATAAATGAACTTTTGAAATTTTACACTAAAAAATATTGTTCTTAAATAATATTTTCTTATTTTTTCTACATTTGATTATATTTGTGCAAAACTAAAATTATGAAAGTCAATAATAAGAATATTTTAATATATTTTTTATAAATACAAATTTGTCACTTATTTTTTTGAAACGGAAGAACTAACACCTTAATTTGAGAATTGGTGTATAATAAATTAATTAAACTTTGCACCAGAAATAAGATAATTATTTTTGAAAGAAACCACATGCAAGTTTTTAAACAAATAAAAAGTGATTCAGATGTATACTCCTTACAATGTAGCTGTTGTACTAGATAACAACTCTTAACACTCAAACCGAATTTTAAGTTCTGGAGTAAGCGAACAGTTATAGTACAGCTGTAGCCTCTATCTTTCTCTCATATGGGATTTGATGCTAATCAACTTGATGGTACAATCCCTCCATCGTTTTGCAATCTTTCTTTGCTCTCTATCTTCGGTGCATCGGGCAACCATTTAGTTGGAAGTCTTCCAACAGACATAGGATTAAAGCTACCCAAACTTCAATTCTTTGGAATATTTGGCAACAAGTTTACGGGACTCCTTCCAGTCTCAATTTCCAATTGTTCAGAATTACAAGTCCCCTTTGTAGGAGGTAATCGTTTCCATGGAAAAATAGCAATTGATTTCAGAATGATGCCAAACCTGTTAGGTGTATCTCTAGATGAAAACAATTTTGGAAGTGGGGAACCTGATAATTTGATTTTATTGCCTCCTTGATAAACTGTAGTAATTTGCAACGGTTAGGCTTGGGTAGTAACCAATTAAGAGGGAAGCTACCAGGTTGTGTGGGCAATCTTTCGGCACAGCTTTCTAAACTAGAACTTGATGACAATCTTATATATGGATCCCTTCCTCCATCAATGACGAATCTAGTCAGTCTAGATTTTTTATATCTGCAAAATAATCAATTCCTAGTAATCTTGGGAATCTCCAAAAACTAGAAATACTGGTCCTAGAGGAAAACAGATTAAGTGGTAATATCCCTGAATCTGTTGGGAATCTATCACTCTTGAATAAATTCTCCTTATATAACAACATGTTACAGGGTAAAGTACCAACAAAGTTTGGCAATTGTAGAAATTTGATTCTAGTGGACCTTTCTCTAAATAATCTTACTGGCAGCATACCAAAAGAACTTCTTGGACTTCCATCTCTCTCAATATCACTAACTCTTGCTCGTAACCACTTGTCTGGATCGCTCCCAATAGAAATTGGAAAGCTTCATAGTTTAAGTCAGTTGGATTTGTCCGAGAATGAGTTGGTCGGAGAAATTCCTAGCAGCATAGGTGGCTGCAATAGCCTCGAGTATCTTCAGCTGCAGGGGAACTTCTTTCAGGGTTTGATACCTTCATCATTCGGTTCTTTAACTGGTATCCAATACCTTGATCTTTCCCGTACAACTTGTCTGGTGAAATTCCGAAATTCTTATAGAAATTCTCCTTGAATTATCTTAATTTGTCCTTTAACAACTTTGAGGGCGACGTAATGGGGTTGTCACAAATGCTACTGCCATCTCGGTTAAGGGGAACAAAAAGCTTTGTGGCGGCTCACCTATACTTCAGCTACCTAAATGCAGCATCAAAGAGGGAAAGAGTGGTAAGATGTCTCATGCACTGATAATAGTGATTCCAATTGTTTCCTTGCTTGTTAGTCTCACATTAGTATCATATTGGTTATTATTCCAGCAAAAAAGAAGAAACACACATCAATCAAGCTTGGTAATGAAACAACCATTCATGAAATATTCTTATGAAACCCTCCTCAAGGCAACAAATGGGTTCTCTTCAAAGAGATTGATTGGTATGGGTAGTTTTAGCCGTGTCTACAAAGGGGTCCTTGAAGATGACGGATCAACAGTTGCCGTGTCTACAAAGGGGTCCTTGAAGATGACTAGGAAAAGACCCACAGAAAGGATGTTTCAGAATGGCCTTAGCCTTCATAACTATGCTAGAAAGGCCTTGTCAGAGTGCATCACAGATATTGTAGATCCAATACTTGTTAAGAAAGAGTAAAATGAAACACCGAATCCAACATATGCAAAACAAAGGGTGGAGTGCATGGTTTCAGTGGTCAAGATTGGAATTGCGTGCTCCGTGGAGTCAGCACAAGATAGAATGACTATCTCACATGTTGTTGCTGAGCTGCAACTTATTGGCAACATCAATTTGCAGCATGAAATCATAGTAACGAGGTAAGAAGGCGTGGGTGCTCAATTGTTAGGTTAATTTTTTGCAGAAAATGAGCTGGTCTTCATAATATGATCAGATTCATAAAATTCAGCAGGTCAATTAGATGGACGGGTAGAGGCTTGAATTCATTCTCTTATTTGTTGTCTACGACCTTATTTTCTCAAAATATATTGGATTTAGGAATATGTGATTATGTTTTCAGGTGAGGGAGAAAAAAAGAGTATTGGAAGCACTTTTGGGGCAATCACGAGAAAACATTCTGTGGTGATCGTGGCAAAGGGCAACAAATGTAGTATGTTATTGGCTTTGGATTTTTGGCTATAAGCTATTATTTGGTAACTTGGGATACTTTTGTGTCTTAGTTCTAATATAAGTATAAACCTTTCAGGGGCAGAAAGCGTGGGCACCTCTGTACCTGCCTCTGTTTTATTTAAGTCGTTTTATTTGTACTTGAAAATATGAAACAGGAATCAACAAACACCGATGCAGCATCACCATTATTACCCATCATGAAAATAGCTTTCCCTAAGAAGGAAATAGAGAAAGGAAAACTTCTTCGCTCCGAGAATTAGGGGTATGGTCATGAAGATCAGATACACAACACCACTTCAATTTACTTGATTATATCGAAACAAATTCATATTCAAGGCTTGAGTATAGAGCCAAAAGGAAGAACAATAAAGTGGGTTATGATCCCAAAACCAAAAAGAAATTACAAAGGTGTATAAACTCTTTAATGGTACAGTAAATTACCGTAGACGAAAATCTCCCACGTTCAGCCCCCTTACCAAGTATCTCACACTAGATGAAATCAGGTGCGCACCCAATGTCTCTGCAAAGTTTTCAGAGAGAAAAATGTAAGGCACCCAATGTCAAGTTTAGGGACTAAATTATTGTTTAATCTTATTATAAATTATAATTATAATACTATATGAGAGTTAATGAACGGGCAAATTGCACCTTGGTTACCCATGTTTTGTCAATAGTTGCAAGTTAATATAAATCCCATTAAAAACGTAACTCCCGTTAAAAACTTAACACATGTGCCTCACACATGATTTAAGAGGGGTAAAATAGACATTTTTCATAGCAAATGACTGATAAACGCCAATTTTGGGATACTTGCACCTACCATTCTCTTCTTCTTCTAAAACACCGACCACCACTATGCCCCTATAGTCGATTTACACTCACCGGAGTCTCTGCAATGATCCCTGTTGTGGAATTGATGACCCTCCAACACCCAAGCAATATCCCAAGAAAATAATAGCACCACAAACAAGCACAAGAAATAAAGCACAAGAAAAGACACAGAAATTGTTAACCCAGTTCATCAATATGTTTGACTACGTCTGGGGGCACTACCAAGCCAGGATCTTGCACTATAATATTTTTGTATGAAGTTACAATGAGTTTAGGGGCGGAACTATGCTTTAATATGCACCCAAGAATGAAAAACTAACCCTGGATGGACCAAGGAACCCGAAATTTGGCCTAAAATCCGACCCAGTTTCGACCACCCCCGACACTTGGGCGGTCGCCCACTATAGCCTTGGGCGGTCGCCCAGAAACTGCTCCTGGCGGATGATCAAACTGATAAAGTGGGCAGTCGCCCACCATCACCCTGGGCGGCCGCCCAGAGCATCAGATCCTCCGACGAATTCCTTCCTTTTTTTCCGAAGTCTAGTACCGGTTGTCCTCTATTCCAACAATCTCCCACCTAGAGATCAACCGCATATATAAGTCCCGTATCCGTTCTTCAACTCATCCTTGGTGTCGTCCTAGTGCTGTCCTCGATCATGATAGTGCCATCCTCCTCTCCTATTCTCCAAGCCCCATTGAAGCTATACATAGCTTCAATTTATCAAGGTTTACCACCTTGGTTAACATGTCAGCCGGGTTCTCCGATCCCAATATCTTCCCCAGCCTTAAGATCTTCCTTTCCAAAAGATGCCTGATGTAGTGAAACCTCAGCTCAATGTGCTTCGTCCTAGAATGAAACGCCGGATTCCTAGCCAAATGAATTGCACTCTGACTGTCACTGTAGAGAGCATTCCACTTCGCGTCTTCCCAAGTTCACCCAAGAAGTTCTGCAACCATACCATCTCTTTGCTTGCCTCTGTCACTGCCACATATTCTGCTTCCGCAGTCGACTGAGCCACGATCTTCTGCAATTTAGAAGCCCAGGAGATTGTCGTACCACCCAATGTGAAAACATAACCCGTAGTACTTCTCCTCTTGTCTACATCGCTTGATGCCAAATCCGCATCAACATAACCCGCTAACACGACCTCCTTGCTTTAGAAACATAGAGCCTTACCAGCAGTACCCTTTAAGTAACGCAGGATCCAATTGACCGCTTCCCAATGTTGCTTCCCTGGATTGCCTATGAACCGGATGACTACTCCCACAGCATGTGCAATGTCCGGCCTTGTACACACCATTGCATACATTAGACTCCCCACTGCCGAAGCATATGGAGTCCTCTCCATCTTGTCACGCTCCTCCTTGCCCTTAGGTGAGTCCTTCTCGGATAGCTTGAAGTGCATACCCAATGGTGTCCCTGTTGGCTTCGCCTCTTCCATGCAAAACCTTGCCAAGACTTTCTCAACGTATTCTGCTTGTGAAAGAACCAACTTACCCGACTCCCTATCCCGGTCAATCCGCATGCCCAAGATTTTTCTGGCCTCCTCCAAATCCTTCATCTCGAACCGTTCTGACAACTGAGCCTTCAATCTGTTTACCTCTCTACTGCTAGATCCCGCTATTAGCATGTCATCCACATATAACAGCAAGATTATATACCAGTTGTCCGTGTTCTTGAAGTAGCAACAATGATCCGCCTCACATCTGATAAAATCAATATCGTGCATGAATCCATCGAACTTTCTGTACCACTGCCTAGGAGCTTGTTTAATGCCATACAAGCTCTTAGTCAATCTGTAAACCAGTTCCTCGCTACCCTTCGAAGAGTAACCCTCTGGTTGTACCATGTAAATTTCTTCCTCCAAATCCCCATGAAGAAAGGCCGTCTTTACATCCATCTGTTCCAGCAGCAAATTATCTGCACTACTATACCCAGAACCATTCTGATAGTGGTCATCTTCACAACAGGAGTGAATACCTCGGTGTAGTCAATACCGTATTTCTGCTGAAACCCTTTTACAACCAACCTTGCCTTGTAACGTTTACTGCCGTTTGCTTCCTCCTTGATTCTATAAACCCACTTGTTATGCAATGCCTTCTTCCCCTTTGGTAGTTTATTCAACTCCCAAGTTTTGTTGGCCTTCAATGAGTCCATCTCATCATCCATCGCAGCTTTCCACTTATCACAAAGTGCACTACGAACAGCCTCCGCATAACATTCCGGCTTACCACTATATGTCAACAACAAATTGTAATTTGAAGGAGTATACCTGTCAGGTGATCCACGCAATCTGCTGGATCTACGCAGCGGAATATCCGGTTCTGGAGTATGTGGTTCATCTTCAGTGACCCCCTGACTTTGGTCATCATGAACTGTCCTGCTCCCACCCGAGTTTGGAATATCCACCTCAACAAATTCTGGTTCCGAACTAACCCCTTCAGATGCCCCCTTTCTGTCCTAGTACAATACCTGTTCATTGAATACAACATCTCGACTACGAATAACCTTATGATTTTGGTCATCCCAAAACTTATACCCGAAGTCATCCCCGCCATAACCAATGAACGCACATTTTACAGATTTAGCATCTAACTTAGTTCTATCAACAGAGTCTATATGAACATATGAAACTCAACCAAATATGCGAAGAAAGGACAGATTTACCTGCTTGCCACTCCATGCTTCCTCTGGAATTTCATTCCCCAATGGTACCGATGGTCCCCGATTGATCAAGAAAGCTGTTGTGTCAACTGCATATGCTCAGAACGTCTTCGGAAGCCCACACTTCACAACCTCATACTTCTAGCCCGCTCGTTCAATATCCTGTTCATCCTCTCTGCAACCCCATTGTGTTGTGGTGTGCCCTTTGGAGTCTACTCCATGCGAATGCCATTCGCTGCACAATATTCCTTGAACTCCCCGAGCTCATACTCCCCACCATTATCTGATCTAAAGCATTTAAGCTTAAGTCCCGTCTGATTCTCCACCAAAGCCTTCCACTTCTTAAACACTTCTAATGCCTCATCTTTGTGGTTCAAGAAATAAACCCAGACCTTCCTCGTCGAATCATCAATGAAGGTCATGTAATATGACGCACCACCTAGAGAAGTTACCGGGGCCGGCCCCCACAAATCTGTGTGGACCAAATCCAACTTTGCTTCCCTCAAAGCCCTACCTGTCCTCGAGAAATTACTCCTTGCCTGTTTGCCAAACACACAATCTTCGCAGATCCCCACGTCGACTGTCTTCAAACCCGGTAGTCTTCCCTTTGAGCAAAGTATCTTCATCCCCTTCTCACTCATGTGACCCAATCGACAGTGCCACAAGTCCGTATCACCTTTGGCTGACGCCACCGCGATACTATCCTTGGTGTTATTCGCCAAATACAATGTCCCTTCTTTATTACCCCGAGCGATCTCAGAATCCTCCTTGGTAATAACCCAGTTCCTGCAGCCAAAAGTTACCTTGTAACCTTCTTTATCCAACTGCCCAACTGATAGCAGGTTCTTTTTCAAACCCGGAATGTGTCTGACCCCGTGTAGATGTAAGACCTTCCCGTCCGATGCTCTTATTCTGACATCCCCCTTCCCCTTGATTTCCAAAGGCTCTCCATCCGCCAGATAGACCTTACCGAAATCACCGGAAGTATAATTTTCCATCTCCTTTGCATGCCCGCATGAGTGGAATGATGCCCCTGAATCCAGCACCCATGATTCTAGTGCACTACTAACAATCAGAATCAGTACATCATCACCTTCGACTGTCACATTCACCGATTTATCCCCTCGCATGGGACAATCCTTCTTGTAGTGTCCTAACTCCTTACAATGATAGCATTGAACCGATCCTTTCGCGACCCTTGGTTTGTCTCTGATCTCCACGGCCTTGCCCTTACCACCCACTACGTTTTCCCTTTATTCAGTTCTCCCTTTATTGCTAGTACCCGGCCTTCCCTTGCTAGTAGTAGCTAAGGCCGATCCCGAAGTAGACGATGTCCCCAACTTCTTCATACGATTTTCCTCGCCGAACAGAAAGTCTTTAACATCATCATACTTCAATTTGTTCTTACCCGCTGAAGCATTGATCGCTATCACCGTTCCGCTCCAACTTCCTGGTAAAGACGCTAGCAACAAACACGCATGAACCTCATCATCAAACGTAATATCCACCGCAGTCAATGAGTCTATAACATCCATAAACTCATCGATGTGTTTAGCTAAGGATCCTCCCTCTTGCATCTTGAGACTACCCATCTTGCGTATCAAATCAACCTTGTTTGCAGCAGATGGAGTTTCAAATCTCTCAGTAAGATAATCCAATAGCTCCTTTGTGGTTTTTGCCTTCTTGGTAGTCTTCGCGATCCACTTTGACAAAGTAGATCTGACCACCCCTAGGGCTTTCCGATCCATGAGATCCAAATCTTCCTGCTTTTCTCCTTCCGGCTTGACTCCCTTTAGAGGCTTATAGAGATCTTTGTTGTACAAGAGATCCTCTATTTGCATCCTCCAAAACCCGTAGTCAGACCCATCGAATTTCTCCACCGCTTGTTTATCCTTGCCTATTCTTGATTGCTTGAACAAACCCTAATCGCCCTATAACCCGGAATGATAAACCAGATCTCTAGATACCAGTTGTTGTGGAATTGACCCTCCAACACCCAAGCAATATCCCAAGAAAATAATAGCACCACAAACAAGCACAAGAAATAAAGCACAAGAAAAGACACATAAATTGTTAACCCAGTTCGTCAATATGTTTGACTACGTCTGGGGGCACTACCAAGCTAGGATCTTGCACTATAATATGTTTGTATAAAGTTACAATGAGTTTAGGGGCGGAACTATGCTTTAATATGCACCCAAGAATGAAAACCTAACCCTAGATGGACCAAGAAACCCGAAATTTGGCCTAAAATCCGACCCAGTTTCGACCACCCCCGACACTTGGGCGGTCGCCCACTATAGCCTTAGGAGATCGCCCAGAAACTGCTCCTGGCGGATGAATAAACTGATAAAGTGGGCGGTCACCCACCATCACCCTGGGCGGCCGCCCAGAGCATCAGATCCTCCGACGAATTTCTTCCTTTTTTCTCCGAAGTCTAATACCGGTTGGTCCTCTATTCCAACAATCCCAACATCGGTGGCCTCTTCATCAGTCGTCCATTTTAGTTGCGGGCCAAGCGCCGACGAGCATCTCATGACCCTCAATTACCGGTTGCTGCACTCTGACTCCAACTATCGTTCCGAAATTGGCGTTCTTGCTCCTGTTATCCACTCCAGAGCCGACAAAATTAGATTGCCCCTTCTCAGTTATGTCCCACAACAACGCTGCAAACCGACACTCCTCCATCATCCCTGCTGCAGCAGGTCGATTAACCTAACTCCAACCTATCACAAAAGATGCCCCTTTCTGAACTTTTTCTCCAATGCTTGTTCATTTGGGACGCAATTCAAAGTGCCATTTTTGTTGGGGCTACCTATAATTGCTTTATAAAATCCTAATGGTATTAAGATGGGATGAGCGGTAATTGCCTTTGTTTGAGTTCGTTCCTATTTTCTTAAATTTTGCAATGGGGACATTGATTAGTCCATGTTTGGAATGGAGCACCTTTATGTGCTATAACAACACCATTTAGATCCAGATTCGAGTTTTATTTGAATATTTATTTCCACCATGCGTAGTGTGTAAGGGATGAGGAGGAGGAAAGCAATACACTAGTCGGAGTGGAGAAAGTGGGGTTTTTATATGGGGGAAACGATGAACGACGTTTACGTTTTTTCAATCCCGGTTCTTCAATTTCTCACTCTAGATTAATTCCAAAAAAAAAAATCACCCCAGATTTTTCAATTTATTAAACATACATTTGCTATTATGATGGGAAAGGTCCATTTTACCCCTCTAAAATCATGTGCGAGGCACATGTGTTAAGTTTTTAACGAGAGTTATGTTTTTAATGGAATTTATATTAACTTGCAACAAAACGACAAACATGACTATGAGGTTGCAACTTTTACACTGTTGGGAACCCAATTGCAACTATTGGCAAAACATGAGTAACAAAGTTGCAATTTGCCCGTTAATGAACAATAACACATAACAAAATATTACTCCCTCTTTCGCAGAATAAATGTCATAGTTGACAAGTCAATGTTTTTAACCTTTTAATTATGTTTCCTTGTTTGCCCCAATCTATTCATAAAGGTGGAGTAGTACTTCCCATCACATTTCATTGGTTGTGTCTATTAACATAGATAGTATAGGAAGATCACCATAATTCATATCCTATTTTTAGTAATGCGACATATATTTTGGGACAAACCAAACTAGAAAGTAGGACATTTATTCGGGGAGAGAGGGAGTATAAAATGAACGCAAAATCTTGGGAAAAACGCGTTTTTCCAAACGCTTAGGAAAAACGTGTTTTAAAAAAAACGCGGTGGCATTTTTGTAAATAATCAGAACTTCTCAACGGTTCTAGATATCAATATAAAGGCTTCTGGATATGAGATTGATAGCCAGAACCATTGAAAGTGATAGCCAGATAGGTCCTGGATATCAATATAAAGCCTTCTGGATATGAGATTGATAGCAGAACCTTTGAAATTGATAGCCAGAACCTTTGAAAGTGATAGCCAGAAGGGTTCTGGATATCAATATTAAGCCTTCTGGATATGAGATTGATAGCCAGATCCTTTGAAAGTGATAGCCAGAAAGGTCCTGGATATCAGTATAAAGCCTTCTGGATATCAATTTAAAGTTTTCTGGAGGTTTTGAAAAACACGTTTTTCCTAACCATTAGCAAAAACGCGTTTTACAAGAGACCGACTCTAAAATGAATGTTGAACAGAAAAGGCATTTTAGCACAATTAATAGCAATGGTTAAAAGGTCAGGTCAACTGAAGGCAGAAACGCTTAATAAGATGTTAGGAGATTGAGAGATATACTCAATCTCCAAATCAAATAAAGAAAATTTAGTTACCTAGTCAACCTACAATAATTACCTAATTATGAGTATTTGTTAGGAGATTGAGAGATATACTCAATATCCAAATGAAATAAAGAGTATTTAGTTGCCTAGTCAAATAAGAATAGTTACAGTTAGGAGGATTTATAATTAGAATTAGATGGTTATTAGATTTAGTAGATCTCTTAGAATCCTCAGCAATCTCCTAACAGTATTTACAATTAGAATTAGATTGTTATTAGTGTAAAAAAAAAAAAATCAATATTACATGAATATTATTTGATATTTCTGTTTATTATTCATCTATGTTATATATGTACTCCTTCCTTCCCAGCAAAAGTGTCACTTATTTTCCTTTTAGTCCGTCTCAGCATAAGTGTCACTACCCAAAATGGCAAACTTTTAATACTTTTATATTCAACCAACCCCACTATTTAATCCCACTCATTCTCTCTCTTCATTTTCCACCACTCATTTTGTTAGTAAATCAGACCCAAGAGATAGAAAATAATAATTAACACAAGAAATAACAAGACAGAATTTACGTGGTTCACCAATCTCTATTGGCTACCTCCACGGGCAAAGGGAAACAGTTATTATTATGGCGGAGAAACAATTACAAGAATATGATCACACTAATCTATGTTTGCATGAACTTTGATCACATAGTTCCTAGCTATGCAAAACCCTAGATCTAGAATTATTGATCTCTCTCACTTTCTGAATAAAATAAGGTACTCAATTAAATTAGGACGGAGGGAGTATAATATATATTCGTATACCCATATACCTCACCTAAAATAATTCGGATACTGAGTACTAGTGTCATATTCCAACTTGGACTCTTGCTGCCAATCAATGACGACTCTTGCTGCCAATCAATGACCAAATTAAACTGAAAACCAAAGCCCATCACGTTCGGCCCATGATACTCCTTGGCGAGAATTACAGAGATAATGTGCGCCCACCCAATGTGCTCGCATGATTTCTTTGTTCCATTTTACTCCTTCTGTCTCGGAATTATGAACTTGATAATTTAACCCATTTAAATTTACGTCCCAAAATTCAAAGGCATTAAACTTAACAATCTCCACCTTGACTTTGAATCTCCCCTAATAATTCAAATGCACGAGATTTCCGACATAGCCTCCACCTTGAGCCACATCCCTCGTACCAGATTTTTCAACCTTTGCCTCAGTTCTGTCTTTCGTCAAAGACACTAGATTTTGTGCACCATGTATCTTCAAGACACCCAGAATTTGCCTCACCAGACAAACAACTTTGTCCTCTAGACAATCAGATTTTCTGCATGCAATGTATCTCACCAGACACCCAGGCGTGCACCTACGGGCACTCAGAATCGCCCCAACGGGCGACTAACAGTCATTCAATTGTGGCCCATCCAGTCGACATTGGATCATGCCAACCATGACTGATAAAACCGGTGTGTGTCGATCTTCTAGCCGTGGCTTGCCCAGTTCACTCCGGCCTAGAGTAAAATGATGCTCCACCTGCTCGTCAACACCCTCACCAATCTCAGAACCTTGGAGGATGAACAAGGAACCTTTTCTTTCTCCCTTCAGAATCACATCTGAACCTTTGTAGACATCTAGAACTCCACCTTCACCCTTGAAACTGTATCCCTTCTTGTCCAAACGACTAAGTGATATCAGATTCTTTGCTACTTGTGGAACGTGTCTTACCTTGTTCAATGTGAGAGTTTTATCACCAGAAGTTCTCACCCTTACAGAGCTCATGCCAACTACCTCGCAGTCCGATCCATTAGCCATATAAATACGGTCTCCATCTTTCTGCTCGTATGTTGTAAACTGCTCCTTGCGCGAACACATGTGATAAGATGCTCCCGAATCTAGAACCCATGCAACTTCCTTGCTTGTTTCTTCTTCGGTCACCAGGGCATAATCACAATCCTCATCAAAATTGTCACTGCTTGCCACCGCAGCAGTCGACTCAGATTTCTGCTGCTCTCTCTTCTTCTTGGGACAGTCGGTCTTCCAATGCCCCTTCTCCTTGCAATAACTACAGATATCTCCCGGTCTCGGACCCCGTCTAGAACCTCCGCTCCTTCGACCATGCCCTTTGCTGCCTTCCGCAGTCAAACCTGATGACTGAGATTCTGTACTAGTACCACTCGCCTTTCGGCGGAGTTCTCTAGTCTTCAGACCAGACTTTACTTGCTCCAGAGTAATTGTCTCTTTGATCAAGCATGAATCAACATATGATTCATATGACAACGGTAGAGATATCAACAGAATTAGAGCAGCATCCTCATCATCAATTTTCACCTCTATATTACGCAATTCAAGTAATAAAGCAGAAAATCGATCTAGATGATCCTTAATAGGCGTACCTTCAGACATATGGAAAGTGAATAGCTTCTTCTTCATATAGAGCTTGTTGGTTAGAGACTTCGTCAAATACATCTTCTCTAACGTCAGCCACAAGCCTCCCGCTGTTTCTTGATTAGCTACTTCCGCTAAGATCTCATCATCAAGACTCATGATAATCATTGAATGAGCTTTCTCATCCAATACTACCATGTCTGCAGCCTTCTTCGAATCCTCTGCTGTGGGAACGACCTCTGCCTTACCTTTTGGATCCTTGTGATCCCTGATTGCAGTAGCCACTAGAGCCCACAAACTTTGTCTTCGCAACATGGCTCTCATCTTGATCTTCCATAAACTGAAACTGTTCTTCCCATCAAACTTGTCGATTTTCTGATCCATCCCGGAATCCATCTCTTTCTATTGCAGCGGAATGCCCTGATCTTCCTTGACTAACTAGGCTCTGATACCACTTGTTAGTAAATCAGACCCAAGAGATAGAAAATAATAATTAACACAAGAAATAACAAGACAGAATTTACGTGGTTCACCAATCTCTATTGGCTACCTCCACGGGCAAAGGGAAACAGATATTATTATGGCGGAGAAACAATTACAAGAATATGATCACACTAATCTATGTTTGCATGAACTTTGATCACATAGTTCCTAGCTATGCAAAACCCTAGATCTAGAATTATTGATCTCTCTCACTTTCTGAATAAAATAAGGTACTCAATTAAATTAGGACGGAGGGAGTATAATATATATTCGTATACCCATATACCTCACCTAAAATAATTCGGATACCGAGTACTAGTGTCATATTCCAACTTGGACTCTTGCTGCCAATCAATGACCAAATTAAACTGAAAACCAAAGCCCATCACGTTCGGCCCATGATACTCCTTGGCGAGAATTACAGAGATAATGTGCGCCCACCCAATGTGCTCGCATGATTTCTTTGTTCCATTTTACTCCTTCTGTCTCGGAATTATGAACTTGATAATTTAACCCATTTAAATTTACGTCCCAAAATTCAAAGGCATTAAACTTAACACATTTTATTCAACCAACACTACTATTTACCCCACTCATTCTCTCTCTTCATTTTCTACCACACATCTACTACCTTTTCTTAATCTCCGTGTCCTAAAAGTTTGTGACACTTCTGCTGGGACGGAGGGAGTATATACTTACTGAGGGTTCTATATGTAAATACCTAAATAGGCTGGGCTTTATTTGTAACTGTATATAATTCTCTCATATATATTACAGAGACTTCCAGGGCTGATTAGAACGCCCTTTTGTTTTCCTCTCGTGTCTTAGTGTTCTCTACAACAAGCTTCAACTTGCACCTGTGTCGCTTAGCTTGAGAGGGGGGGGGGTGTAAACACTCATGGTACACCCACTAGTAACGTGCCAGCCAAGAAGTAATTCTTGGTAGTCTTGGCACTATATTCACTAGTTGTTGTAATTGATTAGGAGATCTATTTGTATAGGTGGATTATCTTTGTTAATATTTGGTTCTATCTCTATCCATATTGAGAGACTTAAGAAGAGGACTCTATGTACACGAATGAAACTGATAGCCTTGGCCTGCTGGTTATCAAGTCAAAGACTTTTTTGCTTATGCATCTTCGGTAATTATGTTTGGTAAAAAAAATTGTGCCTCAACTCAAGTAGAAAACTTTCACGGGCTTAGAAAACTTACAGTAGACAAAAATCTCCCACGTTTAGTCCCCATACCAAATGTCCCACACTAGCTGAAATCAAGTGCGCACCCTGCTTGTAAAGTTGGAGAAAAATGTAAGTGACTCGAACTGTAAAAGAACTGAATTATGTTTACACCATCATAGATATTTTCAATAACAATATATTTTGATTTTTATTAGAATAATCAAATTAGACTAAAATTATTGCTCAAAGTGCATTCGAAACAACAAAATAAAATAAAATTAAGAACATCATATGGGACGGAGGGAGTAGTATTTAACAACCTTTTTGTTGAAGAAGCTATGGTTTATCGGAATTGATAGAAATCAACTCCATTGTTTATATGAATTTAGTTATATTGCCTCCTTGGTGAAGTGTAGTAATAAGAAAAACCTAATTTCAGAGGTTAAATTAATTGGAAGGCATTGATTTCTCAATTATTTCTTGTCAAGCTATTCGGCTTTGAATTGATGATTTTATTAGATAGGCAAGTTTATCACTTGTATCTTCTTCTTTTAGAGGTGGACTATTGTGAAACCGTCTCACGCCGTGAGACGGCTCACAGCCGAGCCAGCCAAGCCAATTTTTTATTTTTTGCCCTCCAACCTTTTTTTCCCTTGTCATTTTTTGCTTGACAGCAAAAGTAACAATTTTTATAAAGAAATGTATCACTTTTTTCTCATATGTAACACTTTTTTTTTTCAAAAATTTACCACAATTTTGCTGAAATAGATTAAAGAAAACATAAGATTGACAACTAAACTAATGTTACATTTTATAATATATGAACGTAACCTTTTTTTTTTTCGATTGTAACACTTTTCTAGGGTTTTACATTCAATTGAAATGCAAAACCGATTATATACATGATTTTTTACTCTTTTTTTTTTTAAAAAAAAGTAACATTTAACCTATAAACTGTTACATTCATCTATATAGCATATTACAATTATATATGCACTGTGTTACATTCAATTATTACTTTTTCTAACCAAAAAAACTATTTATATCATTTTGTGAAATTGTTGTTACATCTTACAATGTGTTACTTTTTTAAGACCAAACTGTTACTTTCTTCATAAGAATGTGTTACATCTCAGGAGACGAGCAACACAAATTTTTTTGTGTTAAAAAATATTTTTTTTTAAAAAAAAATCAAACTATATCATGACCTATCTAGTTTTATTCGTCTCGTCAAGACGAACACACCGGTATTTTTAGATTTTTTTTTCGACTTCAAAATCACAAAATATTGCATTTTAAAATTATGGGAAGTTTTTTTTAAAATGTGCGCCAAGTGTCGCGCGCTGGGAGGACAAATGACAAGCTTGGGCAGGTTATGGGTTTGACCCATGGAGGATCCGTCTCACCATGTGAAACGGTCTCACATGAGTGTTTGTCTTTCTTTTAATACAATCTTCTATTTTACCACCAAAATATATACTCCCTCCATTTCATGTGAATTGAGACAAAAAAAATGGGCACAATAATTAAGAGAAAGTAGTGAATGTGTCGTGGAAAATGAAGAGAGAGAATGAGTGGGGTAAATAGTAGTGTTGGTTGGATAAAATGAGTGATGGAAAATGAAGAGAGATAATTAGTGGGGTTAAATTGGTAGGGTTGTGTGAATATAAAATATTAAAAAGTTTGCCATTTCTAGCAGTCTCAATTGAGGTGAAACGGACGAAAAAGGAAACAAGTCTCAATTCACATGAAACGGAGGAGTATATATATATATATATATATATATATATATATATAATACTCCCTCTGTCTCAGAAAGATAGGCCTTGTTTTTTCGTTGTTACTACGAGGGAACTTTGAGTAATTATAAAGGCTACTTATAATTATGTTAATGTGAATCTAAAAATTGGTATTAATAGTATTTATAATGGTGTATCAAGAACAATTTCAAAAATTTCATTAGAATAATTAAAAGTAGTCTTAATCAGTTCTCAAAGTTGCTTCGTAATAACCATAAAAATAAGGGGACTATCATTATGAGACAGAGGGAGTATATTTTAAAAAAAAAAAATGATAAACTGGAATACTCTGGAGTCTGAACCAACAGGTGTTCATTTATAGGCAGGCTATGATGCCTCTCCTAACATTACTACTATTAAATTAGAATTAGGCTAATACGAACAGGACTACTATAACACTATTAGTTATAAAAGTCAAAAGTTACCTTGGAGTTGAAAGCTTTTACATGTTCCTTACATAATAAAATTTCTTTTTTCATCAAAAAAAAAAAAAAAAAAACGGATATCATTTATGGAAATAACAAAATAACGCTATTAATCATGGGGTGTTGTTATACACACCCGAAAAATTAATTAATACACCCGTAAGTAACTTGAAATTTTAAATGGTACAACACTGTAATGCACAGTTACAGGTGTATTCATTAATTTTACGTGTGTGTATAACAACCCCCTTAATCATGTGATAGAAAAACTATCCCTATCTTATACTCCCTCCGTCCCAGAGTAAGAGTCTCATTTTCCTTTTTGGTCCGTCCCAGAGTAAGAGTTCCATTCCTAAAATGGCAAAAAATCTTTACTATTCACCCCACTCATTCTCTCTCCTATTTTACTTTTATACACACATCACCAATCAATTCACTATTCTCTCCCACTCATTCTCTCTCATAGTTTACTTTTACACTCACAACATTTACATCGCATCCAATATTTATTAATAAGCGTGCAAATGAGGAGTAGGACACTTACTCCGGGACGGAGGGAGTAAAAATTAAAAGATAACTAAACAACTATGGACTCTACGAAACTACTACCTCTGTCCCTAAATGAGTGTCCAAATTTTATTTTAAGGACATCTGAAAATGTCAATTTTTTTTGTACATTTTGGTGGCAAAGATTTTGTTATCTTCTTTCCAAACATTTAGTTTTGCACGTATAAAGAGACCCGTAAAAAAAAATTTCGAAAAAATTATTTAAGGATAAAGTTATGCTAAAAAAAAGACACTCATTTTGGGATAAAGTTTTTTTGAAAATGGTCGCTCATTTAGAGATAGAGGGAGTATTTTTTATCAAAAATTCCAATCTACGCCTCAATCAGCCAGAGAAACCCATAATCCCTTTGAAATTATATACATATCCCGTTTTTGTTCGTTCTCCCTCCGTCATGTTCAACCGATGAAATCGAAAAAATGCAATCAACCTCATAAAAATTGAGAAAAACTTCATCGAATGACAATAAATTGAAAAGTTAAAAATCAAAAATTTCAAAAGTAAAACAACGAAAACAGAGATATGGAAACAATGAGCTATGATTTACCGGGATGAGGCGTGGTGTTGGTGCTGCTTCCACTTTCAAGGAAAAGACGCTGGGAAAAAAATTGTACGCATCAGGGCTTTGTCTCTTGAACTTCCAGATTTTTAAAAGAGTGTTTGAGAATTTGGGAATGTGTAGTTGTGTGTGTGATAAATGGAATTTTAAGTCAAGATTATTTAAACCGTTTTCTTTCCCTTTATCCCAACTTCCATTCCATCATATTCATCTTCTTAAAGAAATCTTCAATCTTCTTTTCACTTTCTCAACAACACAATTCTTTTGTAATTTCATTGTGTTGTTGATTGTAATTTCATTTTCTTTGCAATTTTGTAGGTTTCAATTAAAATCAAATTAGAGACGGAGCGATGATGCAATCCACATTGCTTTATTTCATCGACTACAAGTAATCAAGGTTGTCTCGTTATCGATTCTCTCGTGCAATCGCACTGTCTTACTGTCTGTTGTATTATATGTTTACTCCCTGTAGGGACCGCGACCACCACCACCTCTTTCCCACATTAGTATGATATTGTCTGTTTTGGGCCTAGCCCGCACGGATTTGTTTTTGGGAACTTCCCAAAAGGCCTCATACTAATGAAGTGGGTGGGTTCTATTATATACCTTGCAATGATTTCCTCAATTCCCGATGTGGGACTTTGGGTTGCACCCCAACAATCTTCCCCTTAAACCAAGGACCATCCAGCGAAAGCTTGTACCAACCGTCCGCCGCCCGCAGTTGCAAGACTTCATTCGCAATGTCGCACACAAGGGGAACCCCACCAATATAAAGCACACACACGGTCCACCCGGTTAGGAACATCCGAACCATGGCTCTGATACCACTTGTAGGGACCGTAACCATCACCACCATTTTCCCACATTAGTATGATATTGTCCGCTTTGGGCTTAACCAGCACGAATTTGCTTTTGGAAACTTCCCAAAAAGCCTCATACTAATGAAGTGGATGGGTGCTATTATATACCTTGCAATGATTTCCTTAATTGCCGATATGGGATTTTGGGTTGCACCCCAACACTCCCCTTTGTCGAGTGTGTTAGCGAAGTGACTTTGAAACATAAGTCATATTAGAGAAGAAGACAAAGAAGGAGAAATTTGGGCGGTGCACGAGTTGTGCAAAGTAGTTTGCCCCAAGCGACTAAAGGAGCGCGCCCAAGAATATGTGACTTGAAAAACTTGGTCACGACTCGGGCCAATATGCATGAGTCGTGCAATAGCGGATTTGGCCGGTTTTGCGCAAAATAGAGAAAAACGTGCGGGACTTATTAGTTCCCTATGGGAGTTGTATTTTGGGACTCCTATTGTCTTCAGGGTTAGGTCACTAATAGTATAAATACTAGTTGAATAACTAGTAGTCTACATAACATTAAAAGTAAGAGAGAGAGATGAATAATTCTAGATCTAGGGTTTGCACAGTTAGGAATTTTGTGGTCAAAATTCGTGCAACATAGATCAGTGTGATCATCAGATTCTCATCTGTAATTATTTCTCCATCCATATTAATAATATATATTCTCCTTTTTCCCGGGAAAGTAGCTAATAGGTTGTTGGTGAACCACGTAAAATTACGTGTTCTTATTTTGTCGATTTGTGCTCATTATTATCTCTTGGCCTGATTTACTAACAAGTGACACCAGAGTCTGTTTAGTTGAGACCGATCAGGGCATTCTGCTGCAGTAGCAGACATGCATTCCGATGGACCAGAAAGTTGACAAGTTTGATGGGAAGAACAGTTTCAGTTTATGGCACATCAAGATGAGGGGCATGTTGTGAAGTCAAAGCTTGTGGGCTTCAGTGACTGCTGCAATCAGAGATCAGAAGGATACAAAAGGCAAGGCAGAAGTCGTTCCTACCGCTGAAGATTTTAAGAAGGCTGCAGACATGTTAGTGTTGGATAAGAAGGCTCATTCACAGATTATCATGTGTCTTGATGATGATATCCTAGCAGATGTTGCAGATCAGGAAACAACAGTAGGCTTGTGGCTGACGTTAGAGAAGATGTTCTTGACGAAGTCTCTAACAAACAAGCTCTACATGAAAAAGATATTATTTACTTTCCATATGTCTTATTGTACGCCTATTAAGGATCACCTAGATCGATTTTCTGCATTATCACTTGAATTGCGTAATATAGAGGTTAAAATTGATGATGAAGATGTTGCTCTAATTTTGTTGGTGTCTCTATCAATTTCGTATAGTCATATGTTAATTCATGTATAAATAAAGAGACGATTACTCTGAAGCAAGTAAAATTTGGTCTGAAGACTAGATAACCGCACCGAAAAAGGCTAGTGGTGCTAATACAAAATCTCAATAATCAAGTTTGGGTGCAAAAAGCAGCAGGGGCATGGTAGGAGAAACAATGGTTCTTCTAGGAGGAGTCCAAGACCTAGAGATATCTGTAATTATTTCAAGAAGAAGGGTCACGGGAAATCTGACTGTCCCAAGAAGAAGAGAGCAGCAGGGAAAATCTGAGTCGACTGCTGGGACGGCAAGCAGTGACAATCTGGATGAGGATTGTGATTATTCACTAGTGACTGAAGAAGAAAAAGCATGCAGGGAGGATGCATGGGTTCTAGATTCGGGGGCTTCGTATCACATGTGTTCGCGCAAGGAGAAGTTTAAAACTTATGAGGAGAAAGCTGGGGCTATATTCATATGGCTAATGGATCTGTTTGCAGGGTAGTTGGCATGGGCGTGAGAACTTCGAGTGATAAATTTATCACATTGAACAAGGTTAGACATGCTCCATGAGTAACGAAGAATCTGATATCCCTTAGTCGGTTGGACAAGAAGTGGTATAGTTTCAAAGGTGAAGGTGGTGTTTTGAGTGTCAGCAAGGGTTCAGATGAGATTCTGACTGGTGAAAAACAGGGTTCCTTGTACATCCTCCAATGTACTACAAGTTCTGATATGGGTAATAGACATGGCCAACTGAGAACCGTACCCGTGACAACCCGCACCCATATTTTAACCGTTGAAACCGCAAATGTGGACAACCCGTTAACCGTCCTAACCGTACCCGTCAATAATGCTTCCGCCAATAAACGAAGAATCTGATATCCCTTACTAGGGATGGAAATTCGCCTGAACCCGATCCGAACCCGAGGGTGATCCGCCCCGCAAAAATAGGGTTAGGGTCGCATTTTTTATAACCCGCGCGGGCTCGGGTCGGGCTCGGGTTTAAGTGCTAACCCGACCCTACCCGACCCGACCCACACATGTATTAATATCCTTCCTAGTTTCATATCAGCCCTTCTATTCTTACCAATTTACAAAATAATCCAACTATATAAAGGACATTTAGGGTTTCATTTCATTTATCAGTTTTACACTTTTACAGAAATCATAATCACAATGCCGCCGCTTGCGTTGTTCGTGTTGAAAGAAGAGTCGACGCCGTCGATCGTTCCTGCCGTCGCCGTCGATCATTCCTGCTGTCGTCGTCGATCGTTCCTGCCTTCGCCGTCGTTCGTTCCTGCCTTCGCCGTCGATCGTTCCTTCGTGCTGTCGCCGTCTCTCCCTCGGTCCGTCCCTCTCTCTCCCTCGGTCGATTTCTACCTTTTACTTCAAGATTTTTCTTCAATTTTGTAAATATTGAAGAAGTTATTACCAATTTGAAACAAAATATCATTGTTTAATTGAGAAATTTATGCTTTTCTGGTGCTGTGGTTCTAGTTCTAGTTTTGTTCTAGTTCATTGCTATTACATTAGGCCAAAGGAAAGGAAGGGCGGGGCGGGCACGGGTTTGATAAAGCTCGGGGCGGGGTGGGTGCGGGTGAAAGGTTAATTCCCACGGATCGGGTTCGGTTTAAGGCAAACCCGCCCAACCGTACAACCGTGGATCATATAATCCTTCCGCCAATAAACGGTCAATTTCTTTGTTAAAGTGCAGATGTGGAAGGAGGACATCACCATTCTTGCTTACGTAGAACAATTGCATCATACTCCCTCCGTCCCAGCACAAGTGAGACTTCTTTCTCTTTTAGGACGTCCCACTAAAAGTGAGACTGCCCAAAAATGGAAATATTTCAACTCCACTCATTCTCTCTCTTTATTTTCCACCACTCAATTTATTCAACCCACACTACTATTTATCCCACTCATTCTCTCTCTTCATTTTCCACCACTCAATTTATCCAACTAACACTATTATTTACTCCACTTATTCTCTCTCTTCATTTTCTACCACACATTTACTAGTTTGTCTTTATTATTGTGCAAACACCTCTAGTCCTACTTGTGCTGGGATGGAGGGAGTATATGTTTGCGGACATGGAATCGCTAGGGGTAGAAGTACAAAATTTTTAAATGTTGATCCTCGATAATAAATTGTTTCTATATTTGTTTTAATAATAAATATTTTGTGTTTAAAAAAGAATCTATACAATACTCCCTCCGTCCCAGAGTAAGAGTTCTACTTTCTATTTTGGTACGTCCTAAAGTAAGAGTCTCATTCCTAAAATGGCACGGAATCTTTACTATTCATCCCACTCATTCGCTCTCATACTTTACTTTTATACTCACAACACCAATCAATTTACTATTCCCTCTCACTCATTCTCTCTCTCTTACTTTACTTTTACACTCACAACACTTAAATCACTTTCATTATTTCTTAATCTCCGTGCATTTGAGAGATAGGACTCTTACTTTGGGACGGAGGTAGTTTATATATTTTTTTAACAACACACATATATTACAAATCACAGAAAAGTTAGTTTACAACAAAGTTTCACACTGATAACCTGTTGGTCCCAGAGGGCAACAAGGGTATAGAACCGCTAGAGGGGGGGTGAATAGCGGTCCAAACTTTTTCGTAAAATACCCTTAAAAATCAACCGAGTACTAATCAGTTTAGTCAACTGCGGTTTAAAGCACTTAAACCAAACTGATAAAATGCACAGCGGAGTTTTGCGGTATGGCCAAACTGATAGTTAAAGAGTTGGGCGGTTTGACTCGGGTTGAAAACACTATGATGCAACGGATAGATCAAATTGAAGATCAACGAAAAACACAATTCACTTTTCAAGTCATTTCGTATATGGATTCAAGTTAAAGACCACAAACAGAAAAGTAAATAATAAGACAGAAAAGGAAAGATCAAACACACAATTTGAAGATGTTCGTTCTTGAATGAACTACGTCCTCTACCTAGATGGTTAATCTAGGATTTTCTAATAGCTACTAGACTTGTATTAATTAGAGGAGGTTTTACAAGATGATTCTAAACTCTAATCAAACAATCTAACCAATAAAGCTATGAAAAATCAACCGGTGTATTCGAAGTATATAATCTATGTAATTATATAAATCGGGTGTGTGTGTGGAAAGAAGTCAAATGCTTTAAGTATCTAAATGATGGTTTGAGCAAATGAAGAACTTTCGGTGTAAAGGCTGAGTATGGAATGGTTGATGGCTTGAAGCTTGATGAAGGAATTCTGGGTTTGCTAAGGAGATGGTTGAAGGTTTGAATATCTGGGTAACAATCTTCAAAGAAAAATGGAATACTTGGGAATAAATCTCTTGAAGCTCAGCAACCTTCATTGTTGAGAAATGAAAGCTATTTATAGGCAGTGCACCCTTGTGACCGTTGGGTAAAGATTTGAATCAAATCTGAAGGGTACAGTGCTGTTGAATTCCCATTGGTTGAGCTGTCATTGTCGTCCTTTGTTTTGTCTTGTAGTCCTAGGTAGTTGTAGCACCACTACCTGACACCTGACATCCGTCCTTTGTTGCAGAAAGGACTAACGGTAAACAATTCAAATTGCTTGGACAAGACCGACATTCCTTGCAGTAACTCCAAGTTAACTTAGAGTTATTGACATGACATAAAATATTCCTTTACGGTTGAAAAGAGAATATTTGTCTAAGGAATAAATGACTTCTCTTGAATTCTTCATTAACTGATCGGCGGTTCCACCAGGCATAGGAGTGGTTCCGAGGATGAACTTGATGTGCGGTTTCATAAGAAACTGAAGCACGCGGTTACATGATTGCGGTTCCATCAAGTGTCATCAGCGGTTCCAAGAGAGACTTGAAGAATAGTTTCATCAAAACCACAGAATGCGGTTTGATGAAAAATAAGCGACTCCATGCTGGCGGTTCTTAGATAGCCCGAATGTGGTTTTAAGATCTAAACCGCTAATCTAACCGAACTCAATACTCAGCCTAGACAAATAAAAATCTAGAAATGGACTTGTCTAAATATTGAAGTATAACTTCATTACATGCTGTCCTAAAGTCCATAAAAAGACACGTGGCATGGATCAATCAAATTAAGCGGGTGTACTAACAATGAATCCTAACAATCTCCCCCTATTTGATTGATGCCATTACTACACTATGATAAAGCAAAACATTGTACTTGGTAAAAACATGTCCGAAATGAATTTTCGTGAAATTGCATGTTCCAAGTCAATGCACACACTATGCTACATCATAGATTTCTTCTATCAAAAATAAAGGAAATGAGGAATAGATAGATAATAAATTCATTCAGATGCATATAAAAGGATATGATGTTGAAGATCAGATATGCATGTTTAAACTGAATGTTTAAAACAAAATGCACTTTTAAAAAATATTTTCATGATGAATGAAGTGCATGAGGTTTTAAAAATATAAGCATTGTTTCACAAACAAGCAGTTTGAATAAACAAGGTTTTGAAACACAATGCCATGCAATCATAACAAGGTTTTGAAACACAATGCCATGCAATCATAAGGTTTTGAACTTACAGAGTACATGAATTATAAAAGAGCAAAAATACTAAGATAAAAATCTAGTCTACTTCATCACCGGCGGCAGGGGCTCTAACTTCTTCAGCATTGTCTTCAATATTTTCCTGCGCGGCTTGAGCATCAACAACAGCTTGATTATGAGCGGCTTGATCAACACCGGCATTGTCGGTTTGAACAACATTTCCTGAGCCGAAGGCAAGAGCGGTTTCAAAGACGAAATCTGCTGCACGAAGCCGAACCTCTGTTGGTTCATTGATTCGTTTTTTGTTGGGTTTCCAAGTAACATGCGCAGCGGAATATAACAATTAAAATTTTAAGAAAACCCAAAGCCATGGATCCGTTCATATGATTAAATCAAATACAACAAGATGAATAGAGGAATAACTAACCCTTGATGGCTATGAATTTTCTCTTGATCTTTGGTGGAGAAACTTGAAGACTTGATCACGATCACAAAGCTTGAACACGAACTTTGAAGATGATGATTTTCACCCTCTAGCGGTATCCACACTTCGAACGAATATCAAAGGAGCTTCTTTGATCTTGGTTGCTAGACCAATAATTGTAAAACACGCTTTCACAATTTAATAAAGAACTATATGGAATTTATTTTGTGAATTATTTTGTTCCTCAATCAATGATATCTTAGAACAAAATAAAATCTCTCTCAAACTCTTTGAGACTCACAAAAGCACTTGTTGACATGGTCTGGCCGAATTGGTGTTTTTATACACAATTAAGACCTATTCCAAATAGGTAACTTGTGTCAAAAACCATTCCTAATCGAATTAGGAAATTCCAAACCGGCATACCGGGCGCCCGCCTGGTACCCCCCGAGCGCCCGCTCATTTGGACAGAAAGTCCAATTCTTTTCTAGCTTGTTCAGACGCCCGCCTGGTGCAACCCAAGCACCCGCTTGGTTGACCAGGAGGCCCAGAACTTTCCAGAAATTCCTTGGAAGTCCTCCGACCCTAAATGCCAATATAGTCCTTTTATTTAAGATTCGTTCTATTGTGTGTGACCCTCTAGGATTATACTAAGTTGGCAATGGGCTCAAACATGATCCCATAAGATATGATTAGGTTCTAGCAAACCGTCATACCTACCCAAATAGTATAACTAGATACAAGTTCGCATTCCTTTAGAATATGTCACAATCCCTTTGTCCACGATGTCATTGAACACAAGTCATGGTCAAACAGTCAACTTGTTTTGTTCAATACTTTCTCGATTCCGAATATGTTGATAATTCAAATGCTATTGATCCAATCAATCCATTTGAGTCCGGCCGAACATTTCATCAACATCATTCCTTCGAGGGGCCCAAGCTTGACATCTCTCCGTGGAGGGACAAATCCATTTAGCTTATTATTCTTCCCAACGGGAATCCGATTATGCCAATCATACCCTTTATAACTACCGTGTTAAGGTTGCGTTTGAATATGTCAAACACAATGTTCATCAAGTGGAAGACTATAATAACTTCATGTCTAAGGATTCAAATGACATAACTAATATGAGATATATGTACGACATAGACCATGACATAAATCTCATACAGCGGGTCATGTCCAGTACCTTGTTCCAAACAAGTACCCATAAATCTAACATGATCATCCCATGATCATTTAGCCTTTATACTAGTTCTTAACAAGTACTAGGGACGGGGATTATTATAAGTAAACATGAACAACAATAATAATCAAAACATCTCTTTATTGATATGAAATAAATGATTACAACGTTTATTAAACGTGCCTAGGGCACCACTACCAACATTTTTCAATAGCAGCAGTTTGTCTGACTAAATTTTCGGTTCTATGCATTAAGTTCTCAGTGATGTCAAAGGCGTGTTGAGCCAAGATATCAAGCTTTTCTTCAATGGAGTCCATTCTGGTATCAACTGCTTGCTGCTTTAAAGAATAGATCTCATGGTTGGTTTTGACCATGTCTTGAAGGGCAAGTTGATTTTCCAGAACCCCTTTAAGCATCTCTTTGATCTCAAAAATATCATTCATTCTCTCCCCCTTAATGGCATCAAGGTCAGATTGGATAGTGAGGAGATGAGTGTCAAACCGAGAGGTAGAGGTTTACTGATGAAACTGAAGATTCCTAACCGCATCTATCAAATCGGCGGTTAAAGTACGACGAGGTAAAAGAGGATAGGAAGGAGTTGAAGGAGGAGGTTCAGCAGAAGGGGTGTAGTCAGGAATTGACTCATCATCATCAGAAAGAGAGATGGCACCAACGGTTGGATGGGAGGAGGAAGAAGGCATTTTAGCTTTACCTTTCAACAAGGTATGAGCATCCTCTAAAAATTCACCCATTGAAACCCTAAGGGCGGTTTCAAATTCAATGGGGTCAAACTGATCATAGGAAGGAACAGGAACAATTGCAGTTTGAGGAGGAGGAGGAAGAAGTGGAAATCTTAAGTAATCATCATAAAGACAAATGGAAGGAGAGGGCACAAATCTCCATTTCAAAAGAGGAGGATAGGCAACAACATTATATCTGATAAAGAATTGAGAAGCAAGGGTTGGATCCAGAAGAACCTGATGAGCAATTTCTTCCATTATCTGTTCTGCAACTGAGAGAATAATCTGGTTAACCACGGCCTCCATATCTTCTTTAGGGTAGATGGAATAAGGATTAGGGTGGCCTGCCTTTAAAAATCTATCTTCGGCTTTGGTAGCGGCGTGAGTAATGGCTCCAGCTCTTCTTTCCCTTGAGGTTTCAGTCTTGAACCGCTTCAAATAAGATGCAAGTTCGGTTGCATTCTTTCGTTTCTCAGGCTTCAGTTTTATGACTGAGACCGATGGTTGAACTGAAGTAAGAGCCAGCGGTTGAACCGAGGTGGAAGGTTGAACCGGATCTGGCAAAACCGTTGCAGCATAAGGCAAATCAGGAGAAGAGGATGGAGAAGACAGAACTGGAGATGGAGTTTCAGCTTTCTTTTAAGAGCAGGAGGAGAGACCTCAACCAACATTGGGTTAATGCCTGCCTTTCGCATCTCAGCTCTCTCTCTTAACTCCTTTGCAAATGGTCCTTCAAGAGGTGAGTGATCCTTCTTGTCATAAGCCTCATTGAAGTCCACTGCACCAAGTGGCCTTGATTGACAATGTTCAACATGATCATATTTCTTGATTAACTTTCTTCTCTTCTTTTGTGGTTGAACCTCAAGAAATTCAACATCTTTCTCAGGTTCATTAGCCTCAGACATGTCAGTCTGCTCAGGCATAATTGCAGCCTCAAACACATCGGTTTGCTCAGGCTGAACCGCAGCCTCAGACACTTGGGTCTGCTCAGGCTCGGTTTGAGAAAAGGGTTTAAGATTAGGGAAGGCTTTGTAAATTGCAGCCAACCGTTCATCAGTAAACTGAACAGAGGGCGGTTTTGAAGTTGGAGGTTTAGGAGGAGAGGAGGTAGGAAGGAAGAGATGTGGTAAAGGAATAAGTTCAGGGATAGATAGTTTAGGAGGAGATAAGGGTATGGTTTGAATGGATTTGGCTTTGTTGGCTTTGAGAGTGGAGGCATCCATTGCAAACTTGAGAGATTTCTCCACATTCTGATGTAATGGAGATAGGGGTTTAATTTGAGGTTTTGGAATTGAAGGTTTGGAAGTAGGAGGATTGGGAAGAGTATGTGAGAGTTTAAATGGAGGAAATGAGGTTGAAGAAGATGAAGGTTTAGAAGGCGGTTTTGATGTGGGTTTGGAAGGCGGTTTGGATAGGTTATCCTTGGTTATAACAGAGGGAATTTGGATGGTTCCCTTCCTTTTCCTTGAAGCGGCGGTTTTCTTGGGACGAGCCGCAGGCCTAGATTGAACTGCAGGCTCCCCCTCAGCCTGTACCGCAGTTTGGGCAAGATGACTTAACCCCATTCTGTTCAGGGTAGCAGTCTGACCTTCATTTCTTAGCATCGTAGCATGGGCCTGATCAGCAATGGCACCAGCATACGGTTTTCCAGATTTGTTGAGCCGAGCCTCAGGAAAAGGGCCTCGTTCGGCTTCTGGCAAGGGATCCTCATTCCACACTGCCTGTGCATACCGCCATCTGAATGTGGTTCTGAATGCATCTAACTTTGACAATCCAAAAATTGACTTCTCAACTGGATCCAACCAATAATCCTTGTTTTCAGCAGAGAATTTGAAAATGTCAGTATCTTGGTGCAGGAACTTAGTTAGTAGCCTGCAATGGGTTCTGATTTTTGATTTCCCTGCGGCTCTAGCAGCAGTAAGGCGATTTAAGGCATTGATCATCTCCTTCATCACAACCTTGGGCCAGTGCAATTTTTTCCCTTTGAGAATGGCCACACAGTAGGCATACTATTCACTTGTGAAGTTGTTGTGGTTCCCATTCTTGCACATAACCCCAGTGTCCACAAGATCACACAGCAGAGCCATAACCTCTCCAAAATCCTTCTTGGAGGAATTCTTGGTGGAGAATGAATTAACTCCAATTAACTCCATTGTGATGCTGCTTAAGAGCTCCGGTTTAATCCCCAAACTCCAGAGTTCTCAAGACCATCTAGAACTGCTATCTTTGAGGCGGTTAGGGTCACATATTTTCCACAAACTGTGGATTTAATAGCATCTTCATATTTAATCTCCCCAGATTCCAGATCCTTTATTGGTTCTCCTCTGACATCCAGTAAAGCAGCATTTGTAGAAATCCCATTTTTGAAGAATTCAGCACAGATGATTGTCACGAATTAAGGTTCGTCCATGAGGAATAAAGGCAAAAGCTTAGCATCTTCAAGCAGTTTGAGTAGCTTCCTCCCAACTGCATCTTGCTTGAATTCCTCTTCTAGAATTCTAGAACCGGGGACAAAGTTTGATGGATCCTGAAAAAAATATTTAAAGTTAGACATAATTTGAAGAATGACAGTTTGAAACCTTAAGCAAACCGTGGTTTGAATAAGACTTGCAAACTGTAACAAGGAATCCTAACAATGATAACATGAGAATCAAGTATTTTTATTTTTTTTTATATATAAGAAAATAAAAACAGTAGTAAAAGATCAGTAAAAATAAAAATGGATCAAAGTGAGAAAGTTTTGAAAAAGAGTTTGAATACATGAAGAACACGAAGAACAGAGTATAAATGAGCAAAACAAAATCTCAACCAAAATATGAAAGAATTATACAAAACGATCACAAGGAGTAGATTCTATTCTAACAAAGTTCTAAATAAGCTAAGGCAAGAAACATCATTAGAACCCAGAAATTGCAAAAATGCGTAAGAACACCAAATAACCCAAAAATCTATTTTGCTCAAAATTGAACACAAATCACAAAATAAAGTAAACAAACAGCATAAGTAATGTAACGCGAACACAATCCAACCAAAATATCAAAGAAAAAGCATAAAATAGTCAAGGAAGATGAACAAGCTTTTAACGCTTCAACAATGGCGGATATGAAAATGTACTGAGTTAGGTTTCAGAAAGTCATACCATATCGGGCTTCGATGATTTGGAAGATGTAGAAGTAGAAGCAAGATCAATAACTTTCTTTGGTGCCATATAGAGAATTGTTTAAGTAAGAAAATGTTTGAGAGAGAACAAAGAGAGAGAGAGGGTACAGGGTGCAGAAGAGAGAGAAAGGTGTTTTTGCCAAATGAGGAAGAAAGTAAAAAGGTAAAATGAATTAAACTTTGTCGTTTATACTCAATTAACCACCTCGGGTAGTGGAGCGGCCATGACGGTTGAGGAAAACTTAACCGTCAGCGAACCTGTCGATTCGCATTAAATGCGGCAAAAATAATTGCACAAAGGTCCTTGAAGAATGAAGTGATATAAAGTAAGGACTAAGTTACAATAATTCATACCTGAGCGGTTTAAGTAAACCGACTTACCTTTTCCACATTATCGGTTTTGATAAAACCGATATCTCTCGGATCTGTCTTTGGTTTCAGTAGATCAAACCAAGTTCTTGCTATCACAATTCGGTTTGGATCAAACTGATGTTATTCTTCTTGTCTCTTCGGTTTGTCTGGAATCTTTATTGATGCGGTTTCAATGTTGATAGAACCGCAAGCTATTTTTGCATTTTCTTAATAGAGCCAAAATACTTAACAAAAATTTATTAGAACAAGAAATCAAGACATGAAATAATTTAAGTTAGTTCCAACATACCCATTTCTCCTCGTAAATGAAAGAACCTTGAATTTTTGAGCGGTTTGGTGAGAATGTCAGCAATTTGATCATCAGTTCCCACCTTTGCTAAGAATATGTTCTGCTTTTCAACATGATCTTTGAGGAAATGATATCTTATGTCAATGTGCTTTGTCTTTGAATGTTGAACTGGATTGTTGGAGATAGAAATTGCTGCAGTACTATCACAGTAGATAGGGCAGTTCTTTTTAAATACTTCATAGTCTTCCAACTATTGTTTCATCCAGAGAATTTGAGAGCAACAGCTTCCAGCCGCAATATATTCAGCTTCAGCGGTTGAAACTGAAACCGATGCTTGTTTCTTGCTGGACCATGATACAAGCCGAGATCCAAGGAACTGACATGTACCACTAGTGCTCTTTCTATTAATCTTACATGCTGCAAAGTCAGTATCTGAAAAACCTAACAAATCAAATGAAGATTCTTTGGAGTACCAAAATCCAAGGTTAACAGAGCCACATAAATATCTAATGATACGTTTAACAGCAATAAGATGAGATTCTCTAGGATCAGCTTGAAATCTAGCACAAACACACGCACTGAACATTATATCTGGCCTACTTGCAGTTAAGTAAAGAAGAGAGCCAATCATACCTCGGTAGAGTGTCTGATTCACTTTCTTAACTTGTTCATCTCGATCCAAACTGCAGGTCTTTTGCATTGGGGTATCTACTGGTTTAGCAGTTTCAAGCCCGAATTTCTTGTTCAAATCCTTGGTGTATTTGGCTTGATTTATAAAGATTCCATCATGATATTGCTTTATTTGGAGTCCAAGAAAGAATGTCAACTCTCCCATCATACTCATCTCAAATTTACCTTTCATTAACTTCTCAAACTTAACACACATAGTTTCATTAGTAGAACCGAAAATAATATCATCAACATATATTTGAACTAATAATGAATGACCTTTGTGTTTAGCAATAAATAAAGTTGTATCAATTTTACCTCGAGAGAAGACTTGTTCAATAAGAAACTTAGATAGAGTGTCATACCATGCTCTTGGTGCTTGTTTGAGTCCATACAGGGCCTTCTTGAGCTTGAAGACGTGATTGGGTAATTTGTTATCTTCAAAACCTGACGGTTGGGCTACATAGACTTCTTCTTGTAGTTCTCCATTCAGAAATGCACTCTTCACATCCATTTGATATAACTTGAATTTCTTGAAGGAGGCATAGGCCAGAAACAATCTAATAGCTTCAAGTCTGGCTACAGGGGCAAATGTTTCATCATAATCAATCCCTTCTTCTTGCCTATAACCTTGAGCAACCAACCTTGCTTTGTTTATTGTTATAGTACCATTTTCATCCATCTTGTTTCTGTATACCCATTTTGTTCCAATTACAGTGTGATCTCTGGGCCTTGGAACTAGAGTCCAAACTCTACATATTTCAAACTGATTGAGCTCTTCTTGCATTGCAGCTACCCAACTTGGATCACTTAGAGATTTATATACCTTCTTCGGTTCCATCTGAGATAACAGTGCTGTTGAGAACAAACTGTGGTTATCTCTATGAGTTAAGCTTCCTCTTGTTTGAACACCAGAACTGATAGGACCTATAACATTGGTTGCTGGGTGGTCTCTATGCTCATTGATTTCTGGAGGGAGGTCTTCATGAACCACTATTTCTTGAAGATTTTCTAGAGAAGGCTCTTCTTGATAATAATTGAAATCTTCATTGAAGGTGATGTTTAGAACTGGATCAACGGTTTGAGTGGGGACAGAAGATAGCGGTTCAGCAGCAACATCATTTGCGGTTTGACTGGATGCGGCTGGAGAACCTGATGGAGTGGTTTGAGTAGGTTGGTCATCATCTGCTGTATGATTAGGGTAAGATGTACCTGTCTCAAAACCACTAAAATCATCAGCAACATTTGGAGCCATATGTGGCTCAAGAAGATCATGTTCATCAAATGTAACATGGACAGACTCTACAATTTTTAATGAAGTCTTATTGAAACAATGAAAAGCTTTAGAGTGTTTTGAATAACCAACAAAAATACCTTCATCGGCCTTAGCATCAAATTTACCTCGATGCTCTTTGCCATTGTACAAGATGTAGTACTTGCATCCAAAAATATTAAAGAAGGCAATGTTGGATGATCTGCCTCTTCACAATTCATAAGGAGTCTTGTTGTGGACCTTGATGATGAGGGAGCGGTTCTGGATGAAACAGGCGGTATTGAAAGCTTCGGCCCAGAAGTACTTGGGAAGCTTTGCTTCTGTAATCATGGTCTTCCCGGCTTCAATCAAAGTCCTGTTCTTTCTTACACCATTCTGTTGTGGAACTCTAGCGGCAGAGAAATTATGATTAATTCCATGATCATCACAATATTGGGCAACACCATTGTTTGTAAACTCGGTTCTATTATCTGAACGCACAGCAACAATGTCATCCAATTTTTGAGTTTGGAGCTGTCTAAATAGAGCGGTTACGATGCCATAAGTATCATCTTTAGAGGCCATCATTTCCACCCATGTATATCTTGAAAAATCATCAACAACCACCAAGGTATAGCGGTTTCCTCCTATACTGGCGGTTGGGACAGGTCCAAATAAATCCATGTGAAGCAGTTGTAAGCAGCTGTTCGTTGAAGGCGCGGTTTTGCTTGGAAATGACTGTTTGGGCTGCTTACCAAGCTGGCATGCTTTACATTTCTTATCATGGTGATCAGCCACTTTGGGTAATCCTTTGACAAGACCGTCCCTTTGCAGTTTTGCTAGATACTTGAAGTTCAAGTGGCTGAGCCGCTTATGCCATAACTAGCTGCTTTCACTTATATTTTTGGCTACAAAACAGAGGTCAGCAATAGAAATAATATTACTTAAATTTATCATGTATACATCACCTGTTCTGTTGCCAGTCAGTAGTGTAACTCCGGAAGATGCATCTTTAATGAAACAGTTAGTTGAGGTGAAATTGCAGTTCATTCCTTTGTCACAAAACTGATATATGGAGATAAGGTTGTGCCTGAGTCCTTCTACTAGTGACACGTTTTCAATAGTCACTTTTCCTCGTTTTATTGCTCCATATCCTATGGTTTCTCCTTTCTTATTGTTACCAAACACTACTGGGGGGCCTCTCATACTGATGAAATCACAAAGAAGTTCATTATCTCCGGTCATGTGTCGTGAGCAACCACTATCCAAGTACCAAAGATCCGTATTCTTCTTTGCGGTTCCAGACATAAAGCATAAGATCTGAAAAATAAACATTAAATATTTTGGTCCCCCTTATTCTTTTAGGTCCTAGGGTTAGCAGCTTTTTGAGACCCACACCTGTTTGACCTTAGGATTTTTATGTCCCTTGGCATTGGGTGTGAACTTTAAAAGACAATGACCATCACCATGACCATAATCAGCACAAATGACACAATGAATTAAACCGGTTGAAGATTGCGGTTTTACAAACCCTTTATTGACCTTCGGTTTCTCATGTTTAACTGGGTCAGCGGTTTTGGCTTTAACAAAGATTACCTTCTTGAGCTCAACCTTCTTCTTAAGTGCGGCTTTAGGAAATATGATAGGAATTTCCTTAAACCGACTAGGAGCGGTTTCATCACTCAATACTTCCTTGGTTGCCTCAGCTGCTGTGGATTTCTCTTTCCACTTTGAATCTCTCCCAGTCTGATTTTTAGGATACTCAAAGAAATAATTTTGCTTCTTAATTTCTTGTTTTGAGCCCTTTCTACCAGCATGATTTACCTTAGGAATTTCTTTGGGTTGTTCAGTTGGTTTCACACCACCTTCGGCACAAAGACAAGGACACTTACACCCATCATCGGTTTTAAACCCCAATCCACTTTTATCCGAAGTAGAAATTTGTGAATTTAGGATTTGTTCCACGGTGACACCAGACTTAGTCCATACATCGGTCACTTTTTGAAGGTCATCCCTTTGTACAGTAAGCTCATGGATTTGGGTGAGAAGTGCCTTGGCTCTATCCTTCAGATAGCGGTTATCTTCCTTAATTAATGATATCACAGCAATTTAGAACTTGAGTTTCTCAATTTCCTCCTTGTGGGACTTGCATTCTCTTTGGGTGTAACGACCCCAAAACCCGTCCCTATTTATTTTATATTTTTGGGGATTTTAATTGGAACTTATGTGTGCATTTTATGTGTTGCATCATATTTTATGATTTGCACATCTTACTTGATTATTTATGTTATTTATTTGGTTAGTAGTAATAATGGTTAAGGGAGTTAGATGATTAGATTGAAACCTTAGGGTCCTTTGTGGAATTTAAAGTATAGGGGTTTAATTGTTCAACTTGGAACTAGAGTGACCAAAATAAAAACTTGGGTAAAGATTTTATTAAAACATGCTTATCCTTCTCTCCTTCCCTCTGTGTATTAACTGAGCAACATTCTCTCTCGTTCTTTCCTAGGTTTAAGAAAAAGGTAAGTTCATTTCATTTTGATTTTATATCTTTTTAATTACTTCTCCGTTTTAAAATCTAATTATATAAAAATGATCAGGGCGTTGAGTAGGTCATTTCTACCCGAACAAAACATATTTCTGCGATACTTTTTCCGGAAATAGGTAAGTTACTAATTCCCATTTAAATGTTAAAATGGTCATATATATGTTATATGTGCTATATGTGTTGTGAATTTATGTTTTGAATAAGTTTTGTGATACTTGTAATTTTGGGACAAAGGGAGTAATTGTCCAAGTTGCTTGGGTTGTGTTCAAAGAGTAGTAAGAGTATGTTCTGGGTGGAATTTGTGCTCAGAAGAAGTATAGGAATGTTATAAGTGTTAATGTGTTAGTACTTTTGGGACGGTGAAACGAAGGGAGTATAATTTAGTGCAATTTGGTCTGTCGAGTGGAGTGGGCGGCCGCCCCAAATAGGGCGTGCGGCCGCACTCTTATCTGAAAGGTTTTTGTCTTGGGGCAGAGCATTTAGGGCGGCCGCACAGGCTGGTGTGGGCGACCGCCCAGGACTGCTGAAAAGTTGAGTTGTTTTAATCCAAGTGATTTAGAGTTCAATCTTGGTCTAGGCCGCACAGGCTGGTGTGGGCGGCCGCACAGGCTGGTATGGGACAGTTGGCGATAGGGAGCCTCTCATGTTATGTGCTATATGCTATATGATTATTTGTTGATATTGTTTCTTTATGATTATCATATCAGCATGTAACGTTTGCATTTTAGTAGCTTACTGAGATTCATTCTCACCCCTTATTTGTTTACTGTTTTAGATAAAGGCGAGTCCAGGGGATAGGACACTTTGGCACAGGAGGACGTTAGAGCGGTAAGAATTGGGTTTTGTTTGGTAAAGGCTACATTGCAATGATGTATAACCTTTTGGGTAGAGTACCGGTACTTCTTGTTGTAACACCTATTTTGGATAGTATTGGTGTTGGTAAATTTATAAATGATATTTGTAAACCTTATGGTTAAACTTTTCTTTTGAAGTGGTTTGTAAAGTTTGTTTAAAGTTAAATGAAGTCTTTGAACTTCAAGTGTGAATTTGTTAAACTTTACGAAAGTACATTTCGAAAACAATTTCACTAGTGTTTTATAACGTCTTCCACTCGTGTCCCGAGCGTGGGGCCAAGCTGGACCATGGGTCTGGGGCGCGATGTCGTACCCCAGACCCGTGGTCCTACTTGGCCCCACGCTCGGGACACGAGTGGAAGACGTTATAAAACACTTTTAGAAATTTTTTCGAAATGTACTTTTATAAAGTTTAACAAAATCACACTTGAAGTTCAGAGACTTCATCTAAATTTAAACAAACTTTGCAAGCAACTTTCACAAACGAAAGTATTTAGCCCGAAGGCTTACAAACTTTTATACAAATGTATAAACACCGACACTGTCCAAAATATAGGTGTTACATGATGATAAAGTCAAGGAAACTCTACCCAAAAGGTTATACATCTAAGTAATGTAACCTTGACAAAACTCATATCCCAAACTCTTACCACCACGACGTCCTCCCGTGCAATTATCCTATTCCCTGGACTTGCCTTTATCTAAAACAGTAAACAAATAAGGGGTGAGAATGAATCTCAGTAAGCTACTAAAATGCAAACGTTACATGCTGATATGATAATCATAAAGAAACAATATCAACAAATAATCATATAGCATATAGCACATAACATGAGAGGCTCCCTATCGCCAACTATCCCATACCGGTTGGAAATAACGACCAACTCATCAGGCAGCACATAAGGCTAAATTATACACTCATACATGGATACTGAGCCAAAGTTCTCGAATCAAACATATAACAATCTGAGAGGTATCAACTGAGCAGCATCAAAGAGCTGAAGCCGGGATCCCAAAAATCAAACCATAACCAATAGAACCAAAGTAACCAGAGAGGGAAATATGACACATAGTCATAACCCAAATGATCACTCGAGGGAGCTAGTTCATCCTATCCAAGGCCAATCTGGACTGGGGGTTAAAAATGGGAAACCAATGGTAGAAGCCTTACAATGAACTTGGCTCGTGTGCCATTCTAATCCCTACCACTGTCCCGACTCCACAACACAAGACCAGCTGGACTTTATCACTAGCATAGTAATGAATACTTGCTTAAACAACAGCCAAGGACAATGATTCCAAAGTAGGGAACCAAGCCAAACACATCACAAAGATGAACCAATCCAAACCACATCAAAGGATGTTCAACTATATCCAATTAACATTCAGTCAAATTTCACAACACATATGTTCACAAAGGAACCGATTTCAAACACTAGGGTGTTCCAAAACAACCCTCTAGGTACTCTAGGATATCACCTAAGACTTAGACCAAGATTGAACTTTAAATCACTTGAAATGGAACAACTCAACTTTTCAGCATTTATGGGCGGTCGCCCAAAACCAGACTCAGAATTCTCAAATTTCTCCTGCAAGCCAAATTCATCCGTCCCAAGCGTAGGAGTATAACTTACTAACACTTATACTATTACCAGGAGTGCAACAACCATCCCAAAACATCACTTTCAATTTTATTTCATTCGTTTTACCGTTCCACAAATAATAGATTAATTTTCTTTTATTCCATTTAAATATTTTACCGTCCCAAAAGTATAAGTATAATTTTTCTAATATACTAGTATACTCATTTAGGGATACTTTCATTCATTTCCCCGTCCCATGAATAATAGTATAAATTTTATAATATACTTATTTAACATTTAACTCAAGTTAATATTTTACCGTCCCACAAGTAGGAGTATACTTTCAAACACTTATACTAACATTCTCAGGATATAAACATACTCCATATACATACTTGCATACAAACAAAGTCACTTACCCAGTATAATTATACTCCATTTGTCCCAAATAAACAAGTATCACAAATAAATTCCTTTCACAATAATTTCACCACACATCACACATATAGCAAATATATGACCATTTTATTATTTAAGGGGAATTAGCAACTTACCTATTTTCGGAAAAAGTGTCGCAGAAATATGTTTTATTCGGGTAGAAATGACCTCCTCAACGCCCTGATCATTTTTATATAATTAGTTTTTAAAACGGATAAGTAAATAAAAAGAATTAAATCGAAATGGGTTGAACTTACCTTTTTCTCCCCCTAGGAAAGAACGAGAATGTTGCTGTTACACCGAGAGAGATGGAGAAGGGATAAACTTGATTTTATAAAAATATTTACTCTTTTTTTACAAATTGGTCACCCAAGTTTCAATTTTAACACTTTAGCCCTTGTAGTTATATTTTCACAAAGGACCCTAAAGTTTCAACTTAATCATTTATTCCTTTTAACAAAATTTCTACTAACACTTTAACTAACACATATGCTCAAATAATATATGCAAGTCATAAAAATATTTTCTAACACATAAAATGCACATAAAAGTTCTATTTTAAGTTAAGAAAATTAGGGTAGTTTTGGGGTCGTTACAATCACTCCCCCTTAAAGAAAATTCGTCCCGAATTTTAGGATAACTTACCAAACGAATCAAACAACCAAGGATATCTCCTCTCCATTTCATCCCGAAGCTCCCCATTCTGAATTCAAAGCCTTCTGAATTGCTTACTAAAATCAAGATGTAAATAAAGAACCCATATCTAATACCATGCTCGTAGGCATCCCATGAAACCGAACTATCTTCTGAACAGATAAGTAACAACTGGAATTAGCATTTATACCCTCAAACTAGATAAGGTGAGAAAACTTGGTAGCCAATCCGCTATCAATCAACATCATTGGTCTCATCTATTCAATGTAACTCCTTCAATAAAACCTTTCGCAATAGATTCATATCCACTCAGAAATCTCAAAGGCTTGTCACAAACCAACTGATCACTGATATTTTACTTCCAGATTATTCGCAGCTCAAGGACTTAGTTGAATGCTTAGAATTTCGCGTGTTAAACAAATCAAATGTAACTCTTCAAATTATCTCAATACTCTACATTTACTCGGATTCATAATTAAATTGGTCTTGTGTATCTCTTCAAGAACCTGTAGTTGAATTTCGTTATGCATGTTGGTTCCACTAAGTGTCGACTACATACTCTGCTACAAAAGTTAAAGTTCCATCACTAGCAACGAACAAAATCGTGTTGTCTATCATCGTTCATTTCACTAGAAATTTTCTATAGTTGAAATCATTCAATAGAGTAGAAACTTAAAGTTTCCACAATCGCAAAATCATCACATGTCTCGACTCATAATGACTCCAATATGTAAATTCCTCTAACATTCCCCCATTTAGTGTTATCAAACATGAACTATAAGTCAAGGAATCCTCTAATATATTTGTCTTTCCCGGATGATATAACATGGTACTCTACTTGCATTATCTCATATGTTACTCTCTTTGAAAAAACAAACTTCAACTCTCATGGTTGGTAAACACTTCAATATGGCTCTATAAAGGTCATTCACTAATGCCATGGATGTATACTCGCAATAAATCTCAAGTTATAGGTAGGATAATTTTGTTCATAAGGAATCAATCTTCTCAAAGCACACATTGTTACCATACAATTCTGAAGCGATGAACATCTCAATCACTCTTTAAGGCATCACCATGAATAATAAATTTATCAGATCCACTATAATAGTAAAACTCGACATATCCACTAGAAAATAGTAACACTGATCATATCCTCTAGATAACTGTAATACTAGTCAAATCCATTAAGCAATATCAATACTGAAGTTGTCATCAACTCTCGTTTCAACAATTAAAAACTCGTTTCACTCTTACCAATTCATCGAGAAATTGTATCTTCCTGTGTCATATAGTTAACTGTGTAGCTACCTTAGAAATCCATCAATGAATCTCTAACCATATGCCAATCTCAACAAGTTACGTACCTCTGCTACTAAAGTAGGATTTTTCCAATTACTGTTGCTTCCATATTTAAAGAATCAATAACCATGTCTGAGTTGAAACTTCCTCAAAATAATGTATCCTCTAACAAGAAGACATAATGTCTTGATTTCACAACTGTTGCCTCTCACAAAGCTATCCAATTACGGCTACAGATACAACTCAGCATATCCAACAATTCCACTAAAGTAGTTGTTAATTCAAACACTATGACCATAATTTATGATGCCCATACCTGGTATGAAAAACCGTTTTTGAAATATACCCATCTCAAATTTTCAACTGATGATAATCACCTCAAGTCAACCACGGAATAAACCACTGATCTCTGAAGTTGATCAACTATATCCCCCATATAAAATAACAAGTGATGATTCGTTATAGTCATCGGGTTGAGCTCTTAGTATTCAATATACAATCGCAAAGTGACATACCTTTTCATAATAAACAATACTGATACATCCCACGTAGATATACTAAACGTAATGAATCACTTATCAAGAAATATCTCAAGTTGAATCTTCTACTCCTTTAACTCAACCAATGTTATGGATATATTGCACTAGATATCAACACTATAGCATTATACCCAACAACTCAAGATAACCCAAGGTCTTCATCAATCACGTACTACTCAATAGAAAACATATCTGAGATCCCACAAAGGAAGAGTACATTCTCTAGTTTAGCTATAGACACTCTGCTGCCAACCCCATAAACCAAATACCAGGCATAACCTTGTGATAAAAAAATAATCAGAATTTAATGCATAAATAGCATGAATGCTAAACACATATATCTATCATGCTTAATTAAAGCATACTAGCATATAAAACTCCACCACAATAATATCAAAATCTTGCTATGGCAAAATAACTAAACCAGCAAGTAAAACATGCTCACAAATTTGCACATCACAAGTACGCAACACTCTATCAATCACCAAACACTCCCCCTTAGGATAGACACCTCTAACACCTAAGGTAGAGACTCAGGAGACACATGTAATCGAGAAGCAAAATGCACAGACACATAAGAATGCGAAAAGTCAGGGTCTATAAATGTATGTGCCCTCAAACTAGACATAGAAATTATACCTCCAATCACATTAGAAGGATCTGAAATCTGTTGTTGATTGATGGCAGAAACACTACCTTGTACCTTAAGCTTCCCTGAAGAATTCCTCTTCTGGCCCTGAGAAGACCTAATTACACTTCCCGATAACTGATTTTTAAATCTAGAGCAATTCCTCTGAAAGTGACCCAACTGACCACATCTCATACATTTACCTTGCTTCTTCCAACATATTTATTCTAAATGCCCTTCCTTCCGACAATAGCTACATACTCGTTTGCCTTGAGTTCTTCTATTTTGTGGCCCTTGAAAATATTCCTTAGCTTGCGAAGATGTCCCTTGGTATTTTTTACTATCACCACGCTGGGGTTGTGGTTTTAACTGTCCTCCTCGTTTTGTCACATCTGAGGCTTCAACCATGCTTTTATGCTCAACTATATCGTCAATTGTTTTCATTACAGTTTCAAACATACATTGGAACATTGTTCGAACCTCTTCTCTAGCATTACCCAACCCTGAAGGCTCGACTGATCACCCTCTGTTCCAACCATCTTCAGTAATTACCTGCATAAAACACTCAACGTTACTCACTCTCTACCCAACTACCCTCCTAGGTCACTAAGTACTTCTAGACCATCTACAACCTAGCTCTGATACCAACTGTCGCTCCCCAGACCCGTGGTCCTACTTGGCCCCACGCTCGGGACACGAGTGGAAGACGTTATAAAACACTTTTAGAAATTTTTTCGAAATGTACTTTTATAAAGTTTAACAAAATCACACTTGAAGTTCAGAGACTTCATCTAACTTTAAACAAACTTTTCAAACAACTTTCACAAACGAAAGTATTTAGCCCGAAGGCTTACAAACTTTTATACAAATGTACAAACACCGACACTATCCAAAATATAGGTGTTACAAGATGATAAAGTCAAGGAAACTCTACCCAAAAGGTTATACATCTAAGTAATGTAACCTTGACAAAACTCATATCCCAAACTCTTACCACCACGACGTCCTCCCGTGCAATTATCCTCTTCCCTGAACTTGCCGTTATGTAAAACAGTAAACAAATAAGGGGTGAGAATGAATCTCAGTAAGCTACTAAAATGCAACTACGTTACATGCTGATATGATAATCATAAAGAAACAATATCAACAAATAATCATATAGCATATAGCACATAAAATGAGAGGCTCCCTATCGCCAACCGTCCCATACCGGTTGGAAATAACGACCAACTCATCAGGCAGCACATAAGGCTAAATTATACACTCATACATGGATACTGAGCCAAGGTTCTCGAATCAAACATATAACCATCTGAGAGGTATCAACTGAGCAGCATCAAAGAGCTGAAGCCGGGATCCCGAAAATCAAACCATAACCAATAGAACCAAAGTAACCAGAGAGGGAAATATGACACATAGTCATAACCCAAATGCTCACTCGAGGGAGCTAGTTCATCCCATCCAAGGTCAATCTGGACTGGGGGTTAAAAATAGGAAACCAATGGTAGAAGCCTTACAATGAACTTGGCTCGTGTGCCATTATAATCCCTACCACTGTCCCGACTCCACACACAAGACCAGCTGGACTTTAACACTAGCATAGTAATGAATACTTGCTTAAACAACAGCCAAGGACAATGATTCCAAAGTAGGGAACCAAGCCAAACACATCACAAAGATGAACCAATCCAAACCACATCAAAGGATGTTCAACTATATCCAATTAACATTCAGTCAAATTTCACAACACATATGTTCACAAAGGAACCGATTTCAAACACTAGGGTGTTCCACAACAACCCTCTAGGTACTCTAGGATATCACCTAAGACCTAGACCAAGATTGAACTTTAAATCACTTGAAATGGAACAACTCAACTTTTCAGCATTTATGGGCGGTCGCCCAAAACCAGACTCAGATTTCTCAAATTTCTCCTGCAAGCCAAATTCATCAGTCCCAAGCGTAGGAGTATAACTTACTAACACTTATACTATTACCAGGAGTGCAACAACCATCCCAAAACATTACTTTCAATTTTATTTCATTCTTTTTACCGTCCCACAAATAATAGAATAATTTTCTTTTATTCCATTTAAATATTTTACCGTCCCAAAAGTATAAGTATAATTTTTCTAATATACTAGTATACTCATTTAGGGATACTTTCATTTATTTTCCCGTCCCATGAATAATAGTATAAATTTTATAATATACTTATTTAACATTTAACTCAAGTTAATATTTTACCGTCCCACAAATAGGAGTATACTTTCAAACACTTATACTAACATTCTCAGGATATAAACATACTCCATATACATACTTGCATACAAACCAAGTCACTTACCCAGTATAATTATACTCCTTTTGTCCCAAATAAATAAGTATCACAAATAAATTACTTTCACAATAATTTCACCACATATCACACATATAGCAAATATATGACCATTTTACTATTTCAGGGGAATTAGTAACTTACCTATTTTCGGAAAAAGTATCGCAGAAATATGTTTTGTTCGGGTAAAAATGACCTACTCAACGCCCTGATCATTTTTATATAATTAGTTTTTAAAACGGATAAGTAAATAAAAAAAAAAAATCGAAATGGGTTGAACTTACATTTTTCTCCCCCTAGGAAAGAACGAGAATGTTGCTGTTACACCGAGAGAGATGGAGAAGGGATAAACTTGATTTTATAAAAATCTTTACTCTTTTTTTACAAATTGGTCACCTAAGTTTCAATTTTAACACTTTAGCCCTTGTAGTTATATTTTCACAAAGGACCCTAAAGTTTCAACTTAATCATTTATTCCTTTTAACAAAAATTTTACTAACACTTTAACTAACACATATGCTCAAATAATATATGCAAGTCATAAAAATATTTTCTAACACATAAAATGCACATAAAAGTTCTATTTTAAGTTAAGAAAATTAGGGTGGTTTTGGGGTCGTTACACGCGACATTGGGAATCTTCAAGTTCCGCAATCATTAGTTTATATGCTCTTTTAAGCATAGTATGTTGTTGACAAATGATATTACCACATTCTAATACCTGGTCATCATGGCTTTGGTCTGCTTGAACCTCTGGAATGCAGTTTGGTGTTGTAGGAGCTTTGCTTAATCTAGCCTCAGGAGTCCTTAGTGAAACTGACTTCATTTGTTGATTTGGCAGTGGAAGACTTTCATCAATTTCAATTCTTTCTTCAAATCCCATGAGGCAAAGATTAGCAACTTCATCTTCATCATCACTGCCATCTGAATCAGATCCCATCCATGTCAGCGGTTGATCCCCTTGGTCAGCTAACATTCCTCTTCTTTTGACAAACTTCTTGTTGAATGGTTTCTTTGCTGGCGCGGCTTCATATCGAGGTTTGGAACAACTTGAAGCAAAGTGACCTGGCTGTCTGCAGTTATAACAGACCAGGTCATCCCTTTTCTTAGGATCTGCGGTTTTGTTGAATCTGGTTAAAGGAACAAACTTTGTAGGTCCTTTGGGGGATGGAAATTGAGATCTATTATTCTTCCTGAACTTGGTGTATTTCTTCACATACAACGCAAATTCTTCATCATCCATGTCATCAAAATCAACTTGACTAGAGCATGAAGATTGAGATGCTACACTCTGAGAATAAGAACTTTGAGGAGGAGTGTAGGATTGATGAGACTATTGATAAGATTGATGAGGTTGAGGATATGGTTGATGTGATTGAGAATAGGATTGATGAGATTGCTGATAATAATCAGGAGGTGCGGTTTGAGGATTGTATCTAGGAACATTTTGGTCAGGAGGAGCGGTTTGCAAGTGGAGGTGAGGAGCGGTTTGATGATGGTCTAGATTGTAGACAGGAGATGAGGTATTATTGAATACAGCTAGAGAGAGGGTCTTAAATCTGCTTTCGGTTTCATGGACCTCTTCAAGCTTGAATTCAAAAACCTTCAGCATGGCATACAAGTGTCGAAGATCAAGAGCTTCCAAGTCCTTGTTGTCTTCAATGTTAGTAGTTTTGATCAGCCATTTGCTACCAAGTGCTTGCATGAATTTCATGTTCAAATCTGTATTAGAATAGACATGTCCAAGAGAAAAACACACATTAACAATATCAATAAACCTCTCATAGCATTGTCTAAGATATTCCTTAGGATCTTTAACAAAATAGTCAAAGAGCCTTCTCTGTTGATAGAGGCGGTTCTTCTTGGTATCTGAATCTCCTTCCAGAAAGTCAACTATAGCATCCCAAGTAGCCTTTTCGGTTGTGCAGTGAAGCACCTTAGAATGAGTTCTCAAGTCAATAGCTGACACTAGTATGGACATAGCTCTTCCATCAAAATCCACATTGTTGCGGTCTGCTTCAGTCCACTCACTTTCCAACTTCCTGATTTCAGCTTCTTCTCCTGCGGTTCCTGCACGAGGATTAGCTTTCATAGGAATATATGGTCCATCCTTAACCGCATTCCACAGTCTAAGATCACATGAAATCATGTGTTTCATCATCCTATCTTTCCAAAAGATAAAACTATCTTCATCCAATCGGTAAGTGATTCGAATTGGATGTTTGCATCATATGGGTGTTTGTGTTTTCCATTGGATCAGCACCCAAGCGGTTAAGCTTGTAAAAACAAGTTTTAGTGGATATGCTCTGATACCACTTATTGGTCCCAGAGGGCAACAAGGGTATAGAACCGCTAGAGGGGGGGTGAATAGCGGTCCAAACTTTTTCGTAAAATACCCTTAAAAATCAACCGAGTACTTTTCAGTTTGGTCAGCTGCGGTTTAAAGCACTTAAACCGAACTGATAAAATGCACAGCAGAGTTTTGCGGTATGGCCAAACTGATAGTTAAAGAGTTGGGCGGTTTGACTCGGGTTGAAAACACTATGATGCAACGGATAGATCAAATTGAAGATCAAAGAAAAACACAATTCACTTTTCAAGTCATTTCGTATATGGATTCAAGTTAAAGACCATAAACAGAAAAGTAAATAACAAGACAGAAAAGTAAAGATCAAACACACAATTTGAAGAGGTTCGTTCTTGAATGAACTACGTCCTCTACCTAGATGGTTAATCTAGGATTTTCTAATAGCTACTAGACTTGTATTAATTAGAGGAGGTATTACAAGATGATTCTAAACTCTAATCAAACAATCTAACCAATAAAGCTATGAAAAATCAACCGGTGTATTCGAAGTATATAATCTATGTGATTATATAAATCGGGTGTGTGTGTGGAAAGAAGTCAAATTCTCTAAGTATCTAAATGATGGTTTGAGCAATTGAAGAACTTTCGGTGTAAAGGTTGAGTATGGAATGGTTGATGGCTTGAAGCTTGATGAAGGAATTCTGGGTTTGCTAAGGAGATGGTTGAAGGTTTGAATATCTGGGTAACAATCTTCAAAGCAAACTTGAATACTTGGGAATAAATCTCTTGAAGCTCAGCAACCTTCATTGTTGAGAAATGAAGGCTATTTATAGGTAGTGCACCCTTGTGACCGTTGGGTAAAGATTTGAATCAAATCTGAAGGGTACAGTGTTGTTGAATTCCCATTGGTTGAGTTGTCATTGTCGTCCTTTGTTTTGTCTTGTAGTCCTAGGTAGTTGTAGCACCACTACCTGACACCTGACATCCGTCCTTTGTTGCAGAAAGGACTAACGGTAAACAATTCAAATTGCTTGGACAAGACCGACATTCCTTGCAGTAACTCCAAGTTAACTTAGAGTTATTGACATGACATAAAATATTCCTTTATGGTTGAAAATAAAATATTTGTCTAAGGAATAAATTAATTCTCTTGAATTCTTCATTAACTGATCGGCGGTTCCACCAGGCATAGGAGCGGTTCCGAAGATGAACTTGATGTGCGGTTTCATAAGAAACTGAAGCACGCGGTTACATGATTACAGTTCTATCAAGTGTCATCAGCGGTTCCAAGAGAGACTTGAAGAATAGTTTCATCAAAACCACAGAATGCGGTTTGATGAAAAATAAGTGACTCCATGCTGGCGGTTCTTAGATAGCACGAATGCGGTTTTAAAATCTAAACCGCTAATCTAACCGAACTCAATACTCAGCCTAGACAAATAAAAATCTAGAAATGGACTTGTCTATATATTGAAGTATAACTTCAGTACATGCGGTCCTAAAGTCCATAAAAAGACACGTGGCATGGATCAATCAAATTAAGTGGGTGTACTAACAATGAATCCTAACATAACCCACAATAGCAACGTCATTCACATCCCTAAGTAAAGATGGGAACAAATAGAGTTGTGGAAATACAAAACTTTCATCTATGCTTTCAGATTGAGACGCATTTTTATCTAAAAGGTCCGCCACTCCATTGCCTTCCCGGTACACAAAAGAACACCAAACATACTTAAAAGCTTCCATCAACCTCTTGCAATCAGTAAGGATAGTTGAAGCTCCTGCCGGTGCTTTGCTGCCGTGCAAAGATTTTTAAATATTACAAGAGAGTCAGTTTTCATATGAACCTCAATAATACCAAGATCCCTCGCAAATAACAATCCCTTACGAAAAGCACTTGCTTCCGCAATTATATTAGTCGTATCCCCTATTGATTTACTAAAACCCCCAACACAATGTCCTCTTTTGTTACGCATGAAAAATGTGTACAGTAAAATTTGTGTTTAAAAAATAATCTGTATAGTATATTTTGATATCCAATGTAACAACTTTAAGATAATGCTTGATCATATGAATTGTTTACATTTAATTTTATTTACACAGTCGACCACCATTTCACCTTCACCTTCACCTTCACCATCGCCACCACCGTCACCGTCATCATCGCACCAACACCAACAACAACCATTTAACTGCCTAAACTCCACCTTTCCACTTGCACCAACCTGACTGAATTCACCAACACTAACAACAAAACAAAAAAACACCAGAAATGCCGGCACCGTTAGTATATACGGAAGTTAGAGATCTCATTCTTCAAGAGGAGTTGAGAAGGAAAGATAAAGGGGGAAAAACTTTCGTAGATGGTGTTGCACTTAAGGTGGAGAAAGCTAGGGGAGTGGGGGACCGAAAGGGGGAAACATAAATCGGTCAAGTGCTACAATTGTGGCGTGAAGGGTCATATTAGCTATGATTGTCTGGGTAAGGAAGGAGATGATCATGCACACATGGTGGACGATGAATATGTATTTGTTGGATATTATGCCCTAGGCCCTTGAGAAAGGCCTATGCGTTATATCATAGCTTCATTGTTATAGAGATAACAAACCTGATTATTATATCTTTTGCATGTTTATTATAATGATCATTATCCCTAGCACTTATGAAGGGCTAGCATAAGTTTAATGGATAATCATATGATGATTATAGCGTATAGGATGCGGATTAAACTTATGGGTACATGTTGGAGAACAAGTACTGGATAGACCCGTTATGAGATTTATGTCATGGTCAAATGTCATAATTAAATCTCATAATAGTTATATCATTTATCCTTAGACCTGAGATTATCAAAGTCTTCCACATGATGAACATTATGTTTGACGTACTCAAACGCTACCCCTAACCGGGAAGTTATAAAGGCTATAATTGGCATAATCGGATTCTTGTAGGGAAGAATGAAAAGTCAAGATGGAATTTGTCCCTCTCTCAAGAGAGATATCTGCTTGGCCACTCGATGAGTGAGATTGATAATAGTGTACGGCCGTACCCAAATGAATTAAAGCGTTCAATGTTATTTGTTCATATCAATCTACTCGAGATCGAGAAAGCATTGGACAACATAAGGTGACGTGGACCATGACTTATGTCCAATATGATATCGTGTGACAAAGGGATTGTGATATGTTCTATGAGGTTACTTTGGGCTTTCAAAGTTATACTAATTGGGTAGTCATAATGGCTTGCTAGAGTCCGCTTATGACTTACGGGTTCTGACTCATTCAGACTCGTTGCCAAGTTAGTATAATCCTATTGGGTCACACACAATAGAACGGATTGAATAAGGCACACAAAACGGGAAAAATTGGATCCTGCTGGAAGGATTCGTACGGATGGTTTGGGAGCCACCCAACCAATCCGTACGGATGGTTTGTCTAGACAGAAAACAGTTTGTTTAGATCTCTTGTTAGACAAGGAATTCTGATCCCAAAAGGAATTAGGTTTATACCATATTATATATGTGTGCAGTCGGGTTTGAGAAACCTAATGGTTGATTTTAGAAATCATAACATGTTGTTTGAGAAACAATTACACACATATAGAGGGGATTATTAGTTTTGAGATTTAGAATCATCATAACTCAATAATCAATGGAGCAAAATAATTCCTATGAAGAAATCGTTTCTTCATCAAGCCTTGGGTCTAGCAATCCAGATCAAGAAGGTGTTCTTGATATCCGTTCGATGTGTGGATACCGTTAGAGTGTGTTTCCTTTAGCACCTTAAAGTCCGTGTTCATGGATTCGATCTTCAACGGTATGTTTCTTTCATCTTGTATTTAATTCAATCAACATGCACGGATCCGGGCTCTTGGGTGTTTGATTTTATCTGTTTATTCCACTGCGCATGATGCATCAAAACCCAACAGTGGTATCAGAGCCCCGTTCATTGTTGATTATTTTAGTATATCATGTTGAAATTGTTTAATTCGATTATATAATATCTACATGATAATAAGATGAATGTGTGATTTGAGTTTTATATATGAGATATAAAATTTATGAGCATGAATATGGGGATTATGTAATTATTGTATTGATTTGATCCATATGAATAATTGCATGTTTGGGATATCAATAAATAATTGGATTATGTGTATTGATAATTTGGATCTAATTTGTGTATGTAATAAATTGTTTATTCATGGTATTGATTAGATCTAATTAAATTCGTAATCTGTAAATTCATGTTTCTGTAATATGATTATGTATAAACATGATATTGGATTTGGTAGAATTTATGAAATTCAGAAAAAAACTGGAAATCTGGGATCCGTACGGATGGTTTGGATGATGCCAAACTGATCCGTACGGATAGTTTGGAAATTCTCAGATTTGATTTTGTTTTCTGGTGTTCAGATCATTCTGTTAATTGTTTACAGAATTTGAATCTGGAAACTGGAAACTGCTTTCAGACGGCTGGTTTTTGAAACCGTGTTTCCTGAAACAGTTTTCGGCCGAAGAATTCAGAAAGGATGCAGAAATCAGAATACTAAAGAGTTTAGAATTGCTGTAATCTGTGAGATTGAGAGACAATGAAAGGGTCTTAGGACATGTGACCAATCTATACGGGAATGTGGATGCCTTTTGGCTTAGTTTCGACCGTATAGAGAAGTTGCTTGGTTTCTTGATCTTAGCACGGAAATGTGGATGCCTTTTGGCTTAGTTTCGGCCGTGCGGTTTGTGCTTTCAATTTCAAGATGCTCTGCGGATACAGTTTCAGAATTCTGAAGAGTTCAGAGTTTATGTGACCTGTAAGAAAGAGCTATACGGATAAATCTGGATGCTGCCAGAAACATCTGTACGGATGGTTTGGGCATTACTGATTCTGATTTGTTTCAGACGGCAGGTTTTGGAAATCGTGTTTTCTGAAACAGATTTCAGTTCATAAGTCCAGACAGTTACTGAGATCATAATCTTAAAGGAGTTTGAGGTTAGTGTAATTTCAAAGTTTCAGAATTTATCCCTATACAAAGTGCAAATAGTTTGCAGAAAAGGAAACTATATTTGTATTAATTCATTGCATGCACCAATGGCAGGCTTACGCCTTGTTTCTGGGAATGCGAATGAAATATCCAATCTGTAAATTGTTTACAGATAATTTAGATTCCGTCCCCATTATGTTGCTTCATAATTAAATCACAAGATTTTGCTTCTGTTAATTAATTGGATTAGTTAACATTATTATGCAAAGACTATATTATATTATGTTTGACATAATTAAATATACGATGCATATCTCTAAGCAAATAAACCTTCTTAAAACTTAAGTCATATGCCAATCCATTATTAAAACACTTGTGAGTACACCGGGTATTTTTATGTGGGCTCTGCCAAAGCGAGGTGCATTAATTCTATCAATGTATGAGCAAGATGAGGAATAAGAGTTTCCTATGCGTTTAACGTGGTTTGACTTAATTAGGCTATCAAAAGACAAAGTTTTGGGCCTAAGGCACAAAATGAGATTAAAACATGTCTGACATAAGATGTCTAACAAATCTCATAAAGGATCTAAGAATCATATATGATATGATTGACAAAAAGTTGTCTACCTAATTAATTTAATTTTGAGCAGTATCGCCAAAGCGGACTTGAAATTAAATTAAAGTTGGATCTTAGCCTACTTAAATTATATTATACAATTGTTGTATTTGAAGGTGTATAATTTAGTGGGAGTATTTATGAAATACATTATATGTCTCTAAATGATACTGGTATGAAATATATGTGTATATTTATTTGCTTATTTCGTAGAATGTCTTAAACTATAATCATGTATAATTACTGCGATTGACCCCACTTTAAGAAGAATAAGATTAACTTCCATGACCTAGTCATGAGCTTAAGAATTGTTCTAAAGCAGATCGGAAGTTATGAATTCTTAATAAATCATATTCCTAAGAAACCTAATGCCTTAAGGGTGGACAAAGACATTGATTAGAAACATGTGGATGATTCTATAGATGTCAATCGTCCTAAGACTTGCCATCATGTGTTTGGAACTTTAGAAGTATTTAAAACGTATGAATGCTTATGCGATAAGCAATCTCGTAGGAAACGTTCCTACAAGCAAGAGAGGCAAATAAAGTTTGAGATTGATTAGAGCCTAACATTCATGTGATGAATGAAAGGTATGTTAATAAGTTCTCATGTTTTGAACATAGAGAAACATATTAATTACCTTAGTTGGCTTGGTTATCATGTTAGTTTGGAACTAACAAACGGATTTGATATCAATTCATAAGCGACATTTGATGTTTAAAATGCTATGTCTTAATATCAAATGGAAACATTCTCAAACTCTAAAGGTTAATAAGGACAAGGATTTAAGATAAAGGCAAGACAAAAGTTGTCAAGCCTAAAAGGAAATATTTGTGGCAAAACTTAAAATCCAAAGAATGTAATTTGTACCTTGGCAATAGGATTGACCGTTGGTGAAATTACAATTTGAATTAAAAGATCAAAAGGAAGGGTAGTTGGACTACCACTTCAAGTATTTATGTTAAAATTTCTACTTGTAAGGGTAAAGATTAACCTATGTGGCAATAATGATGCAATGGTTGCAACATTAATCATAGGAACTTGGGAAGTGTCTTTACCTAATAAGTTCATATTTATTTTGAACAAATGGTGCTATGTTCTTATTTTAAGTAGAAATATTATTTTGCTTTCTTCATTAGAAGATTATGGATATTTTTTATTTCGAATAAGAAAGTGTTCCATTAAATATGTTTTGCCTTATTGTATTGCTAATCATATAAATGAGACTTAATATCCTTATCTTGGAAGAGCAAAATAATGAGCATAACGTAAATAATGGAAATCTGAATATAAGGATGTAATCGTTACATTCTTAAAAAGCATTAATGTCTATATCAAATGATAAGAAACACATATCTAAAATTCCATGGGACAGAGTTTTAAATTCGCATGATTTCGAATCATGAGATTTATGTGAATCTTGTAAATTAATCAAGACACCTCTTACTAATAGTAGTAAAAGGAAGTACTCTTTAGGACTAATACATGTTGATGTATGTAGTTCATTAAAGTAACAATGCTTGGAAAAAGATTTCAAAATCTCATGGCAAAAGTATTATTGTACTCTGATCTGATCAAAGTAATGAATATTTGAGCCTTGAGCCTTGGACTCGATGAGAATTTTGCAGAAAGTCTGCAATTTAAGAAAAACAGAATCTGGAAATAGCAGCCGTACGGATGATGTTCCAGAAGTTTACAGATTGTCTGTAAAACACAATTTTTCGTCTCATAATAAGTCAAACTGATCTTTAATTATCCTTCTGGATTTAGTGCTAGAAATAGCTGCGCTTACACTAAATTGAGTTTCATCTAAGGAGGTTCGACTGATGCCATATGAGATATGGAATGAAAGAAAACTTGGTTTGTCTTTCATAAAGATTTGTGATGTGATGCTTTTGAGGAAAAGTGTTGTCTGGGACAAAATCACACCAAAATCTAATAAATGTATTTTATGGGATATCTTAATGATATTAATTTTACACCCTTTAGAGTACAAATCGTTTGTTACTCTAAATAGCACTTTCTAGATAAATTGTTTATCTCTAAAGAACTAGTGGGAGTAAAATGTATCTCGAAGAGTTCGAGACCCAGAAGATGACATGGAACCTAAGATGGAAGTTGAATAAAGTTTCACAAGGAGTTGTGGAAATTCGTTCAAGTATACACAAGAAATTTGCATAACTGATACGATACTATCTATAACTAGAAATATTGATTTCTCGTAATATAAAGTAATTGGGAAGATATCATTGCGAATGATTGACCTATTACCTATCAAGATGCAAAGTCCGCTCCGGATTTAGATCAATGACTTGGAGTCATAAAATTTAAAAGTGTATATTGATTAAGCAAGACTAATTGAGAAAAGTTAATTCATAATGTTGATTATGATGAAACTTTATCACCCATAGTCATGCTTAATATTATTAGAATTCTGATTGTCATGACTTCATATTTTGAATATGTAATATGACAGATGGATATCAAAACTATATTCCTTAACAGGAAATTACATTAGGATGTGTTTGATACAACCTAAAAGTTTTGATTGATCCATAAAATTCTAATAAAATATGCAAGTTGCAGAAATTCATGAGATGGATTGAAGCAAACTACTTGGAGTGAAATTTTATTTTGATGTAGTATTCAAAGAGTTTGAATTCATGAAAAATGAGACTTATGATTACAATAAATTTAGTGGGAGCATAATATTATTCCTAGTCATATATATATGTTGTTGACATATAATTCATTCTGAAAGAGTTTCTAAATGAAAGACTTGGATAAAAGCCACCTATATCATTGGAATTTAGATTTATGAAGATAAGTCTAAAACATTGTTTGGTTAAAGTCAAAGTACTAGTAAAGACAAGATAGTAAAAAGTTCACTATGCAAGACTCTTGGAGAGGTCACTTGCAAAAGTCTAATGGCATTAATCTTTGCAAGATTTAGTCTTACTGGAAGAGTGATGAGCAAAGAGTACATGATTAGGATTCCATATGCTTCGGCAATTGGATCTATCATGTAAGCCATGTTAATATACTAAGACCGGATGTCTCATATACTTGGAGTATGATGAGATAATACCAATCGTATCCTAGTGAAAGTCACTAGTTAAGAAACATCCTTAAGTACTTTAGAAGAACTAAAGGATGCATTCTTGATCTTTGATGGAATATAAGATGATCCTGTAAATAGTTACAAAGATGCATTCTTACAAACCATCAAAGATAAATATTGCGGTATAAATACATGTCTAAGTTTAATAATGGTGTTAGAAGAGTTCTAAGTATACCATTACTATTCTACAAAAGGTTGAGTATCTAGTCGCATGGGATGCAACTAGAAAAATGTTAAGATTAAGATTCTAATTAGTAAACTAGAAATCGTTTCTAGTGTCACTAATTTAATGTACTTTCATTGTGTCAATAATCGTTATTACACTAGTCAAGGGACTAATATCTTATCTAGACATATACTCAGACATTTCTATCTTACTCGAGAAATCATCAAAGATGGGAGATGTCAAAATATGCAAAATACCTCCTGATGATAACAAGGATAATCATCTTACATAAGCCTGCTTGCAACTATGATGGAGATCATAACTAGCTCAATGGGTATTGGATATGCGTTTATTGGGCCTAGTGCAAGTGGGAGATTGTTGGATATTATACCCTAGGCCCTTGAGAAAGGCCTATGCGTTATATCATAGCTTCATTGTTATAGAGATAACAAACCTGATTATTATATCTTTTGCATGTTTATTATAATGATCATTGTCCCTAGAACTTATGAAGGGCTAGCATGAGTTTAATGGATAATCATGTGATGATTATAGCGCATAGGATGTGGATTAAACTTGTGGGTACATGTTGGAGAACAAGTACTGGATAGACCCGTTATGAGATTTAAGTCATGGTCAAATGTCATAATTAAATCTCATAATAGTTATATCATTTATCCTTAGACCTGAGATTATCATAGTCTTCCACATGATGAACATTATGTTTGACGTACTCAAATGCTACCCCTAACCGGGAAGTTATAAAGGATACGATTGGCATAATCGGATTCTTGTAGGGAATAATGATAAGTCAAGATGGAATTTATCCCTCTCTCAAGAGAGATATCTGCTTGGCCACTCGATGAGTGAGATTGATAATAGTGTACGGCCGTACCCAAATGAATTGAAGCGTTAAATGTTATTTGCTCATATCAATCTACTCGAGATCGAGAAAGCATTGGACAACATAAGTTGACGTTGACCATGACTTATGTCCAATATGATATCGTGTGACAAAGGGATTGTGATATGTTCTATGAGGTTACTTTGGGCTTTCAAAGTTATACTAATTGGGTAGTCATAATGGCTTGCTAGAGTCCGCTTATGACTTACGGGTTCTGACTTGTTCGGACTCGTTGCCAACTTAGTATAATCCTATTGGGTCACACACAATAGAACGGATTGAATAAGGCACAAAAAACGGGAAAAACTGGATCCTACTGGAAGGATCTGTACGGATGGTTTGGGAGCCACCCAACCAATCCGTACGGATGGTTTGTCCAGATGGAAAACAGTTTGTTCAGATCTGTTGTTAGACAAGGAATTCTGATCCCAAAAGAAATTAGGTTTATACTATATTATATATGTGTGCAGTCGGGTTTGAGAAACCTAATGGTTGATTTTAGAAATCATAACATATTGTTTGAGAAATAATTACACACATATAGAGGGGATTATTAGTTTTGAGATTTAAAATCATCATAACTCAATAATCAATGGAGCAAAATAATTCCTATGAAGAAATCGTTTCTTTATCAAGCCTTGGGTCTAGCAATCTAGATCAAGAAGGTGTTCTTGATATCCGTTCGACGTGTGGATACCGATGGAGGGTGTTTCCTTTAGCACCTTAAAGTCCGTGTTCATGGATTCGATCTTCAAGGGTATGTTTCTTTCATCTTGTATTTAATTCAATCAATATGCACAGATCCGGGCTCTTGGGTGTTTGATTTTATCTGTTTATTCCGCTGCGCATGATGCATCAAAACCCAACAGTATTAATCCTAGGGGAGGAGCAGTAGGGTGAAGATTGGGTGTTGGATTTTGGAGCTTTTTGTCATGCTTATGGGGATGCAGAGTCAATGGAGCAATATACACACCGGGTAATTTTGGGGTTGTTAATCTTGGTGATGATCAACCATTGAAGATCGAAGGTAAGGGGATGTGATGATGAAGACATCTAATGGGGTTGTTTTACAATTACATGATGTAATGCATGTTACGAAATTGAGGAGGGGTGATTTCAGTTGGACAACTAGATGATGAAGGGTATGGTTTAACCTTCATGGGTGGGTCTTGGGAAGTCACAAAAGGAGCTGAGGTGATAGCTCATGGAGTTATGGAGAATATATTGTACTCTACCTACAATATCGATGTTCGCTCAGGTGAGAGTAAGAGGATAGATGATTGACCTATTGGTGTAGAAAGGAGAGACATCAAGAAGCGGTGTGTTAAGGGGGAGAGTGACACAAAGTTGATCAACGAGGTATGGAAGTGAAAATTCCCTAACAGAGAGCAAGTTCAGACCAAGAAAAGACAGTGCAAGAAACAAGGTATGTCCAAGTTTCATGGGGGCATTGCGAGGAAGGTGGGTTTGGAGGGAGAAGGCGAAGTTAGACTTGCGGAGAAATTAAGGTAAAAGATGATTTAGGGAGGCAAGAAGAATCTAACATGGAGGGGTTGAAGCGTCGCTTGGCTTCAACTCGTCTTAGCACCTGAACGGGGAGGTTCGGCAATGCCAAGTAGATATGGGAGTAAAAAATGTGTTTGAAGGAGTTCATTTCGTGGTGGAGTTAATGGGTGTTTCTATGCTTATGGATTTAGTCTCCAAGTGAGAGATTGTTGGGATTGGAGTCTGAAACTATAAGGAAGTAAAGGGGAGAAGGAGTCTAACTCATGGGGAGTTGGTAGAGGTCTAGAGGAGTTCAAGGAGGAGGAAACAAAATGCTATGGATAGCTGTGTAGTCGCCCAAGCAACATCAAAACGGAGGGCTGCAAACTGGTGAAGCGGGCGGTCTCCCGCCTAACGGGATAAAACCTATTTTTGTCATTATTTCTTATTTTGATTTAATCTCTTCCAAACTGACTTAGGGCTTCAATTTATCATGATTAATGTAAAAGTATTACACATCTACTAAAGTGTTACATTTACTTGTACAAATAATTATATTTATGTATATAAGTTGTTATTTTTCAAATGGTACTTTCTTTCAAAAAATAAAATCAAAATACTCAAAAAAAATATTCTGCAAAAACACTATTACATTTCAGTATAACGATAATTACATTTAGTTATTGTTAGTGTTACACGTATTATAGTTAGTATTACAGTTCAAAGATGAGTAAAATGAGCTATTTTTTTTTTTTTTTTTGTAAAACTGGTGTTACGTTTATTTATAAACAATGTTATTTTATAAGTAACACGGTTGTTACATTTAGTTATACTAGGTATTACTTTTGGCAAACGAAAAAAACTGCCCAAAAAATATACTCCCTCCATCCCAGAGTGAGAGTCCTACTTTCTATTTTGGTAAGTCTCAGAGTAAAAGTCTCATTCCTAAAATGGCAAGGAATCTTTACTATTCATCCCACTCATTCTCTCTCATACTTTACTTTTATACTCACAACACCAATAAACTTACTATTCCCTCACACTCATTATCTTTCTTACTTTACTTTTACACTCACAATACTTAAATCACTTCCATCATTTCTTAATCTCCGTGCATTTGAGAGGTAGAACTCTTACTCTGGGACGGAGGTAGTAAAAAACCAAAAAAAATTATGGGAAAAAATATTTGGGCCATGAATCGCTACCACGTGGCAGATTTTAAGTGGAGCATGGGTTGGGATCCTATGCTTTGCAGAGAATGTTGTACACGAGTCATGGGTTGACCCGTCTGTTCTATGAGACGGATCTAGGTGTACTCATAAGAGACCACCTCTTTTTCTAGACCTTTCAATTACCTCATGAGAAAATTTGCCCCAAGGTCTGGTACTTGATGCCACTCTGGGATCAGACACGATCCTCTAGAGCCTAATGAGAAGAATGGATCCATTCAACATGTCAAAAAGATAAAAAGGCAAGAGAACCATTTCCGCCTCCGGATCTGACGAATGTCGAACGTGGAGAGAGAGAGAGAGAGAGAGAGAAATTGATGGAGGTAGGAAAGGGAAAGAGGGGGTGACCGGAGAAAGTGATAAAGAAAGTGTATGTGTGTCATGTGGCTTGGGAAGGGGAGACTGTCGGTCGATTTAGTACCGTAATATGAGAGAGATGGTGTTTAAGGATTAATGGACTAGCAAGAATAGTGCATGCCTTGTTGTTGACTTGGAGTTGGGCTGGAGAAGGGGGAAGGATGCCGGAGAAGAGTATTGAGAGAGAAAGAGAGAGGAGGGGTTAGGCGGAGTTGTAGATCTGGGAGGCCGAGAAGGAGGGGGTTGCCGGAGATGGGAGGCATAGAGAGAGATAGTGCTTTTTTAGGTTCCCGGAGTTCGGAGAGGGTCTCAGAGGGGTTCGTCGGAAGTAGTGGAGTGGTCGGTGGGTCGCTGGAGTTCGGAGAAAGGCTCGGAGGGGTTCGCCGGAGGTCGGGGTGGAGTCATCGGATGGAATGGAGTGGTCGAAGGGATCGCCGGATGTAAGGAGGGAGGGTGGCCGGAGCATGAGGGGAGGTAGAGAGAGAAACCAAAGAGAGAACATGTGTGTTTATATTGCTGTATTACTGTGTATAGCGATAAGGGGGTGTACTCATTCCATTTTAATTATATGGTTAAAGAAAATATTTTGTAGGACTAGGGCGTAAGTCAAAAGTGTCCTTGTCCTAAACTGTAGTTTCAATATTATACAAGGATTAGGCGGTAATTTTATCTTCCACTCTAATTCAAACCCGAATTCTCTCTATTTTAAATTTGATTATTACCTCCTGATCCACTATCCTAACTAAAACTACCGTTTAAGACATGTATTTTCATAATTTACCGTCTAATCCTACGTCAGAAGCTATTTGACCGTAGGATCCACCATCCCATTTATAACTTTTTAAAATTCCAAAACTACCCTCATATATATACAGTTCTCTTAGCGTATCTGTTTCTAAAATCCGTCGTCCTAAACCTTTACGGAGAGAGAGAGAGAAAGCGATCAACCTAGATCTGCAGTTCCTTAGAGAAAGCGATCAACCTAGATCTGCATCAGTTCCTTCTTGTGTTCAATCTAAGCTTATCGTTGATTTTGACGTTAATCCTTTAGTATTGGTTTTGATTTTGTAAGTTTTTATTGCTTTTCCGATCTCTGATTTGTGTTCGCAATTTGTTGCGCATAATTAAAAATTTAGATTTACTTTATGTTATAATCAATATAAATCATAGTTTTATGTTTTTAAAATCAGTTATGGTTTAAATGATATTTGTTGCTTTTGAATGTATGGTATTTTTGTTTTTTGTGGATATGGATTTTGTGCTTTGCATTGTTTATGTGTTAGTATACGAGAACTTTGTTCATTGTTTCACTACTTATGTTTTGTTAATAGATAATAGATAAGTATATGTTGTTAATCTGGTATTCAAATATGTAAGTGAGAACTTAGTCCTTAGTTGTTTAGTTGTAATATAAACTGACTATTTTTGCATTTATCAATTTGCTATGTAGGTAGATTAATATGGATTCATCTGTTATGGTTTTGATGAAGTTTGGGGATCTTACTGCAATTGAAAGATTTAGTAAGTTTTCGTCCTTTGATACTTTGGTTGAGTTTGCTTGTAGAAGGTGGATGTGCTTGAAGAAGGACTGTGTTTCCATGTCATATTCTTTACCTGGGAATCCTGATTGCGCTTATTGGAGAATGAAGATGACTTTGTGAATATGTCTATAATGGTAGTTCATAGTTCTATTCAAATTATTGAAATTCTGTTGAAACAAGGTTCTACTTTAGATGTTTATGAATCGTGTTCATCAACTGTTGTGGGTGGTTTATGTTCTGAGATTGAAGCTAGTTCATATGGTAGTCATGAAGTGTCTATCAATTTTTTTTTCCGACATAAAGATAAGGAGTTGAAAAGTAGTAAGTGGGCTGTTGATATCAAAGATGCTGCACAGGTAATTGAAGGTGGAATTAATGATTTTCGAAAGAGCTTGTGTAAATATGCAACAGTTGTTGAGTTTGATTTTGTGTACATGAAAAATGATAAAGTACGTATTACTGCAAAATGTGTACACAAAGAGTCGAGAGGTTGTCCTTGGAGGATTCATACATCAGTTGAAAGGGCTAATGGTTTTGCTTATATAAAAGAACACATTCGAGATCATATTTGTGGTGATGTTTATATGACTGGAAGTAGTAAAAAGATGAGTTCTAACGTCACATCCAGTATTATACTTGATGAAGTTCGTGCCAGGCCATCCACAGGTGCTGCTGATGTTGTTCGTTGACTTAAATCTGAAAATGGTGTTAATGTTAGTTATAGAGTTGCTTGGAAAGTGCTTGAAAAAGCTAGGGATGTTATTTTTGGTGAAGCCGATTTATCTTATGATAAACTTAGACCATACTTTGAGAGAATGAAACAGTTAGATCCTAGTAGTCATTTTGTGCTTGATTTTGATTCTAAAATTCCTCACTTTCAACGATGTTTTGTATCGTTTGGTACTTGTCTACATGGTTTTGGTTATTATCGTCCTATATTGTTTCTTGATGGAAGTCACTTGCGTGGAAAGTATAAGGGCGTTTTATTGGCAGCAACAGCGAAAGATGGGAATTCTGGTATGTCATTTTATAACTCATAGTTCTCAATTGTAAATATATCTTTTGTTTCTCAACTTCTGTTTTTTTATAATACTGTTGATCTTTGGTTTAATATTACTTTTTGTCTCTGTTTAGGTCTTTTTAACATTGCTCATGATGTTGTTTCTTCGGAGGATATTTCGAATTGGACTTGGTTCATCGAACAACTGGAACCTCTTATAAGAGGACGAAGAATTACGTTTATATCAGACCGTCATCAAGAAATTATTTCAGCTGTGAGATGTATTATTGTTGGGTTTCGTAGTAACATGCGCAGCAGAATTAACCATTTAAAATTTTCATGAAACCCAAAGCCCATAGATCCATTCATTTGATTAAGTCAAATACAACATAATGAATACTAGAATACTAACCCTTGATGCCTTTGATTTTGCAACCTTGAATTCGATGGAGGCTTGAAATCTTGATCAAGAACAAAGCAAGAATCACGAACTATGAAGATGATAAATTTCACCATCTAGCGGTATCCACACCACGAACGAATATCGAGAACACTTGATTTTGGTTGCTAGACCAAATTGAGAAACACGCTTTCTCAATGTATAGAACTATATAGAATAATTATGTATGTGATATTCTTGTTCTTCAATCTAGGGATGTCTTAGAACAGGAAATTCATCCTCTCAAACCCTTGGAGGCTCTCACAAAGTTACATAATGCTTAAGGCTGATTTTGGGCGAATAGAGGCTGTTTAAATACTTGTGTGACCTATTCCAAATAGGAAACAACTGTCCAAACCTGCAAGAAAATGGAACAGGAAAAACCCTAGCCGAACAGGCATGGTCCGCCCGGGTATGCAAGTGGGTCCGGCCGGATCCATGCATGGTCCGACCGGGTACCACACTTGGTCCGCCCGGGTTGATGAGGTTGGTCCACCCGGGTCCTTAACAAGGTCCGACCGGACCTCCCTTTTCCAGCTTTCCACTTTTCTCCTCTAATGTCCTAAAATCCCTCAAAGGTCCTTCGACCCATAATTCCAATTAAGTGCTTTTAAGATTCGTTCTATTTGTGTGTGACCCTCTAGGATTACATAAGTTGGCAATGGGTTCAAACATGAACTCATAAGTTATGATTAGCTTCTAGCAAACCGTCATACCTACCCAAATAGTGTAACTAGATACAAGTTCTCATTCATTTTAGAACATGCCATAATCCCTTTATCCACGATGTCTTTGAACACAAGTCATGGTCAACAAGTCAACTTGTTTTGTTCAATACTTTCTCGATACCGAATATGTTGATAATTCAAATGACATTGATCTAATCAATCCATTTGAGTTTGGCCAAACATTTCATCACATCATTCCTACGAGGGGCCCAAGATTGACATCTCTCCGAAGAGGGAAAATCCATTTAGCATATTATTCTTCCCTACGTGAATCCGATTATGCCAATCATACCCTTTATAGCTACCTGGTTAAGGGTAACGTTTGAATATGTCAAACATAATCTTCATCAAGTGGAAGACTATAATAACTTCATGTCTAAGGATTCAAATGACATAACTAATATGAGATTTATATATGACATTGACCATGACATAAGTCTCATACTGCCCAGTACCTTGTTCCAAACAAGTACCCATAAATCTAACATGATCATTCCATGATCATTTAGCCTTTATACTAGTGCTTAACAAGCTCTAGGGATGGAGATTATTATAAGCAAACATGAGCATTAATAATAACTTAGATATCTCTTCATTAATATGAATATAATGATAACACATACAACGTTTAACAAACGTGCCTAGTGTTGGTAGTGGTGCCCTAGGCACGTTTAATAAACGTTGTAATTGTTATCATTTATTTCATATCAATAAAGAGATGTTTTGATTATTATTGTTGTTCATGTTTACTTATAATAATCTCTGTCCCTAGTACTTGTTAAGCACTAGTATAAAGGCTAAATGATCATGAGATGATCATGTTAGATTTATGGGTACTTGTTTGGAACAAGGTACTGGACATGACCCGCTGTATGAGATTTATGTCATGGTCTATGTCGTACATATATCTCATATTAGTTATGTCATTTGAATCCTTAGACATGAAGTTATTATAGTCTTCCACTTGATGAACATTGTGTTTGACATATTCAAACGCTACCTTAACACGGTAGTTATAAAGGGTATGATTGGCATAATCGGATTCCCGTTGGGAAGAATAATAAGCTAAATGGATTTGTCCCTCCACGGAGAGATGTCAAGCTTGGGCCCCTCGAAGGAATGATGTTGATGAAATGTTCGGCCGGACTCAAATGGATTGATTGGATCAATAGCATTTGAATTATCAACATATTCGGAATCGAGAAAGTATTGAACATGACAAGTTGACTGTTTGACCATGACTTGTGTTCAAAGACATCGTGGACAAAAGGATTGTGACATATTCTAAAGGAATGTGAACTTGTATCTAGTTATACTATTTGGGTAGGTATGACGGTTTGGTAGAACCTAATCATATCTTATGGGATCATGTTTGAGCCCATTGCCAACTTAGTATAATCCTAGAGGGTCACACACAATAGAACGAATCTTAAATAAGAGGACTATATTGGAATTTAGGGTCGAAGGACCTCAGAGGAATTTCTGGAAAAATTCTGGGCTTCCTGGTCAACCAAGTGGGCGCTTGGGTTGGATCAGGCGGGCGCTTGAATGAATTCTGAAAAATCTGGACCTTCTGGTCAAATGAGCGGGCGCCTGGGTTGGAACAGGCGGGCGCCCGGTATGCCGACAGAAAAATTCCTAATTCGATTAGGAAAGGTTTTTGGCACAAGTTACCTATTTGGAATAGGTCTTAATTGTGTATAAAAACCCCAATTCGGCCAGACCATCCTAACAAGTGCTTTTGTGAGTCTCAAAGAGTTTGAGAGAGATTTTATTTTGTTCTAAGACATCCTTGATTGAGGAACAAAATAATTCACAAATAAATTTCATATAGTTCTTTATTAAATTGTGAAGGTGTGTTTCATAATTATTGGTCTAGCAACCAAGATCAAGAAGTTTCTTGATATTCGTTCGAAGTGTGGACACCGCTAGAGGGTGAATTTTATCATCTACAAAGTTCGTGATTCAAGAAGTTTCTTGATATTCGTTCGAAGTGTGGACACCGCTAGAGGGTGAATTTTATCATCTACAAAGTTCGTGATTTTGTCCGCGATAAAGCTTCAAGTTTCTCCACCAAGACCAAAGAAAACTTTGATAGCCATCAATGGTTAGTTTTTCCTTTATTCATTATGATGTATTTGATTTAATCATATGAACGGATCCATGGCTTTGGGTTTCATAATATTTTAATTGCTAAATTCCGCTGCGCATGTGTCTACGAAACCCAACACCTAGGGCACCAACAATCATGCCCCCTTGTTTTCATTATTTCTGCATTTGTCATCTGAGGAATAACTTGAGAGACAAAATGAGGGGATATTTTCCAGTTATTAGGCAGAAAATTGTTTACAAACTCTGTCACGCTGCAACAGCTCCAATAAAAGAACTTTTCCATACTATTTTGAAGGAAATGAGGAATGAAGGTGGTACAAAGGTCTGTGAATTTCTAGAAAGCTTGCCTCATGAAAACTATACAAATTCTTATTTCAAAGGAAAGCGTTATGGTGAGATGTCTTCAAATGCAGCAGAATTTTTTAATGCTCAGTTTAAAGAGGCTCGTGCACTTCCCGTTTATGAATTAATAGATCAAATACGTTTGAAGTTGATGGGTCAAATGTCTAGGCGTAGAGTACAATCTCTGAAGTGGACATCTTTTATTTGCTCAGTTATGGAGAAAAGGTATAGGGATAATCTTGAAAAAGGTCGTTCTTGGTTAATCCACTCGTCTACGGAAAATATATTTGAAGTTCATTCAATGCCATCTATGGCTATTAACTTAGAAGAATTCACATGTTCATGCGGGAAGTGGAAGCACGATGGATTCCCATGCATTCATGCAATTACAATTTTATCTGGTACTAAAGCAGATCCATTCAAGTATATAGACACACACTTTCATACTACCAATTATAGGAATTGTTATGATCTTTCCATTCAGCCAAATGTTTCATTTGGAGGGGAATTAGAAATTGATGAAGAATGTATCATCCTTCCTCCAATATCCAAGCGTCCACCAGGAAGGCCAAGGAAGAATCGCATAAATTCAAGAGGAGAGGTTTTTAAAAGAAAAATGAAATGTGGTCGGTGTGGAAGAGTTGGAAATCATAACAGAAAGTCATGTAAAGAGGCTCTGGAATAATCTGTTGTTTTTTTCTTTAATTACTTTGAAAATATATTTGGATATTGATTAATGTCAGACTTTGATTTGGATGTTGAATGGAAGAGGTTGAACCTTAAGTTCTCAATTATGGTCGAAGAATTATACTTCTGTCTTCTTGAAGCTATGTTATTTTTGTTCAACATTAAGTTCTCAATTATGGTGAAAGAATTATACTTATGTCTTCTTGAAGCTATGTTATTTTTGTTCAACATTAAGTTCTCAATTATGTTCAAAGTGTTCATTTTTTAGCCTTCTGATTTTTATGTAGTATTGTTGTCAATTGTATAAAAAAAACAGAACATTAATTTCTCAATTTTAGTAAAGCGCTTCACTTTATTAACCTTCTAAGCTTTCCCGCAGTGATGTTTATTGTATTTAAAAAATATAACATTAAGTTCTCAATTTTGGTTAAAGACTTTATTTTATTTTTTTTACTAAAAACCAAAAATAACTCGGATTTATATAATTAAGAAGCAAAGACAACATATAATAGAACATCAAATTCAGCAAAAGCATTACTTCAAATATTTTTTACATCAACCATCAACATTGATGTTTTTGTCATCCATAACAAAAATTTCCTACTAATTACATGCTTATGATTTCCAGAACAACAGAAATCATCATAATGTTGAACCAAAACCATAGACCAGAATGTGTCATTGTATGTGTAACAAACTGCTATGATTTCCACCACAAAAGAAATCATCAAAAAATTGTACTAAACCATAAAAACCAGAATATGTACCAATATTTACCAAAAAAAGTAGACAATCATGATATCTACTACATATCATATCTGAGTTGTATTAGCATCACTCAGAAAGTCAGTGAACATTTTTGCCCTGTAGAGTTTGGGTGCGTCAACTTTATATGTCTCTGGGATAACTCCTGACTGTAATATTGCTTCCACTTGCATTAGTACAATGATTCCACAGTCAGCACTCCCTCTTTCTTGCTGGAATGATGTTTTAACATTTTCAAAAGTTTCTCCAGTAGGTGTATCGCCCTTTATGATCAACTCTTTGGTATGAAAAAACTTTAAGTAAAATAAAAATAAAAATAAAAATAATATAATTGTTAGTATAAAATAATATTGATTTACCATTAGAGGTGACTACATAAATGAAATTTAGTTACCATTTTCCTTGCATGAATATCAATATTATCTCTTGCTCCTTTTTTGAATGGACGCATGGAATTGTAGAACTTGTATTCTCCGTCCTCCACATCAAAAACAAGTAATGTCTAGTGCCGAGCAATGCCTTTTTTAGATGGTGTGTGAATTGGAATTACTATGTACCTCACTCCTTCTTTTAAAAACTGACTGAAAGGCTCATCAATAAACATCTTGATGCAGTCGTCATATTTGTTAGCCAAATAGCACTGCAAAATGATATTAATTTGTTAAATACTCATAAATTTTTATAATTATGTATCGTGAGGGCAAGTTATCTGTTATACCATTGCATTCGCGTTTATCAATCCAACAGTTTTGTTTTGTGTTGATACTTCCAAAACATCCTTTTCCTTGTATCTCTCTTTCAAAATTTTCAGATATCCATTCATCACCTGTACATAAATTTAACATTGGAAAACACATATTAAGTTCTCATTTATTTATCTGTATACATATTAAGCAATAATATGTATATACCGTTGCTTCCGTTTCCATATCATGAGCTAACTCATACAAATCTTCAATACTGACAAATATGATGTCCTTTGACCACGCGTCTCCCCTACAAAATAAATGAGAACTTAATATAAAAACAAATTATATTAAGTTTATATTAAACTTATAGCTTTATTAATATAAAAACAAATTAATCAAGTTACTTACGTTTTCCTTGAATCAGTAACAATGCTTCATAAAGTTCAAGTTCTTTCTTGTAGATGCTTTGTGTTGTCAGACTGTGATCCTTGTTGAAAGGGGGCAGAGGTTTAGGTATTGGTTTAACAGGAACAACATTGTTGTCAACCTCCTTTTCAACCTGTTTTTTGACCTTCATTTTATCTCCATTCTTTTTGTCATCTGTATTATTTCTTGTTTTTTTTTTCAAAGGGTAGTCAAAGTCATCATCCTCATTCATTGTCCTCTTCCTTCCCTTCATTAATTTTATCATTGACCTCATCTCTTCTTTCTCTTCTTCAGTCTTCTTTTTCACTTCATCAAACTCATCTAGCAATTTCTTCATTTGAGCAGCATGCAACTCCTTCAACTTTTCAATCACTTCTATTTTTTTCATTTCTCTGTCACACAACATCTTCTTAAAATCTTCAATTTTCTTATATGCCATTTCCAATTTCTCATCATTTTGTAGAGAAGCAAATTTCTTCTGAAACTTATCAATCTCCTTTCCATGAGCCACTTTCAGATCATCAAAAAAATTCGCCTTCGCTACATCAATTTCTTTCATATCCTTCTCTAAACCTTCAATCTTTGCATTAGCTTCATTCAACTTTGTTTCTAAACTATATACTTATTCAATCTTTGTAGCATATAGATCATCAAATTTATTAATCAGTTCATTGTATTTCAGCTCAAGACTTTTTAGTTCAGAATTTAACCTTTCATCAAATATATTTGAAGTTCATTCAATGCCATCTTGAAAAAGGTCGTTCTTAGTTATACTATTTGGGTAGGTATGACGGTTTGCTAGAACCTAATCATATCTTATGGGATCATGTTTGAGCCCATTGCCAACTTAGTATAATCCTAGAGGGTCACACACAATAGAACGAATCTTAAATAAGAGGACTATATTGGAATTTAGGGTCGAAGGACCTCAGAGGAATTTCTGGAAAAATTCTGGGCTTCCTGGTCAACCAAGAGGGCGCTTGGGTTGGACCAGGCAGGCGCTTGAATGAATTCTGAAAAATCTGGACCTTCTGGTCAAATGAGCGGGCGCCTGGGTTGGAACAGGCGGGCGCCCGGTATGCCGACAGAAAAATTCCTAATTCGATTAGGAAAGGTTTTTGGCACAAGTTACCTATTTGGAATAGGTCTTAATTGTGTATAAAATCCCCAATTCGGCCAGACCATCCTAACAAGTGCTTTTGTGAGTCTCAAAGAGTTTGAGAGAGATTTTATTTTGTTCTAAGACATCCTTGATTGAGGAACAAAATAATTCACAAATAAATTTCATATAGTTCTTTATTAAATTGTGAAAGTGTGTTTCATAATTATTGGTCTAGCAACCAAGATCAAGAAGTTTCTTGATATTCGTTCGAAGTGTGGACACCGCTAGAGGGTGAATTTTATCATCTACAAAGTTCGTGATTTTGTCCGTGATAAAGCTTCAAGTTTCTCCACCAAGACCAAAGAAAACTTTGATAGTCATCAAGGGTTAGTTTTTCCTTTATTCATTATGATGTATTTGATTTAATCATATGAACGGATCCATGGCTTTGGGTTTCATAATATTTTAATTGCTAAATTCCGCTGCGCATGTGTCTACGAAACCCAACAGTGGTATCAGAGCCCCGTTCATGTTGATTATTTCAATACCTTGATCATGTTATGTGTATGTAAATTGTTTATATGCCTTGCATGATATGAATATTGGAATATATGATGTTTATGTGTTTTGTGATTTTATGTGGTTTATTGTTTTGCAACTTTAATCGCCCGATTCAATCGCAATAAAAATTATGGTGGATTCTGAATTATTTCGATTATTGATTTTTTATCAGATCAAAGTTTTAATAATCGGGGAAAAATAATTTTGAGATAAAATTTTCGAACTTTAAAATTCTGTACCATTCTGACCAAACAGGCGCCCGCTCGCTGGGGACCAGGCGGCCGCTTGCTTCAGGCTTGCTCAGGCGCGCGCTCGGTCAAGACCAGGCGGGCGCTCGCTCGTCAGAATCAGATTCTGATTTTGGTTAAAATCTGAATATGGATTTTTCGATAAATTCAACAAAACCAGTAACAGAATCAGTCCAGACTTGCTGATCTGGAATGGGTTTTGGGTAGTTGGTTTGTGTGTGGATTTTGGGGTTTGATTTTCCTATTTGTTTTAGTCTTGTGATTCCTAGATTGGTTTAAAGTTTTGGATGGCTAATCTGCGTTCATCGAGATTGTGTTTCCCAAAATTGATCGCAATCAAAGTTTCAAAAATAAAACAAAGTTAGAATTATGAAGAGTTCATAATTGCTAAAATTGAGAAACAAAGTTCTTGATTCAATGATTGGAGATTCATGTGGAATTGTGAATGCAATTGGCCTACGTTCATCGAGACCATCTATTGCTTAGTTTCGGCCACATGGACTACTTTCTTGATTTCTTGAATTAGTGCGGGATTGTGGTTGCCTAATGGCTTAGTTCGACCGCACTTCTTGTTGTCTTGATTTGGAGAAAATAACCAAAGTTGAAATAGTCTCATCCTCATAATTATAGAGAAACTAATGACACATAAATATCATGCTTAAATTAATGGAGATTAATTTAGTGGCTAAACTTGATGTGTAACATGTTTATATTATGTGCTCATAAATGTGTTATATGCTATATGTGATGAACCTTCAAGAAAGTTTTAAGTCCTTCATTGCCATGCCATGATTAAAACACTTGTTTATACATGTGTAATCTTGATGTGGGTTCGCCTCCGCGAAGTGCATTAATTTTATTCATGTATGAGCAAGATGAGGTTCATTAATTTAATGTGGGCTTGCCTCCGCAAGGTGCATTAAATTGAATGGTTCCTATGCGTTTAAAATGGTTGGACTTAATTAGGCATCAAAACAGTTTTGGGCCTAGGCAAAAGATGAGATTAAACATGTTTTTTGAAATTGGAGTTCTCAAAGAATCTCATAAAAGGATCTAAGAATCATATGAGATATGATTGACATGATTGTCTGCCTAATTAATTTAGTTTTGAGCGGTCCGCCTCCGTGGACTCAAAAGTTAAATTAAAGTTGGATCTTAGCCCAATTAAATTATATTATACATTGGATGTATATGAAGGTTATATAATTTAGTGGGAGTATTTTGTTTGAAAATACATTATTTATCTCTTTAATGAAAATTGGTACTTATTAAATTTTGGAAATTTTGCATATTTGTAGATAATGACTAATAACACTCAATCAATGTCGTTGCGATCGATCCTTGAGAAGGATAAGCTCGAAGAGAATGGTACTAACTTTATGGATTGGATCCGTAGCATAAGAATCGTTCTTAGGCAAGAAGATAAATTGTACATTCTCGATGGGCCTCTCCCTGCTGAACCACCGCCTACTGTCCCTAGGGCAGAAAGAGACAATTACAAGAAACATCGTAATGATTCTAGACATGTAAGTTGTCTCATGCTTGCTACTATGTGTTCAAAACTCCAACAAAGTTTGGAACATTTGGAAGCCTATGAGATAGGCGTGGAGTTGAGAACCATGTTTCAAGAGCAAGCTAGGCAAGAGAGGTACAAGACCATTGTTGCATTCACTACTTGTAAAATGAATGAAGGGCAACAAGTGAGTCCTCACTTTCTTAAAATGAAAGGTTATGTAGAGCACCTTGAGAAACTTGGCTATCCAATCCCATTGGAGCTAGCCACGGATCTCATTCTTAATTCATTGCCTAAAAGTTATAATCTGTTTGTGATGAATTATAACATGCATGGAATGGATAAGAATCTCTCTGAGTTGCATGGGATGCTCAAAACTGCAGAGATGAAAATTGTGGAGAAAGGTTCTCCCGTGCTCTTGGTTCATGATGGGAAGAAGGCTAGTGCCAAAGGAAAGGTAAGAAAGTTGTCAAACCAAAATAAGCAAGGCAAAGGTTGCCAAGGCTTCTGAGGCAAAACCTGATTCACAAAAGGATGCAATCTGTTTCCATTGTCAAGAAATTGGTCATTGAAACGTAATTGCAAGGCTTTCTTCGAAGAGCAAAGAAGAAGAGGGCAGCAAGGCTGCGTCGACTTCAGGTATCTATATGATAGATATTCTCCTTTCTACCACTGATTCTTGGTATTGGATACCGGATGTGGTTCTCACATTTGTCTAAATGTGCAGGGACTAAAGAATAGGAGACTACTTAAAGAAGGTGAAGTAGATCTACGCGTGGGGAATGGAGCAAGAGTTGCTGCATTAGCCGTAGGGACTTATGAAGTCACTTTACCTTCCGGATTAATTCTTGTTTTGAACAATTGTTATTATGTTTCGGATTTAAGTAGAAATATTATTTCAATTTCTTGTTTGGATAATGAAGGTTTTAAGTTTCTTATTGAGAATAAGAAATTTTCTATTTATTTAAATGATGTGCTTTATGGTATTGCTAATTCATTTAATGGGCCTTTATATCTTGGATGTCAAGAATGAAAATAAGACAATGTCTATCATGTAAATAAGAAAATAAACCTAATGATGTAAATCA